>VZTU01028386.1:1337-12532 GCA_013400835.1 Zapornia atra | reverse complement strand
CACAGACCACTGAAAAGGGGCCGGCCAATTCCCGCTGCATCCCATGCCTAAGATATTTATAAACACTAATTAGGTCCCCCCTGAGTCTTCTTTTCTCCAGACTGAACAGTCCCAGCTCACTCAGCCTGTCCTCATATGGGAGATGTTCCAGGCCCCTAATCATCTTCGTAGCCCTTCTCTGGACTCTCTCCAGGAGGTCCCTGTCTTTTTTATCCCAGGGAGCCCAGAACTGGACACAGTACTCCAGGTGGGGCCTGACCAGGGCAGAGTAGAGGGGGAGGATCACCTCCTTTGACCTGCTAGACACACTCTTCCTGATGCACCTCAGGATCCCATTGGCCCTCTTAGCCACCAGTGCACACTGCTGGCTCATGGTCAACCTGTCATCAACCAGGACCCCCAGGTCCTTCTCCACAGAGCTCCTTCTCCAGCAGGTCATCCCCCAGCCTGTACTGATACAGTGGGTTATTCCTCCCCAGGTGCAAGACTTTACACTTGCTCTTGTTTCAAACACCCTTAGTGGAACAGAAACACATGCATCTGTGCCTGCCTGCTCTTTGTTTCTCTCACTGCTCAGAATTTTAAATTTATACCTTCTCCACCAAATTTTTTCTTTCCCTAAATGTTTTTTTAAATTCTGTCTTTCCTTCTGGAAAATGTGCTGTTAAATTCCTGTACTTCAGCATGTGAACTATGCCATGTTAAAAAGCAAAACCCAAAACATGAACACTTCATGTGACCATTGCCTGGCACAAACCCTGTGTTACCTGTTGCCCTGTAAGGTAAGGATATTGACCCACAGTCACTACCACACACTGCATAATGTGTGCTATGGATCAGTAGCTTTAAAAAGGAAATTAATAAATTAATTAATAAATGTTAAAGAAGCAACATTCTTTTAATCTTTACTGTTACTGGAGGGGATGAAAATGAGATTTAACTGCTTTTACTGAAAAGCAGTTAAATATGAATGCTGGATGATTTTAAAAGCTGCAAACTATATGGTTTAGGAGCTGTATAGTCTGGGGTCAGTATTTTGTTGTATCTGCATACAACAATATTATAGTTTTCCAAAATGGCAAACAATAACAAAGTCAAAATGACAAAAAGATTATCCTCAAAAGAGGACAGAAGTAGAAAAGAGGTACTCACTGAGCATGCACTAAAAGCAATTCAGAGCTGTAAGACAAAAGACTAGTAGAAGCAGAGACCATCAGCTCAAGCTTGTGAAGAATAGGAGTATTTTTCATTGATGCTAAAAGACTTCAGTTCTCTTGTCAAAAGTGATTTTGCAGTGTTTTCACAGAAATTGCATGCTGGTAGTACTATTTTGTTGTGCTACACTTGAACCTCAAAGCTTTTCTTGCCTTGAAGTGTAGATGCCTGAGCAGCCCTTGGCTCTAGGGTTGCATGCAACTGTGAAGCCACCAGTGAACGTGGTTGCGTATCACATTAGGGTGACAGGGGTTCTGTGGTATTTTCTCCTCATTTGTTAAGTAGTGGAATTGAATGGAGCAACTGCACTGGAATATGTGGTAATACAGTGCTTGCTTCAGTGTGTAAGTAACAGAGGGTGGAGTGAAGATAAAGGGGTGCATCCTAAAGCAGGGTGTGTGGTCGATGTGTTTGCCATATCCTGCAATATCCATCTTCGGTAATTTGGCTCTGGGTATCCTGATGGTGAATGGGATTTGAACAGATGTGACTGATGATCTAAGAAATTCTGTGTCTTTGCCTGTCGAGTGGAATACTAAAGCAGTTCCTTAAATAATTTAAAGGTGACAGTTTAAGATCTTGGGATGGAAGAAGAACCACTTCGACTCTCAGGCTTAAAATCTAGACCCTTAAGGGCCTGTTCACCTGTTGGCTGTCCCTGGGCTCTGGCATCTAGAACCTGTGGGTGTCAGACTCTGGTGCTTTGTGTTCCTCTTGGCAGTTTGGTTCCAGCAGTGCTGATGGACAGTGTGTTTGTTCCCTCCTCTGTGGTGCTTCATGTTCCTCTTGGCAGTTTGGTTCCAGCAGTGCTGATGAACTGGGTGTTTGTCCCCTCCTCTGCACTCCTGGGATTTATGGAAGAAACACTTCACTCCATTAGCCCTGGGGAATGATAGTGAAGTCCTCTGATGTGTGGGTGAGTAGGATGAAATTTATTTTTCTGCAAGGTGTTACTTGATGGTTATGCTTCCAGTATTCCCTTCAGCACCTGCTGTTCCCAGTCCCTTGTCTCTGCCCTCCAGCTTTGTGATCCCTGCTGTCAATGCTGGTGCAGGGCTCTGACCTGGGGAATGCTTCCAGCTGCAGAATAACAAAGAGAAGAAAATAGGGAGTCAGGGAGGAACAGTGCTTTTTAGCCCAGGTGCTGGGCACCTCACTGTGCAGCTGCAGCCACGTTTGTGCCCCTGGGCTGGAAGGGGCAATGCAAGGGGGTCTGGGTGAGCAGTGAAAGGGGGCAAATGCTGCTATCACAGGTCAAGCAAGGCTTGGGCATTCAAACCTGCGAGTACAGGAGGGCTGTGATTCTCGAGTTAGGCAACTGAAAGCAGCTGAGACCTAGGAGGGGCCACAACTTTCTAGCATCTCCCTCCAGCTAGGCAGTTTAAATGGTGATCTTGACAATTTGCTGGTCTTTCTAGTCCTGGATGTGACCGCACTGCAGTTAAGTGCTACAAGCACAGATGTACGAGGAGTAGAAAAGCACTGAAAAGGCTCACTGGTAGCTTTTACCTACCTGTGTTTTCAAAGCAGTTTTCAGGTTTCTGCCCTTTAAATTTTAATGTTCAAACCCCTGAGAATCAATTAATAACTGCTTTAACACCTCAGTTCTTTTAGGGCTGCTGCGGGACAGGAGTTCACAAATTACTTTGGTTTTCTGTGGTTTAGAAAAATTGCCAGCCAGGAGTTGGCAGAGAGCATCAGTATCTCCTGCTCTCCTACAGCTGGCAGCTGCAGGAGATGAACCTGCCTGAGGAGCAGCTGTCAAGCCAGCTGCTTGCAAACAGCCAGCCAGAAACCGTGTCAGGGAAATCTTGTGCTCAGTTTGACCCCAGCTGGGACAGATCCCGTGCTGCCCTGCAAGCGCAGGCTGGTGGTGTCCGAGTGTGCTGGTGAGGTCACTTGTTGCTGATGGTTGCTACCAGCTGGCCTCTGTGGCAGTGAGAAGCTGGCACTCTCTCTAAAATCAGAGCAATTTGCTAACTTAAGATTTCAATGAATTAACTTACAGTTTTGCTAGTGTCCTCTAACAGGTCTGGAGTTGCTGTTTACTTGTAGAGGACGATTTTATGGGCAAGGTTTTATTTCCAGTTCAGCTTTCACGTTGCCATGTTCTGCAGCAACCCAAGAGAAATGACCCTTTCCCTTCAGTAAGGGGAGTAGTAAGTTCTTTTGGTGGGATGTTTCTGACACAGGAGGCTCGCAGATGTGCTTGCACAAGGCTTTAGAAGGACGCTGGACATGTGGCGTTACAAGAGCGTGTTCAGCAAATTTTAGGTAAGCAAACTGCCCCAGCTTAATAAACTGCTTTTCATCGAGCTGCACGGAGCCAGTTCAAGGGCTTTGCCAGGGAACGTGTTGTTGTGAGCGCGGTGTGATTTGGTGCTTACTAAGCTCTGCGGTTCAGGCGGTGGTTTGGAGGGAAGGAGCGGAGCGGGTGATGTTGGGAGGCTTCCCGCGGAAGGAGGGCGGCTCGGGCGGGGGCGCAGCAGCGGCGCTTTGCTGCAGAGCTGCTGCTCCGCCGGGACTTTAGAGCGGGGCTCGATACTGCGCCACGCAGACCATCCCTGAAACTCGAAACAGTGAGCTAAGTCACGGTTGGGGATGACAGCCAAAGAACGGTGAGATACTTCGTGTGCTTGCTTCAGTGACTGAGGTTATCCGCAGATAACCAGCGGTGGGCTGCAGGAGGGAATCCTCACCCCACCAGGAAGCATCCCTAGGACTCTGCTCCGCCTCACAGTAACTTCTGGCGTTTCTAACAATGGGAACCATTCGCTGTGTTAAATTGACGTGCAGAGACCCTTTTGTGGGCAGCGAATCCTTTGGCACACGCAGAGCTCTTTCAAAAGCACATATTCAACACAGATTTCCACATTTCTGGACACCAAGTCATCCCTCTCTATCGCCAAAGACCAAGAACCACAAAGATCGGGTGCTTCTTGTAATGAAGTGTGACTTCTTCTCCAAAGAGAGATGATTGTACTATCAGAAATGATTTTTATTTGCCAGAACTGCCTCCCTCTATCACTTTCTCTACTGGAAGATGTGTGTGGGATTCGGGATACGCTGTATCTTCACAGTGGGTCTTGGATGAGACATTATGGATCATGTGCTTTGGACTTTGTCCCGTGCAGAGCCTGTCAGGCAGCTCACAGATAATGTTGACTCCCACACTATTTATCCCAATGACCTTAAAATGACTTGGTTAAAAAACAAAAGCTATAGCCTTCCCCTCCCCACCTCAAACCCCTGAAGAGCTGCAGAAAGATCGGATTTCTTTAAGGCATATAGGAAGAAAAGAAAACTTTGTTTATATTCCCTTTTATTTACACTTCAGCAATTGTTTCATGTGTCCTGCTGTTTCTGGGTAGGTAGTGCTCTCTGAGTGTGACACCCAGCTTACTAGACTGTCAGGATGGCAATTTCACACCATGTTACGAAGGCAGGTCCTTATTGGGGCTTCTGAAGACACCCAGAAGCCCTATGTTTCACTGTCTTGCTGGATATTATCTGAAATAATCAGGCTATAAGCAGTGTTTGAATTCCCTACTTCAGTCATGGGGTGAGTTTTGTTAGCAAAGTGAGAGAGAAATTACTTTTATTTTGAAATATTAGCACTTGATTGTGAAGGGTATCTGTTTGCCAAGTTAAGCTTACATTTTTTTTAATATACCTGTTCTTTAGACTGTGCCATCATTTCTGGTTTCTGAAGCTGAAGAAATATTGGTTTTCTTCCTAGTCAAAGCTTTTAGTTGAAAGGGAGGGTTGATTTGGTTCTCTTTAAATTAGAAACATAATTTGATTATTTTTAATGTTTAGTAACTCTAAGGGAAAAGAAAAACCTCCTAAAAGCAGTGTCTTAAATCTGGACACTTTGAAATAAAACCCCACCCACTGCTTGTCCCTCACTAACCTCATTGCATTTAATTTCTATTTCCTTGAACAGTATCATCCACTAACACAACCCAATAAAGACATGTCAGTTTTTGCAGTGACAAAGTAGTCTTAATTTATGTTCACCCATCCACATTCCCTCTCTACTCTGCCCTCGTGAGGCCCCATCTGGAGTACTGTGTCCAGTTCTGGGGCCCCCAATACAAGAAAGATGTGGAACTGTTGGAGAGGGTTCAGAGGAGGGCCATGAAGATGATTAGAGGGCTGGAGCAGCTGCCCTACAAAGAGAGGCTGAGGGAGCTGGGCTTGTTCAGCCTGGAGAAGAGAAGGCTGTGGGGGGACCTCATTGCAGCCTCCCAGTACCTGAAGGGAGCATACAAACAGGAGGGGATTCAACTTTTTAAAAGGATAGACAATGGCAGGACAAGGGGGAATGGATTAAAACTAAAGGAAGGAAGGTTTAGATTAGATATTAGGGGGAAGTTCTTTACAGAGAGAGTGGTGAGGTGCTGGAACAGGCTGCCCAGAGAAGTGGTGGATGCCCCGTCCCTGGAAGTGTTCAAGGCCAGGTTGGATGGGGCCCTGGGCAGCCTTGTGTAGATCCAGGCCTGGAGGTTGGTGGCCCTGCCTGTGGCAGGGGGGTTGGAGCTCTATGATCCTTGGGGTCCCTTCCAACCCAGACCATTCTATGATTCACCCAATCTGTCCCTCAGAGTTGAGCCAGCAGTGAGAATGCATGTGACCACTGATGCATCTGAGAGAAGCTATTAGCAGTCTGTAAGGACTGAGCTGCAGTGTTGAATCCCCTCAGGTGACTGGTAGGAGTAAGTTTGCTTCTGTGATGTGATGAGAGACACTTGTGCTATCAAATACTAGTTACAGGCAAGGAAAACATGTGGCTTGTGGCAGAGGGTTTGACTGTTCTTCTTCCAAATGAGCCTCTGAATGTCATGAGTTGTTGTTAATGAGGATGGCAGCCTTTTGAAATGCTCCTCTGCTGAACAGCATCAAAGCTGCTTGAGAGGCAAGTGTGACATCCTGCTGAGCAGCAGGTGTGTCATCTGCTCCTAACAACCTATCTGGGGGTACAGCAAATAGTATCACTGGAGATTAGCTTCACCTAGAGGCACTGGAGGAAACTATCCCCAACCACTAGCCACCCACAGGAGTTAAAGTGCATTGTGATTCAGTAAAGAGAGCAGTAGGAAACTAGTATTTTCTATTCCAAAGAAGCCAGGTCATAAAACTGGTACTTTTCTTCCTCAGGTACCACAAATACTTAATTCTTGAGAGGAATAAATGACATCTGGCAGTGGCTCCCTGCTGAATTTTGCCCTGCTATCAAGGACACCCAAGATTTTATTAACCACTTCAGAATTTCTCTTACAGACCACATTCTACTGGCTCTGCTAAAAACAAAACAACAACAAAAAAGAAGAATTAAAGCTCCCAAGGCATGGCAGCTACTGGCACCTCTGCAGAGGCTGCTCGGCCCCTGGTATGAAGACAGGTACTTTCCAAGGTAAACCTATACCAATGGTGTTTGATTATTTAAACTTCTATGCTTCATCTGCTTAAAAAAAAAAAAAAAGCCCAAACAAACCACCACCACCCCCTCCCCCCAAAAAAAAAGTCCCCACAACACCACCAGAGAGGAAAAACCAGCACAGGTCTGGATAAGTGTTTGCATGTCAGGCTTCTTTGCATGTGTATGATCACCTTTGTGTTTTCCCTCTGGTGAAAGAGTCGTGGTTTAGCTCTCAAAAGTAGAAGCATATTCCCCCTCCCCTGCTCACAGAATTATAAGGTTGGAAAAGACCTTTAAGATCACCAAGTCCAACCATTCCTCTCCTATGTTAAACCATATCCCTAAGTACCTCATCTACCTTTTTTTAAACACATCCAGGGATGGTGACTCAAGCCCCTCCCTGGGCAGCCTGTTCCAGGCCCTCACAACTCTTTCAGTGAATTTTTTTCCCTAACATCTAATCTGAACCTGAAGGCTCTTTGAGACCTGTTTAAGCTATTTGGATGATATTAAGCTGAGTATAAATTATGAGGGTAATTCAAACAAGGGGCAACAGCATGAGGAAAAAAAAGATATTTGAGAGTATTCACAGACTTGTTTTAGTATTTAATAACAGAACTGTGTTTATTTTATCTTAAAAAATATCTTCTAGCAGTGTGGGTTTATTGCTACTATTAAACCTGGCTTACATCTAGGTACTTTATCAAATAACTTCAGTTTCTATGTACCTGTTCCCATGTCAGCAAGTGGCAAAGTCTGGAGCTCTGATCACCGATTAGAGCACATGGATGGGGAATGCTGCCCTCTCTACCCTATCCATTGTAGCCCTGTGGCATTCCCACAGGATTCCTGGATTCACAGACCCAGGCCCAAACATTCTGAGTCACAGAATAGAAAGCTGTGATTTGAGGTAGTGTTTCTGCCCTGGGACTGTTGTCCCTCTGGGTACATCTCAGGCTCTATTCACAGTACAGGAATGCCCAACCCCTTGATACACCTCAGATCCTGACCTTTAACTGTTCATATCACGCTCCTGATATTTTTACACCTTCATTTAAGTTCTTCAAGAACCTGCACTGTGTGCTAAATTCCCATCCTTTCCTTAGGTCTGGGTAAGTGGAAGCAAAAAGGGGGAGAAAGTATGGGAACATTTTGCCACTGCTTATGCTCCCTTACAGAAAGGGAGTTCATTTGGGAACCTGGAGCCTAGTTCTAGTCCAATTTTCTTGTCCTGAGGTAAAGCCCAAGTTTGCCTTTCCTTTGAGAAGAGAAGCATGTCCACTCCATTCACCCTTGATGGTAGAAACTGTTTTGAACTCAGGCTGCATGGTCAGTGTGGAAATGCCACAGATGCTCCTGCTCTGTGGAAACTACAGATGAAAGTGATTTTTGAGACACATTTTGACAGTAGCCAAGTGTTCTCAAGTGTTATGCTGCCTGTGACTTTGCTTTTCCTGCACTGTGGGTTAATGAATAATCCTCTGTGTACCTCTCTCTTGCAAAGTTTTGCATTTAATTGTTGGTGTCAGCAGATGGAAAACGATGAATTATTACTGATTTTATTTATTTAAAAAAAAAGAAAAAAAGTGGTGTCTGAGGTCAATAAACAAAGCATCATGAGTTGATTGTAGGGCTGAGTTACCTCAGAGCTCAAAGGGGGAGACAGAATCACAGAACCACACAGAATCACAGAATCTTAGGGGTTGGAAGGGACCTCAAGAGATCATCGGGTCCAACCCCCCTGCCAAAGCAGCTCCCTAGCTCATATTGCACAGATAGGCATCCAGACAAGACTTGAATATCTCCAGAGAAGGAGACTCCACACCCCCCTGGGCAGCCTGTCCCAGGGCTCTGTCACCCTCACTGGGAAAAGTTCTTCCCCATGTTGGTGCGGAACTTCCTGTGCTCCAGCTACAGCCATTGCCCCTAGTCCTGTCCCCACAGACCCCTGAAAAGGGGCTGGCCAATTCCCCCTGCATCCCATGTCTAAGATATTTATAAACACTAATTAGGTCCCCCCTAAGTCTTCTTTTTTCCAGGCTGAACAGACCTAGCTCACTCAGCCTTTCCTCATAGGGGAGATGTTTCAGGCCCCTAATCAACTTTGTCGCCCTTGAATCAACTTTGTCACCCTTGACATTGCTCCTTTACACCGTCCCTTGGCTGAGGGACAGTCTGGTCTTCAACTTCTCTCATTCACTGGATCCTTCACTGAGCTGGTCAAATTTGGTAACCCAGCATGGTGAAGGGAACAGCCTCTGTGGGGTTAATGACTGGTTTCCTAATTTCATGCTGAAGCAAAGTGATTGTGCAAGTACTGGGACATGGGAGCTACAGGCACCACGTGGCATCTGCTCATAGATAACCATTTGTGATTGCTGCCCTTATGTTCAGCTATGAACACTTAGGCCAAAAGACCTCCTGTTTAATCTGGAGTTACCACCAAACAAAGGGGTGAGTCAAGACTCTGCAACAGCTCACATCCTCTGTGCATCTCCAGAGAGACCTCTAACACCACAAGATTCCAGTTGTATGAAAGTGGATTCAGCTTTCCCATCTCATGGGGTGACTTCTTGACATCCAAAGTCTGCAAAAAAAGCCTTGACAAACTCATCTTCTGAGTATGACTTCTGGTGTTCTGAAGCTGAAGCCAGAGTAACAGTTTGTGCAGTGATGATGAACTGTCAAATAAAATTAAATCTTCTTCCCTATGGACTTTGTAATAAAAATCATAAACAATATTTTGCAAACAAAGCTGCAGGCCTATGGGCTGTCACTCCCAGATGGCATGAATTAGTAGAAGAAGGTTTGTTGTGTTTCCTTTCTCCAGCTGTCCACCCCTCCCCGTGTTTTGGATGTGCTAGCCTTGGATGGGGATGAGTCAGCTGCTGGTGAATCACCTGCTGAAGTGCTAAAAGCAATAGCTTGGCTCCATTTCCTTGAGGAACAGTGAGCTGTCAAGGCAGACTAGCAACAGGATTGTCTTCTACAGCTGGGAGAATTTTCCTGCTTGCCCATCTTGATTTGCTGCAGTTAGAGGTGATCACAGGGATTTAACTGTGACTTCAACAACACCTGTTGAGATCTTGTTTAATAAAAGCTTCCTTGTGCAATAGCTCATGGTCAAGAGCTTTATAGCAATGCCTCATGATAGGGCTTCTCACAGGCATTGCTATAAGGCTTTCTTCAGCAGCAAAGCAATGGGAGAATAGCCCATGTACAGTGGAACTGGAGAAATACTGGTCAGGGATGCTTCACTCTTCCAGTTGGCGGCGTGGGAAGGAGTGGAATATTTCCAACCAGAGAAATTGTTCCCAAGAAGGGATGAGAGCTGGAAAAGCCTTCTGAAACCTTGCTTTGTCAAATTGCTGTTTTCTGCATTGGTGATGGTGGAGGAAGACAGGAAAAAAAACGACATGGAGAGCTTTGCCAGGCTCTACACCCCCACAGGGCTGCACAACTGGCTGCTAGAGGAGTGAACATGGAGCCTGCTGTCACTGTGTGGTGAGTCTAAAGGTTCTTCCAACACAGGCAGTCTGGGACATATGAAACAGTGCTAGTTTACCACAACAGCTTTTAACTAATGTGATCAATAGGACTTTTTTACTATTTCTTGCAGTGCTGGCACCCTCTTTTCCTTGATAGTCAAAGTTGTGCATCAGCCAACTGCCTGCTCTCAGCAACAGTAGCACCAAGCGCCCCTGCTGAGAAGCAAGTAGACCTCCTGAGAAGATCATCCCCAAGTCCCTGTTGTGACCCTTGACAAGAGCCAGCATGTGCTTTATTCTCCACCTGCAGTGGTACAGACTTGTACTGCTTAACTAAACCAGCAATAGTTCTTTTTGAGTGGCTGAAGTTTGAAGAAAATGTAGTCACAGCTTATGTGGTGGCCCACCATCAAGAGGACAGCATTTAGGAAGTATGAAGAAAAACAACCCCTAAGCTTTACCTACCATGGCAATTATTTTGCTGACTGGTGTTCACTTTGGCCTCTTTGTTGTGTGGCTTAATAGGTATTTGGGGGTTGGTTCCACCCTCAAGAAAAGCACATCTTTAGCTCTCCTCCTTCCCCTATGGAGAGCAGCAAGTGTCATGGCCCTTGTTCAGCTGGTTGGCCAGACCACCCTTTCCTAACAGGTATTTCCTTTCATCTTTGTCAGGGGCCTTTGAGCCAAAACCCCGTGAACCAGCGGTTGCACGATGATGGTTCAATTCTCAGTCATGTAGGGTAGAGAAAACAGAGCCAAAAAGGATCATCCAAAGTTATGTATCTGTGTAACTCCTCCTTGTAGCAAAACCAGAGGGTTCATCACCTGGCAGGACCAAGCTAAATGAACGAGTGTCATTTTATCAGTTCTTATTTTTGGAACAAATCTGATTGTTAGTAACATTTTTGGGGGGGAGGTTCAAGGATGTAACAGAATTCCAGTATGAGACAGGTTTGCCCATGTAAGTGTGAGCTTACTGTCTCTCAGTAAGCCCTCAGATCAGTCCCAGGACAAGCATGTTGCTTGAGAAAGATGGGAGAACATTTCTTCACGTCTTCTTCCCCCCCCCC
>VZTU01028380.1:3741-30200 GCA_013400835.1 Zapornia atra | reverse complement strand
TCCCTGACAATAACTGAAGGACTGGACACTGGACCAGGGGTTGTGCAAATGTAATAGGCAAAAAACAACAGCTCCTGCCTTGAGAAGTTTGTAATCCATGCAGACAAAACAGGAGGGAAGCTCTGTGTTTTCTTTGAAGAGGCTGTTTTCTTTTAAACTTGAATGGTCGATTAGTTGTTACAGAATAGCTGACAAACTTTGCCAGGGATGAAAATTAGGCATCCACAACCTCTACGTTTGTGGTCTTTACATTTAGGGTGCATGTTGAAGGAGTCTCATGGAGCTGAAGGTGGTGAGAATTTGGAAGTGGTTGTTTTCAAACAGATCTTGCCTGGACACTTCAGTTTCACTCAGTTTTTGCTTGGCTCAGCAGAAGGGTTTATGGAAGTCTCCAACAGAAGTCAACATCTCAAAGCTTCCATGTTCATTGGAAGTCTAGAGAGAAAACAGTAAAGTAGCAGACAGGAATGTGGAGTGAAGCTGGGGAAAAGAAATTTAATAAATTGGACAAAGGAGGCAAATCAGTATTCAATGAGAACAAGCTGCACATAGGAAAATGCCCTGTTAAAAGCTCTCCAAACCCCTGTATGGTCTCTGGTAGTAGGCTGAGGCTCTTTTTATGCCAGTTCTTTCCTGGGTGCTCATCTTCCCCACAAAAAAGGATGATTTCAACATAATAAAAGTAGAGCCAGATCATGTGTGTGTGTTTTGGAGAATGGGATTAACAACACTGTGGCATTTCAGTAGTTTGGGCAAGGCATTGCTATTTTACTCAGTAGGTGCCATGAGGTACATTCATTATTTATTATAATGCTGCTTTCTGAAATCTTCCAGGGGGGCATACAGCATAAATTCTGACCTAGGACCCAGATCACACAAGGATTGTGTATGTAACACAGCAGCAGCCTTACTTAAGTTGCTGAATCTGGTGTGAGCTGTCTAACCTATGTTACCTCCTACTACAGAACTTTTCTACTCTCAAATCTTTTGTAGACAAGCAAATATTTGTAAGATTTGTGTGTATGATGTTTGAATATCCTTCATGGTTAGGGATGAACACAGCCAACTGGTCTGAAGCAGAAGGCCAGGAGCAGCACTGAAGGAAGTTATCAGAGTGAGCTGGGAGGAGAAAGTAGAGAACACAGAGATAAGTAGCACTGAAAAAGGGGAAACCAAAGAAATGCTAACCAGAGTTTAAATTTGGAAAAAGCTTTTTAGCATATGAGGGCCAAACCTTTCCATGTAATCTATGGGCTAATACCAGTGCTAGGAATATAGCCAGAGTAATCTTGTCTAAATATGCCCATTTGGCAAACAAATGAATAGTTTACTGTGCAGCTTTTGTTTCAGGGACCCAGGCTTCACTATTGAGGGGTAAATAATTTCAAGAAAAGAGATACTGTAAGTAGGGATGGTGTAAACTGTAGATTCCCAACTAACATGGCAAGTCTTTGAGGGTCAGCTTCATCCTGTAGCCAAGTCATAGTTTTGTGTCAATAAAATAGATACTCTGCATCAGTGGATCTGAAGGCTATATTCTGGCTTTAAACCTGCTTGTGGTCAAATCTGAAGTACACACTAACTGCACCTGTACATCTTTTTTTGAAGACAATGAATTGCAGGGGTTTGGCTGAGCTCACAGTTAAAGGACTATGTGGTTGTTTAACCATAGCAACTGAAATAGATTGAAAGCAAAGCTTTCCCAGGAAGGTGATATACCTTCAGCCGACCAGGACTAGGAAAAGAGAGCATCAGGTCCTGAGCAGCACTCTTGCCTGTTACACAGCCTATTACCAAGAACAGCTTGCCTCAGCTGTCAGGGTGAACCTGCAGGCAGGGCACTCTGAGCCTTACAATGACACGGAGGAGGCAGGCCAGGCTGCGCGGGGGTTTCCGCTGTCGTGCTTGCGGCAAGTGAGGGGTGCAGCTCTCCCCCTCCGAGCCGTGCCGTCGGATGCTGGGCTGGCCGGCTGCTTTCAGCAGAGGGCACTCTGTTCCTAACCATGGAGGGAGGAGCCGCTTTCCCGTCCTGGTGAGAAACCTACACAGATTGGAAAAGTTTCCAGCGCAACATATTTGAACAAACTCTTCATCGGTTATGTTTAGTTCACTGGAGCATATTTTTAACTTCAGTGGCAGGGATAATAGCCCTTTTTCTACGTGCTGCTCTTAGCGGACTCGACGAAAGCTGGGGACATCAGCGGGAGCCGTAGCGCAAAGGTAGAGGATTTTAGTGTTGCTGTTTAAGTAGCCCAAAGATCAGAGGGAGAACCGAGAGCAAAGCTGTCGTATGAGACGTGCTCGTCAGATTTACAGTAGGAAGCCTAAAAATATCTCAGAGGGCAGCGTGATTAAAGACCTCCTCGGTGTGCGAGCAGATTTGCAGCTGCATTGTGAGAGTTACTTGGAGATGAGACACAGGATGGTTGTGGTTTTGGAAGCTGCTTTGCATCAGATTTGGGGGCTGACTTCACGGTAGCTTTTGCCCCTCGGGGAAGACGAACCACTTGGTCCCGGGCTCCCGGAGTCTCGGCCGCCGACACCGGAGCGCTGCCAGTGCCTCTACGGCCGCGGGGGGGTGGAGAGGGGAGAGGGGTGTCAGGCCCTNGGGCCGGGCTGCGGCGGGCGGGGGCGGCCCGCTGCCAGCAGCCTGTAGGACCTTGGCTAACGTGCGGCGGTGGGCTGGGGCCTGGCGTGAGGGAGGGGCCGCCGCTCGTGATGCAGGATGCTGTATCCCCGGTGCCGTGACAGCCAAGGCTCTCCCCTGCCCAGCGAGCGGGAAGGAGGTGCCGGCACAGCCGGACCCGCTCCCCGCCTCCCTCACGGCCCCAGCCCCGCTGCGCTCTCCCCGCCGAGCCGAGGGACGCGGCACAGCACCAGGTGGGTGAGCCCGGCGGGCGCGCTGGGGAAGGGGAGCGCTGTGCGGCAGCCCGCACTGGTCCTCGGGCAGCAGCAGCCTCCGCGACCCGCTTCCCCGAGCGAGTTCCCGCGGGGGAGGCGGGCGGCGGGCCGGGCTCCGCGGGCGGCTTCCCCTGGCGGCTTCCACAGGCGGGCCGGTCGGGTTCAGTGCAAGCGGGGACGGTCGCGGCGTTGGGCGCGGGTCGTCCCAGAGGAGCCTCCGAGAGGGCGCAGCGGCGCGGGTTGCTTGGGGAGCACTTGGGGAGCCCTTGCACCGACACCTGTGAAGTACCGAGTCCGGTGTGTTTTGCCAGTTGTGGCGAAAATATCTTCCTTCTCTTACTGCCGCAGTTGACTGAAATTTTTGAATGACGAAAGCATCCAGAAGTGCTAAGGGTTTAGGGAGGGAGGGAAGCTTTTTAATTTGGGTTTTTTTCGAAGGAGGGAATAAACCACTTATTTCTGTAAGGAATCTTAATTATGTTTAGTTGACAGGTGCAAGAACTGTTTGGATAGATGGTTTTCCTTTGGGACATCTGACCTTTTAGAATGGACTGTTTTTTTGAAGGAGAGATTTAAATTCACTGTGGGGCTTTGAAAAGTAGTGGGGTGGTGGCTGGGAGGAGGAGAGGGCTGTTTGTGTGCATGTGTATTAGGGGTGCATGGAACTTGCACTATTTTGAGATCACTGTGGTAATGAATATTCTGAGATAAAAAGATGCATTGACACCAGCAGTTAACAGAATTAGCATCATTATTACATTACCTTTTTTTAAATTATTATTGCCTATTTTAAATTGAAATCTTTAGTAAGGCTGACTGACAGTTTTGTGTTGGTCCTGTAAATGTGATGGTCATTAAACTGCTGGATTTTCTTTTCTTCTCTGCCCCAATCACTTAGACTTTGACCTGTTATGATCAGAGCTTTCAAAGGCAGAGTAAATGACTCCTGAAGTCCCAGGTCTGGGCTCTCAGCTTTGAGTGGGTCAAAGTGCTGGCACAGTGCATCTGAAATCCTATACTCCTTGGATTTTACCTTCCAGAGATTAAGATGGGAGGGGCTCACAATTTGATAAATTGCTCTACTTTGAGGAGATAATCAAACTTGCCCACTATTGCCAGCTTTCCCAAAACATTCACCCCCTCCCACCCCCCTTCTGTTCCCTAATTGGAACTACCTCACCCTGCAGGCTGTGCTCATGGCATGCACTGCGTGTCTGCTCCTCTGGCCAGCACAGAACTCCGGTGTTTGCATTGCATTTCTTCCAAAGGCCAGTTCCATGCTTTTGCCTGGTTTGCTTTAGTCATTGAAATTCTGGAAGAGCCCACTTGATTTTGTTTGTAACTTGAAACAATTTCTCTCAGCAGAGCCCCAAGGCACAAGGATGGCCAGCCCTAAAGCCACAGGGCTCTCCTGGGAGATCATTTGGCTTGCTATTGCTATCTGTGCTCATCTGCAGGTAAGTAATGGACTTTTTACTATTGTCATGCCTGGTCCTTGATCAGATGATCTTGCTGCACACTTTGAATTACTGTTTTTTCAACAGAAGACTGCTGAAGGAACTGCACTGTAAATAAAAGGCTCCCGATGTGAAGGTTTCCCTTTCACTGAACTGAATTTCAAAGACATCCAAGTGGGAAATTAATATTCTTTCTCTTCCTAGTAATATTGTACCTGACTTTGCTATATGGGGACCAAAGGGAGATTTTGCCAGATGTGTAATGCCATGGGTCTTTCTAGGCAACACAGCTGCTCTTTGTCCCCAGGAGGTTTAGCACCTGATAAATGTTAAGATACTATAAGCAACAAGGGTTATATAAATACCTGGGTAGAAACATCTAAAGCACTTGGAAGTCAGTGTTGGCGGCTAAAGTGGACCAAAAAGGCCTTTGCTTCTAGTGTTCAATGAATACAGGAACCATGGAGGAAAACCATAGCTGCCAACTGATCTATTGCCTGACACATGAGCCTAATCTGTTCCAAGAAGTGAGTATTTAAAGAAATATGGTGTGCTGGCATGCAGCAGAGATGTTGTTATAGTATGTCATTCTCTATACTGATAGTTCCCACAGCACAAAATGTTTCAAGAATTCTTCAGTCTTAAATACACCCAAATCCAGAAATCCATAGAAAAGGTCAGCTAGATAAACTAGAGATTATTGTGTTTTTTTTAATAAATAGCATCAGTTTTCAAAGTATTGTAGTAGTTTTTGACAAAGTACAATCTTGGTTTTAAATAAAATCAGTGAGGCTATTTACTGTAGTACTGTTGTGTACTGTTTGTACTATTGAAGTTCTGAGAAATGGTGGTTTCAAACTCAAGCCTGGTGTGCTGGGCATTATATAAATGTGTATACTGAAGACTTTTGAATAGAAGGGTAATACAACAGGCAAAAATAAATACATTAGGAGTATGAAGAACTGAGAAGACTGTACTAGACAGCTGAGTAAGCTATGATTATTTTAGGGTGCACTTTAACGCTTAAGGTGGTGGGATTGGTGCTCCAAACCATTCTCAGTAGCGCTGCTGAGTGCAAGGTATACTGAGTCATTTGGCAACTGCCTGTTAGTGAGCATCTCTTGCTCTGTATTATGGTTGCAGCTAGCCATGAAAATACACTGGTTACTTGAATAAAGGGCCCAACATAAAAGTAAAAATTAATAGACTCATATTAGTTGTGCAGTGAACCACAATGCCCTCAAGAGCAAGTCCAAGCAGATAAGGCAACAGTGGGATCCTCTGCTTTTTTCCTTGCATATTTTCAATGCAAGAACAAAAATGTCCCCGTTTTCCTGTGCCTGTTCAGCTTGTATTTTTGTGTGCAATCTGTTGAGTGATGCTGTAATAACTGACCCTATAAACCACTCAGAAGTATGTAAAGTTCACTTAATAGTTCTCTTCAAGATGAGAATCAAAGTTCAGAGAAGGGAAATGTCAACGTCGTGTTTGGGGCTTTTGGTTATGCAGAGACTATTTAAAAAAAGAATCTTGTATTTTTTTTCCATATTTTTCTAGTTGAAGAACTGGAAGCAGTAGTGGCGTAGTTTCCTCTTCTCTATGAATGGTTTGGCATAGCTACATTTGTCTCTTTATAATAAAAACAACTCAAACACATTGTAATAATCAATAGGCTATTGTAAGTAGTCTTATGAACATTTCCATCCAGGTCAAATTTTTTGGTCTTGATTGTCCTTTCAAATATTCTAATCTCTTTGGCATATTTGAATCATTAGCACTTAACCCTCATCTTGTAGGAGGCCCTTCTGCTCCTAAGTTTAGGTGTTTTATCACAATTTTAGGCACATTAAAGGTATTTTATATTATTTAACATAACATTTTTGGTATCCAGTAACCATTAATTCTTTAATTGGTTGCTTGGGACCATGCTATATGGACCACACACAGTCATTCTACCCCGATATTGTACCATAGCTTCCACTTCTGTTGTTTTTGGCTATTAAAGTGCTTATGTCTGGACCTAATCAATTAGAAACAATTGGATGCTGGGCAAGGTCACAAGTCTATGTCATGTCACTTATGTGCAATTGATTAATTTCATCCTGCTTGAGGCAGGTACAGAGTAAAATAATGACCTTTTAAAAGAATGTGGTGGAAATGTGGTACAAAAGTAATGCAAAGAAAACTATAACATGAGAAGTTGTGAAAAAGAGGTAGCTGTTCTTGAGAAGAAATGAAAGTTAGCTTTGGTTACAGGAGCCCTTTCTGAGTCTTCATAGCCTGGTAACAGGCACAGGATGGTGTTTAGTGAGGCTCCAAACTGAACTCTGTCCTTACAGATAGGGAGCGTCTCAGGTTTGACAAAATGATTTTGTTAAGGGCAGATTGCTTGCTATACTAGTAGGTAAGTTAGATTTCCTAGGATAACCCTGTGAATGGCTTACCACTGAGCATTTCTGAGCTGCCCATTCATTAAATCTGTTCTGTGATCAAGATCAGTTGCATGAACTTGACTCAGGAGGAGATGGCTTGTGGGCTAGCCTTGGCTGTGATCTTTTTGCAGACAGAGAGTCTACCTTTTCCTGTATGTGCCAGTATAAATGAAATGAACGAAACTGCATGAGTCTAAAGCCAATGGTAATCCAAGCAAATGATGTTTGTATGTTCTTCCTAGAAACAAACAACACCTCCCCCGCCCCAACCCAAATGGTAACAGCAACATGGAATAATTTGTTGTTTCTAAAGAATGAAGTAGTGAATCTACCCAGAGAAGCTACCGTATTCTTCAGACTTCATGGATTTGTGAACATTAACTATATTCCTGGTCTTGAATTTAACTATTCATGTATATTGAGAGTTAAATTTGGTGTAAAAGGCTCCTTGCTTCTCACACAGTAGCAGATGAGCTATCAATACTATAGATTTTATGAGATGGTTAACCTAATGAAGAGAAGTATCCAAATCCAATTTTGCTGTTTAACTTTTGAGTACACAGGGCTCTCTATTGGTAATTGAAAAGGCAGGATGTTCAGCCTGGTAATCCACTCTTTCATAACCTTGTGTTAACTTTTTCTTACATCTGACATGGTGAGTCAGCCAACTGGGGAAGGTGCCTGCTGGACCTCTTGTTTGTGAAGATAGATGGACTTGAGTGTCTAGAGACTAAGGCCTTTGAGGAGCAGCTGAGTGAACTAAGGTTGTTTAGCCTGGAGAAAAGAAGGCTGAGGGGACACCTCTTTACAATTAGCTGATAAGAGGTTTTAACCAAGTGGGTGTCAATCTTTTCTGCCAAGTAACAAGTGATAGGGCAAGAGGAAATTGCCTCAAGTTGTTCCAAGTGAGCCTTGGCTTGGATATTAGGAAAAAGAATTCTTCACCAAAAGGGTTATCAAGCACTGGAACAGGCTGACCAGAGAAGTGGTTGAGTCACCATCCTTGGAGGCAATTAAAAGATGCATAGATGTGGCACTTAGGTGGTTTAGTGGTTGGACTTGGCAGTGCTAGGTTAACGGTTGGATTCAATGATCTTGAAGGTCTTTTCCAATCTAAACAAATCTGTGATTCAATGGTTCAGCCAAATGCTGTTATATTTGTTATGAAATGTTTGCAAGACTATATATCTTCAGATTCTTACTAGTGGATCAATGGCATCAAGAAATGATGACCAGCAGATTCAAATAGACAAATAGATATCATCAAGAATTTTACTCATGGATTAATTTTAGATTTATTCTCTGGTATGTTGTTTTCAAATCAGGAATACCCTGATACTTTCTTAGGTTCCTACAGTCCTAGTAAAACCGTCTACAAGTGAGTTTCACCTTCAAAGACCATGGGGTTACTAATGTCTGAGGAAAGAATAACAGCAAGCACACAATGTCTGGATATTTAAGAAGTTTTAGCTCTGGGTTTCTGTGGAAGGAAAAGTTTCATAGGTCACATTCACTGAATAAACTGTTGGTTGCTCCCAAGATTTATGTTTCTGCAATCCCTGCCTGCATTATGTTTTTTGTATCTGTGATATTTTGGATGTAAAGGATATACATACTGAAAACATTATCTTATTCAAAATGATTCTGCCATAACCATTCTGCCAAAAACTACCAACATAGTAAATGTCTTTAAGGTTGAGTTTTGCAAGGCCAAAAATCTGATGTCCATTATATGACATAGTGGACTTGGAGACCATCTTGGTGGAAAACCTTTGGAATATTGTTTTACAGTCACTGGATGTATTGCACACCGATGTTCAAAAAATAGATTATGATCTACATGCCATATAACAGTAAGGATTCTTTTATCTTTAATTCCTTAATCAAAAATATCAGGATGAGATTTGCAAATCCAGAGTAAAATCTGAAGAAGTTTCACTTTTTTTTGTAGGCAAGTTGCAGTTCTGCACCCATCTGGAGTTTGGCCATCAGCCTTAACAGGCCTCTGGTTTTATTCTTGGTTTGAATATTGAAATGCCTCTGCTACAGACAAATAACACTTCTGAGATTTGGTAGAAGTGTTCTGTCTTAAGATATTCATTGTTATTGACAAGGTTGTTACTCAGTTGACAGCATTACCACAAAACTTATTTAAGTTTCTGAACTTGCTTTGAATTTATGACTAATAATGATTGCTCAGCCAGTGCTCATAGGATCTGAACTGCTGTTACCCCCAATTTACAATCCAAAAGACTTGAATTGCCAGAAAAACTGATGAATTTGTCTTATGACTTGAGACACAAACTATGTATGAATACTTATTTTTTAAAATGCATTCATAAAAAATTTAAGACAACTATGGGAGATGATCCAGCATACAGATGATATCAGTGAAGGCATACTTTTATTATCTCATTTATTTGTTTTAATTTCTCAGTAAATATTTTTTAAATCATAGTGATTATGAATGAAGCTTGCAGTGATACAATTCAGATAATCAAGCTTTGGTTATTCAGCTGAAGCTGGTCTAATGTGGTGGCAAAGGAGGTTTAGTCTCAATATCCAGCCAGATTTCATACTCTGTATCTGCAGCTTTGGACATAGGTATTAGTGCTCACTGTGAATGTAATTTCTGATGAGGTTACCCTAAAATTTGGGCAGAGATTCTCAAATCAGTCATGTGTAGAGCTGCAAATTGCTAGTTCCAAAACTAGATATCCAAGAGTCAAACAATTTTTTAGAGAAGCATCATATATAGGAATAATCTCTCACAATAGCCAGTGGCTTCTAATTTTTCTTGGAAAAAGTAGTGAAGAAATGAAGAAATATCTCTAGGATGAGCTTTGGTTTTAGCAGATACTTGAATGCTTAATCATTGATAATTACCCATTCAGGTCTGCTTGGTGCAGCTGGATCCTTCATATTCCTTACCAAACCAGAGCATAAATGGCACTGAAGTGGCAGTTTGGCACAATACATCAAATTCCATTCCTGCCTTTGTATTACTGAAAATGTACATGCTTGATTGTACTGATACTAAACCCCTTTTACTGTTCATTTGGAAATCATGGTTTGGCCATCCAAAATAATGAGTTTGGCTTCAAATTAATGTGTATTTTAAAATTGGAGTCCTTTTTGTTTGCTTTTACTTCTAGAACTTGCAGGGTTCATATGCTTATGTATTTATCTGCAATTTTGGGGCATGAAGCTTCTCTTAAAATAGTTCTCCATGCTCACCTGAATCCAGGACCTGGGGTTTAAGTAAACACTTAATATAATGTGGCTTGCAATGAAGTAGTAAAATATATTCATTTCAGTGATAGTGGGAGCAGATTTGTAATTGTCCCTCTATACTTGTTTGTATTGTAACACTATGTAAGAAATCCTTGGGCACAAGTTATATCATACTGTCCAAATGTTGTACTTTACTGTTAAGTCAGTGTGGTGTTAAGATTTTATACAGTTGATAATACCAATGATAAAGTCTTGTGGCTGCACACAGTCTGACACAGTCTCACTTGAACAATTTCAGTGTAGTTCTTATTATGCAAAATCTGTGTAAAACAGAGAGAGTTTGTGCTTGGTGAAAGAGTGGGTTTGTTTTTGAAGTACAGTTTGCTACTGAGCACTACATTCCAGAAAGGACATTGGATATAGCCATGGCAACTCTGGAGAGACAGCTAAGACCCACATAGGAACTGTATAGCACTGCAGTTCTGCTACGCCCTCTGTGCTCACTTTGTTGTCACTGATAGATAAATAATTCCTTTAGGTTTTGAAAGCATGTCTATAACTTACTTTCTCATGAGAGAACTTTTCTTGATATTAGCTGAAGTATGTGGACTGTCAAGTGCTCTCAAATTGAAGGGTCATATTTTCAAAATGGCCTCACTCCAACTTCTAGGAGGAATTGCAGCTCTGCAAACTCATTTTTTTGATGACTGTCAGCTATGCAAGGGTGCTAAACTTAATGCAGGTAGAGCAGCATTTTCAGAAGGGTGTGATGTGGACCCTTTGTTATGATGACTTTCAGAAAGGCTCGAGACACAAGTTAAACACAAATACTGTTAAGTACTTTACTGTATTGGTAGGTGCTTAGCTGGATTTTTTTTAAACAAGTAACAAGGTAAATTTCAATTAATCTAATGGGAAGCAGGCATTAGGTGCCTTAGGCACTTCCAAAAGTCTGGCTAAGCATTTGTCATCATATTTAGCTGATTAAACCAAAACATTTGCCCTTAAAACTGTTTTGAAAGAATAGGTTTCTGGTGTGTAAATTCTAGTACCTGGGTGTGTAGATATTTGATAATACTTGAGAAGTGCAAGTACAAGCATTAAGTGTTTATGAAGGGAGGGCAGTTTTTGAAAACTTGGCCTAATATATCCCTTCTAGACAGCATATTACATAAATTGTTTAGGAACAATGTTATTTCTGTTTCTAATTTTATATTTATTAGATTTAACATCATTATGGTAAGAAAATGAAAACAGTATTCTCAGTCTGTTTTGAGAAATGTGGTTTCCAAGAATTGTCAGTTTGTCATGCTTCTGGATCCACTAGAAACACAAAGATTGCAAGTCAGCTCAACTAAGTTGTGCAACAGTATTAGAAATGGGTTTATGATTGCAATTACTAGATTGTTGTTGTATGCTAGCTGTTGTAGTTTGTGTCATGGTGGGAGGTCTCAACCGGTTAATGATGCTGTTCTTAGCATTAAATAAGTGGGGTATTTGTTTATATGTGGAAACATGTAGTTCTGTAGTTATGTAATGTTTTTCCTGCCATCAGGTGTTCTTCCAAAAATCAAAGCTCCTTAAAAATTATAGGATGCAATCTCTTGTCATCTCATGCAAGAAGAGCAGGGTATTGTTTATAGTGTGTTTACATGAAAGGACCTATAGAGGCTTACTCTATGGTAAATGCAGACATGGAGAAGAGAATTATAGCTGCCTGGTCATTGCCTTTTAGTATCACAGGAGTAAGATGTGGGCACACCTGCAGTGCCACAGAATGTGAAGAGTCAGGGATTGTGCTCTCTCAATATCTGTTTGGCAAGAAATGTTTCCTGGCCTGCACCTTGCAGAAGCTCTGGGAAGACTGCAGAAACTGGCTTTATTCCCAGCTGGTTGATGCAGCTCCAAAAAAATTCCCCCCTTTTGTTGCAGTTTCCCTGCTTGTATATGTGACTGCTCTGGGCCATCTACTGGCATGGACAGATGTGAAAGGTCAGTGCAAGTTTGGGTTCTGGTATGTTCAGATTTGTCTCTTCTGATGGTAGTTTTCCTTGCTTTCCCAGCTACTGCAGCCTCTCGCTGGTGTAGCAGCGATGTAGAAGCAGAAGGCTAAACAAGCTCAGAGCTCTCTGTGGATGTATTACAAATGAAATATGCTAAAATATGATTTGACTTCCTCTCTTGAGAGTCTCCTTTCATTAGATGTTTTCAAGGTCTCATTACTCATTTGGTGTTTTGTTTTCTTGAGTCTCCAAATAGTTTTAAACTGTTCCCTGGTTGACTAACATGGATGTTGGCTGAAAAAAACAATAGTATAATAGTGTCTTGAGTATTGCCTGCTTGGTAGATGATGTTCTAGTTGGAAACTAGGTACATCCAACATATTACTGATTCCTTCAGTTGCTCTCATCAACACTTTTGTTAGAAAGCAGAAGAGGGAATACGTTTATCTCTGGAGAGATGTGTTATGTATGCTGTACTCTATGTAGGGATTTTACTAATGCCACTAACTGGCATTGAACAGGCTTGACTGCTTGAACAGGATCTGGTTTTGTGGCCTGAGTTTATAACTTTATTTATAAGAATATAAGGTGCTTTGTGTGACTAACAATTACACTTTTTCTCTAGACCAGTGATTCTCAGGTGAGTCTTTTCATGGAATAGCCGGTTCAGAGCTTGGCTGTAGTTAACAGTGCAAATTGAATGGTAGGGAATGCTATGAGGGGAAGGTGTAAAACAAAGCATAGCATCAATTCACTCTGGATTCCTGGTGTGCCCACACTTCAGTAGCATATGCAGTTTGATGTCTTGGTGAATGGTGTGGAAAGGCTAGACAGGGATCGCTCTGTCACTTATTTGTCCCAGCGTAAGAACTGGGTGCCATAAAGAAAGCTACTAGGAGGCAGATTCCAAACAATGGAAGGTGGTTGTCCTCCAAGTAATTATCTTTGGCACTCCATGCTATGGGTTGGGTTTTTTTTTTTGTTTGAGTAGAAGGTTACATGGATTGCAGAGGAGACAGAACAAGTATTGGGAAGACTCACTGAGTACTGTTACGTAGACAAAGCACAGCAGGCTAAGAAAAGTAGGTGAGTTCAGGAAAATATTCAAATATTCCAGGGAAGTATTGTACATGCTTGCTCTGGGCATGCTTTCTGAGTCCAGTTATGGCTACTGTCAGAAGCTGATGGGTTGGGAGGATCCTCTGAACCAGTTCAGCTGTTAGTAGGCCATTTTGATGTTCCTTGGGGCTACATTTGAGGATCATTGAACTAGAAATTAGAACTAATCCTAGACTTATTATCACTTATGACTCATCATTTAAATACTAACATTAAAGAAATATATTCTTCAAACTCCAGATGTATCTGGAGCTGTCCTGGGCACATAAGAACTTGCTTGAAACCTACAGAAGTGCCTATATTCTGAGATTCTTTTTGGCTGCCTGGAGTATTTTTTTGTTTTTATAACATTAATTTTTTTCTTTACAAACATTTTATTATATTTCTGATACATTTCCAAATTTTAAAGTTCTGGAACATTTTTTAAAGTATTTGAGGAAACTTGGGTCATCTTGCTTAATTGCTGGAGTAGTTTCTTGTTTTTAAACACTAATATTTTCTTGAGTGAGATATATAGAGAAAGGGCTCCTGATATTTTACCGAATAAGGCTTGGCTTAAATTCCACTTTCATTATGTGGTCAGTCCTTCTGTAAGGCACAAATATTCCAGACATTTTCCCTGCATGAGTGAGCACTTGCCTTCACCCCAGTGTGAAACTGCGCACCCAAATGCTTTTCCCATTTCCTCTTCCTACCTCTTTCAGTTAAATTTAGAACACAATAGGTTGGTTAAAACTGTAAGAGAACCTCCAGAATGCCATCTTAATGTATGGGGTTTTACCATGCAGCTGTTTATCTTCTGCTAGGAGGAAACTATAAATGTATTTTTAATGCCAGGAGTTGGGCTTAAAATGCCATTACTTATCCAGTGGGAATAGATTTGAAAATTAGTAAGCAATTAGATCAGTAGGCAAATACATTTTACTTAATGTTGCAAGTCTCATGGGCCTTTCAAATATCCTTTTAGCATCACCTGTTCTTAACTTGCAACCTTTTAAATCTTTACCTAGTCTTAAATAGTAGGTTTTGGGTTTTTTTAAATATGTGTATATTTTAATTTTTTATTTATGAGCTGAATTTTATTTTACTTTTTAAAAAAACTTGCACAGTTTCTATAAGGGCAACAGAGATGTACTGGGAAGACTGAACTTTTCTTGGAGAAAATTTCTTCCTGTAGATTAGCATCTTGTGAAGGGCCTTAGCTGGGATAAGAGAACATGTGGGTCTTGTTCTGATCTTTTGAACTAGCTTGAATTATGTCCTTAGCCAACACCAATGATGTATTTGTTTATAATTGCTTATTTTTCTTGCTGAATTTAGACCTCTGTTAGCCATCTGTCATATGTCACATAGAAGCCACTATTTGGAAACAGGGAAAATGTGGGAACTGTAGACTTCCTTTTTATTTTTTTAAATGTTAAGGCTAGTTTTTGAGACTGCTAAATAAAAGACCTTGTTGTCTTTGTACTATAGGAGTGTCCCATCATTTCTTGTCTGCCCAAAGTTCACATTGAATCAGTAGAAGTATGAAGACTCTCAGCCTAGGCACTGTAATTCCTCAGTCCTGAAAAAGATCCAGACTGGGAAGCCCCGTGGACTTCATGAGGTTATTGTGCCACAAGTGAGACCTTATTTTGTAAAATTCAGGCTTTCTACTTCAACAGTATAACATTCTGCACTTGACTAACAGTGCCAGTGAAATCTGCAAGCACTTTGCCTGAGACATCAGTGGGAGTTTTTTCTGAGTAAGACCTGCCCATAGGAAGCAAACTAAGGCTGAATTTCATTAGTGCTAACTAGTTGGTTATCATATTTCCTGTTGTGTGGTGTGAATCATTTAATCTCTTCTTCATGTAACTGCTACAGACAGATGGCATTTAAAGCTGTGTCTGCAGCTGTTGGTTTTCTCAAATATTTGCTGTATTTATCCCTCTGGAAAAAAAAAAAAAAGCAGAGATAATAAAAAAGATAATTTTCCTGTTGCTTATAAACCTTACAAAATTTGAAGTGATTTCCATTTTTTCACATGTCACTTTTTTATTGTGTGTCATTGAAGACCATTTTATCTAGTGTTCCAGACCATCCCTGTTGGCAGGAATTTCTCTAAACTACTGCAGAGGGAAACATCAAAACTAGTCCTTAGAGTATGTACTCTATTTTTCAGGAGAACTGAAGCAGAGCATGGAAATTCACTTCTAAAAAACTGATGTGACTTTTTGCAAGATCTACTATATTCAGAAGATTCCTTTGAAGCTTTTAAGGGGTTGCGCTCTCCACTGCACGGTGCAGTTCTGCTAGTGAAAATAGAGGGAAACACAAGCACACCATAAGTAAGGAAGCTTTAGAGAGTTGGTTTCTACATGTAGCATTTTGTCTGTGCATATGAAAATTGACATCATAGTGTTGGAATGTTGACCGTGTTTTGCATTTTGTTAGCTGCTTTTACTGGAAAGCATGTGTTTCAAAGGGAGTTTTCAATTTTTATAAGTCTTTGCCTCCATAATAGCCCAGTCTTATTCTGAATGTAGACTACAGCTATGAATAAAATTTAACTCATGAAGTAAGAGATTCCTTTGGCACAAAATATGAATGAATTATGCAAACCTGAACTGGTGATGTGCATGTCTGGATCAGAATAGTCAAAGCCAACCTTATGTTCCACTGTTACTACTCAACATCGCCTTACTCTCTTCTTACTACTCAGTATCCTTACTCTGAGAGTAAAGAATTTCTCTCAAGAAATGCTTTATAAAGTGTGGACAAAGCATAGTTGGCTGCACAAAACCCAGTCCTTTGTGGGGAGCTTTCAGTAATGTGTTTTGTTAGCTCCAGATGAATCTGTGAAAAAAAAGAGACGAGAACTGAAAAAAACAGACTAGCACTAATGAAAAGTGGCAGTAGCCCTTCATCTTGAGAGTAATATTCTAGATAAAAATGGTAAAATTTTATTAGATTATCTTTCAGTAATGAGCTGGCCTGTCTCCTCAACCTTCATAATCCAACTAATTTTCCCAGAGTTTCAGGGTTGTATACTCTGTAGGAAGTTGGCAACCCAAGTTTCCCATGTCATCAACTCTATTTAGTCTCCCAAGACAAGAGTTTCCTGGTAAAACATCCTTGCACCTGCTAGTTCTGCCCCAGCTCTTCTCAAAATGAGTCTACTTTGAACCTCTTTGTGAAATTATTCTATGCTATTTAAGCAGTTTACTGATTTTTTATAAGAATGTAATTCCCCAAGTGATACAAGGCAGTTCCAGCTCCACTAACCTGTCCTTGTGATGAAGGACCCAAATTCTTGGTGATATTTTCAGTGTTTAAGGTCAATGGGTTTGAAAGAATTAGACATCTATATTCTGAAAAATTTCATCTGCATCTTCAAGTGAAACCTAAAATACCTCCTACCTGTCAAAGTGTATATGGCTTTGCAGAGAAAAGTTAGCACATTTTTTTTAAAGGACCACTTAACACCCCTAACAAAAACATAATTCCCCTTTTTAGGTGGTGGTGTGCAATGTTGAAAGCCTCAATTCACTTTAGACATTCCTATATGTATGGCATATTGGAAGTATGTGCATGTATAGCATATGTAATTGTACTAACTCTCTCAGGCAAACTGAGATTATCATTACTTGGATTTTCATCCGAGTTAAGTATTAGCTGCAGGTTCCTCATAGACTCTTCTTGGAACGTAAGTTACAGGGTTGCTGCATAAAATATGATTATTTTCCTTAGTTTTATTTTTAGTTGAGAAAATAAACACAATTGGGTTTCTTTTTTCCACAGCTAAATGAGAACATGGATCAAGAAAAAGGATGGAATGATGTTTCATGTTGTAGGGTGATGCCGCTTGCTGGACTGAACACCTGCTTGCACTGAGGCTTGCAGAGGCATGACTGGTCTCGTAAATGGAAGCTTGCTTGTCTCATCTATCTTTTGTGTTGGAATTGGCTCTTTTAATCAAGTAGCCTAGAAGAAAATCCTGTTCAGAGCTGCATAATTACCACTAGAAAAGTCATACGTTATATATGGTGTGTTTGAATTAAAATAAAATTTAGATTGGTGGGGACATGCTTGAGTCTTATGGGTCTTGCTTTCAGCAGCTGTTGTTACCTGTTGTGGAGGCATCTGTGGTGATACCTGTTAGTTTCTGTTCATTGATACTTGATAAGTTCTGTTCAGTTTTTAGTGCTGGTGTAGCTACATGCATTCCTCTTTTCAGAGGCCTGCCCTGGCAGCCTGTGATGCTTAAGTGGACCCTGAGCAACAGAAGTTCTCTGCTGCAGTAGTAATTTTTCTCTCTCTCTGTGGATTTGCATGAGGGTTGGTGCAGTGTTCAGCCCTTCTGCAAAGGCCTTTCTGTGGGATCAGTCCATTCTTGGCTGCTATGGGGGACATATAAGAGCTCACATTTTTTAGACATGTCAGCATGGCTCTCAGGGGTCTGTTATTTTCCTATATCTTGTAAATTAAAAAAACCCTTGATCCGTAACCCATTGGAAAAAAAAAAGTAATAATTCTTAAAATTTCATCAGAACATTTAGATGTAAGCAGCTAAATTTACATCTCAAATGTTCAATTATTAATTGTCATGATAGCTACCTATGACTTTTATTGGTTATTTTTAGAATCCTATTTCAAGTATAGCAAGATTTATGCAAGCTTTATTGTTAGGGGTGAAATTTAAACTTTATTAGGATTAAGTGTTTAATAGTATAATTTGCTGCATGTGTTGCAAATACAAGCTACTATGAATAGATCCTCTGTAAAAAAACCCCTAACATTTGATATGTTATGTATGGACTTAAATCCAATATGTTGTTATCTTTAACTAAAGGAAATTATAAGAGGAGATTTACAGAGAAAGGTTTATTCTATTAAGTTTAATTTCTTTAAAACATTGAATTTGGTTTCTGTATTTTGACTTTGTTTAAAACATGCTGTACATAACTTCCTTTGTTCCTTGAATATTATTCTGAAAGTGGTACAAATTGACTGTTTTCATGTACATAAGGGGAAAAATAGTTGTAGTAATAGGTGGAATATTTAAGTGGGGCACCCTGTTGTTCTGTTTGTCCACTCACAGTAGACATCAGGATTCGAGTGCAAGGTTTCCTGTTATGTTGCTGGAATTTTAAAATATTATTTTTATACCTTGTAAAGAAATGGAGAAAGGCTCTGCCTTTCCTAGATGTCTCCAGTCCCCAGCCTCCCAGGAAGCAGTGGAATGGAACATGTTGATTTAGAATAGGTATCAGGTTTTTCGCTTGATGCTGAAGGAGCAAAACCAGTGGGGCAGCACAGCCCTGTGTTTTCCCAGTCTGCATAAGGTATTTGACTAATCTGTGAAATGCTGGTGATTGATTTGGATTCTTATGGCAATTTGGAATGATTCTGTGTTTGTCAACGGCAGGAATGAATAGTTCTGGCTTATTTTGAGATTCAGAGGCCATATTAAATCTTCTTGGCATAGGCATTTTGACTTGGCAATTTTATTATTGTCCCATACTTCCTTTTAAAGTGTGTAGTTAATTCTTTGAGTATTTTATTTAAGTAGGTAAACAGGCTTTTTTGAAGAATTTGTTGTATTTTTATAGAACAATTTGCAGACAGCCCCTTCCTCTGTAATTAAAGCTGCAGGAATGCAAAATGAGGAAAATTGCTGTATGCATCATCTTATTCCTGAGAAAGGAAAAGCACGTAGGGAAGAGACAAATCTCATTCAGTCATTTTTTTGGTGGTTTTATCCAAGAGGGCAACACATTTCAAACCTTGTGCAAGATTCCCTTCAGCCTTTCTACCAGGAACTATAAAAAGCTTGTAGAAAGGCACAGATAATTACAGTCTGAGTCAGGCCAGCAAGCTGGCTTTTTTCACTATAATCAGGATAAAGGAACATCTCTCTTGGCAAAAAGACCTGGGCTCTGAAATAGAGATGTTCTGGACTGATAATTCCAAGTACAGCCAAATTTTCAGAGAAATACACAGGTTAAGATTTATATTTGGGTCTTGTTATTTAAAATGGATGATTTTTAGGCTTCATATAATAACATTTTATTGTGTACTGAGTGCAGAGGAAGCCAGGCCTATAAAAAGTGCAAATGAAAATAGGATTACAGCCATAGTTAACTTTCAGCATGGCTTAACTGTGAGAGCGAGACTGTCTTACTGTTAACAATTTTTAAAGCAGTGGAGAATGTGAAGATATGTATGATTATGCAGGACAAGATCAACTGAATCCTTAGAAGCACAGTATTCCACACCACTGTTTTCAGATTCACTAGAGTGCATAGGTTCTAGCTTCTGTAGTTTCTAGTGTCATGGTTGTCTTCAGTCTCAGAAAGCATAGATATATAGGGCAAAAGGAATCCTCTGCAATTAAACAAAAGGGTGGATAAAAATATTTCCCTGCCTTTGCACAGTCCATTGTTCTTGGATTCTGTCTGTATTTTGAAAAGTCTTAGAATGCTAAAGACAAACATATGAGAATCTGGAACCATGCTAAAGCTTTAGATATTGAACTGTTAGGGTTGGCCTCCTAGCTCACATTAGCTTGTCCTGGCAAACTAAGAGCTGACTGCGGATAAGAAAATTTGGGGTTATTGCCACAGATCCATCCAAAAGTGCTCAGGAATACTTGAAAAATATTCTGTAGGAATAGTGCCCTTCTGTAAATCTTTAAAATTAAACTATGCTGTCAAGAATTCTGTTTAACCTTACACGCAAATGGTAGCAGCAAAAGAGAAGCTGCTAGACATGCAAGAATAGGTGATTTTGTACTGTTGGTTAGAAATCAGGCACATAATGGCAACTGCTTTTCCTCTGGCTGTTTTTAAAAGTAGTGAGCGGAGTATCCCTTGTCCTGCAGGAGACATGACAGCTTTTCAAAAGACAAGGTCAAGTGGACAAACAAGGTTATGTGCAGTCTTTCAGAATTCAGTATATAAAGCTGCTTTTGAAAAGTTGTTCTTTAGTAGCTGTCCTACTTCTGAGAAAAATAGCGGTGCTTTTCACTTTGCTGAAGCAGGGGAGGCTGAATGACTCACCTTTTAAAAGATGTCTATGTCACTTAGAGCTAAATGCTCAGTTTGCATGCAAGACATGCTTAAAGGGATGATTGTATCATCAGTAACAATAAGAATCAGTCCATCCTCAACGTTTCCTGTATTGGTCATGCTAGGAGGGCTTTCCAGTAGCTTGACTGCAACCTCTATTTAGCATTTAGTTGTGTGTCCCATTTGTAGTTGGCAGTAGATTCTGTGGAATGCCAGTAACTAGGTACGTGCTGAAAAGTTACCATGCCCTACAGTTAGATTCTTCAAACTGCTGCAGAAGAGAAGGCAACAAGACTATTTATCTTACTAGGCATCTGCTATGCCATCGTGAACTCCAGTGCAGTATTCTGAAGGAGTAAAATTATTCTGTTCAATCTCCTGTAGAAAGATAATAATAATTGGAAAGCAGTGCATGACTTATGACATGTCTCCATTCAGCTGTCCTGGGAGCTATCCATTGTACGCACACATCTGCTTCTGTACACCCACACAGGATGGGAAGATATTCCTCCACAGGAAGGTCTTCCGTTCCCTCAGTATGCAGGTGGTATGTATTGGCAATTCACATATTGTGGATATGGTAGCCAAGTTCCCAGAGTAATGCACGCCTAGTGAAGCGATCCACTCCGCTTCAGCTGTTCAAATGAAAATACAAGATGGGTCACCAGGAATATAATCACATGGCCCATCTTTCAGTGTTCCTTCTGTGATACCTGTTTTAATCACTTTCAAATGCAACCAGTAGCAAGTATAATATAGACCATTAGAGGGTTAAAAATGGTATGTTAGTGAGGGCAGTTACAGTGAAGACATTTGGTGCTTAAAATATTTAAAAAGAAAATGCAAGTCATTTAAGAGAACATCATACTTTTATAAATTCCAAAACAGTAGGACAACATCTTGCCTTTGAATTACAGATGCTCTTTAGTGTTCTCCATTATTCATCCTTCCTCTGTTGTCATGTTCATTAAATGTCTTTTTGTAGTCACCTGGATCATTTTAAAACTGCTTAATGGAACTTTTTTGTCAGTTATGGAAGATGAGTGATAGCTGGTGGTAAAGTTGAAACCATTCTGATTAGAGGATGTCTGACTTGCTCAGCTGTGTCTTTTAACATTTCAGCAATTCCTGTTCATTCAGAGGATTTATTTCATTCTTTCCAGCAGCAGATCCTGTGTTTATCTTTTCTCACCTCAGTAAGGGCCTTTTCCCCTTCACCGTATCAGTCCTCCAGCATTACTGTACACATCATGTAGGAGAACAAAAATGAGAGTCATTAAATTAATCACCATTAGTCTTAACAGTTGTCAGTGAACAGATTCCTGCAGTGCCTGTCATGTGAGCTTTTAACTGCTCTGCTTTTTCACAGCTAAAGCGTAGTTATCTAAGTAGTGGCTTATTAGTAAGTGTACATGCAGAATACTGTCAGCTAATGCTAGTAGATGAATTGTGACCAGCAACAACAATCTTCAGATTAATGGTAGGTCCTCTTCCATATTTATTCTTCTCTGATTCAGAGACTTTGCTTTTATCTGGTGGGGGGGGGGGGGCTTCTGCTTCTTTTGTTGTTTGCTTTTTGTTCACTTATTGAACTTTTTCTAGTCAGCCTTTTCTTTGTTAATGCTGGACAGTGTGTCTGGCTCAATACAACACACAGTTAAAACCTTACCCTGCTTGAGATGCTTTCACTGGCAAGAGACAAAAGCAAAGTGCAGTTAGAGAACAACCACTGTCTGTTGTGTGCCACTCTCCCCTCCCCCCTCCTAAAAAAACCCAACCAAAACCCAAAAAAACATTAAGAGGAAATGAGAAAGTGGATGGATCAAAGATACCAAGACTGGCATCACTGAACTGAGGGAATAGTTAAGCTGAGATTTAAATAAGGCTGAATTAAATATGTAACTGTGCGTATGCATGCTTTGAGGAGTGAGTTGCAGTGTTGGAACAGTAGGCCTGGGTCTGGGAAAGCATTTCAGCAGCAGAAGATCAGGTGGGAAGAATCGAGACACTGGAACTCAGGCAATAGTCTCTGAGTCGTAGATGAGAACAACAGAGGTGCTAAGAAGATGCAGATAATTTCTTAGGGAAAAATGGCTTACTATGAAGTAGCATGCTGTACCTGGTGGTTGGGGCATTGGTATTCCTGACATCAGTAAAGCAGAAAAAGCTTAAAAGCTCTGGAGTATTTGCAAAAATGCGTTTGACTTAGAGACTGCGTGCTGTGAATGGTTTCTTTGGGGAACTTCTCTTTAAAATTATGCTGAAACAGGTGTGCACATGTGGAGGGCGCTTGGCTTGGCTGAAAAGCATTCACCTCATGTGCCTTATTAATAGCCTTAAACCAACATTCCTACAGCAGAGCCATGACCATTTAACTGCTTCCTTATTGTGAAAATGTGCCTGACCGAGTCAATGTGCTAGGCTGCTCAGTCTGTAAACCCTGCAAAGGGACTTACTGAGATGGAGAAAGAAGACTAGATGAAGAACTGGGTTAATATCACTAAAATTATCAGAAGTGATGGAAAACTAAGAGTGGAAAAATCACGTTTTCCTCACCATGTGTTAGACACATTCATGTGCTGATGTGTTGTAAATCATGAGTTAGCCTGAGAATGAACATCTGGCTGTGGCATTTTCTACAGTCTAATTTCTTTCAGGTGAGAAAGGATTCATCAACTAGAGGTGACCAGCTAGGGATGAGAACCGTTTTGGTTATTTGCAGTCTGCCTTTAGACTAGAACTTTGGGCTGGCCCCCCAGCCCCTTTTTGAAGATATTTTGAAAATAGCAAGGTGGATGAAGACCAAGCTCTCCTATTCCATGGGAAAGCAGTACCAGAAGTGTGTTTATAAGGATTTTTGTCATTTGTGGGTGCTGTTAGGCTCACAGCTGCCTCCACCTTTCCCCTCTTGTTTGAGGAAAAGGGAGAAATTTTTTTTTGATAATAAAGGACAGTGTACTGTAGCATAGAAAAAACCACTACAGGCCAATCCAAGGGCCTAGATAAAGAAGCCATGAAATTTCAGAGCAAAAATATACAAAATTTTAGTAATGAATGTAACTAAATGTAGAAATAATATATATATTAGATGTATTCATTTTTCCTTGATACAATAAACTAACTGAACCTTTTAAAAAATGTTTTATTTTTTAAAAAGTGATGACCTTGCTGTGAAATTTCCTCACCCAGATCTGTGCAGGTCATGTTAGTGCCTTTGGAACATACAAGAGCAGCTCTGGCGCCACGGAGGTCAGTTCTCCATTTACTTGAGCAATTTCACTCTGTTAATCTGTACATGCACAAGCCTTTACACAGCCTTATCTCTGTGTGTGTATTTGTGGAAGTCGCTGGAGTAGGTCAGCAAACACTGCTGATCTATAAAGATTGTTCTTGCCTCTTGTGTTATTTTATTTTTAGTTATTTTAGTATAGCTGAGTGACCTTTGTGTCTTTTGTGTGTGTGACATAAGAATATACTTTTTAAAGGGGATATTTATGGATCCTATAGTAAAGTGATCTGACCCATCTCTGACAAGGAATCTTGTCACCTTATTCTTCATATCACTGGATTATACTTGTTTATATGACATTTAAAGGACTCTTTGAGGGTCTCACTGATAGAGTGATGGTAGGTGCTGATCATTAGAAACTTTCATCTACCTAATCTGTCAAAGTTGCTTAGTTGTGTGCTCTTGTACTTGAGTTTTGGGTTTGATCTTCAAAATAGTTGCACCAAAGATACATATTCTTATTGAGAAATTATTACAGTTCTTGGTGGTTGAGAGTTTGCCTGTTTTCAGGTCTATTTCTGTTATGAGAATTTGTAGTCATTTACAGTAGCAGAGCAATTCCATACATTTCTACCTGATCAGTTCATGATAAACACCACACTGTTGCTGATGACAATATTGCATAAACAGTATGCAATGAAGAAAAATTGCTAGTGCTAGGGCAGGCTTCTTTAACTGCTGAATACTTGCCAATTTTCCCCTGCCACCTGAATCAGAAGCAGATGTACTGAGATTGAAGGTAGGGAGAAAACTCCCTGTCATTAGCAATGAACGGCATGGCAATTCCCTGCAATGTGTAATAGTTGCTCTTCAACCTTCCCTGCATCACAAAAATCTTTGTGTATAACTGCACTTCTTTAATGTGAAGAACTTCTGTGTTTAGCTCTGAAGCATAGTGTTGTTTAGCCTTCTTTTTTTCTTTCCCCTTAAGTGCCGTGATTTTAATACCATTCCATTGCCCCACACATTTCCCTTCTTTGTGTTTTCATTATGCAACAGGAATTCTCTTAAAAATCTGGATCTGCCACTAGTTCTAGCAGGTGTTTGGCTTCTGAGCACCAGAGGTTTTTTCCTTACGCAGCTCATGGATGAGAATTTCACTGCCTTTAGGCACAATTTCAGCTGAAGTATATGAAAAGCATGTTACTATGTCAGTTCAAATTATATCACTATTAAAGAAAAATCTCAAAAGGAAATTAAATACAAATAATCACACTAACATAACATAACATTAATAACATTAAGCTTATAATTTAAATTAAAAAGAATTGAGAAAATCTGAGTCAGGAGTCCCATGTCATTCTTAGCCAGACTCTCCAGAGAGCAGCCATTGTAAAATGAGGATAATGACAACTTTGAGTCATATGAGATCCCTTGATGAAAAATATAACGTATAAGAACTAAGCATATTTTCTAATTCTGTGTAATATATTTTGCAGGAACTAAATATTGTGTAAAGTCTTGTATCCTACTTTATCTCATCATTAGCCCTTTTATCTGATAGTACCCAACATTTCAATAGGTCCTGTTTCACTCCCGTATCACTATGTGAATTGCTGGCCACCTGTATTGTGTTCTTGGATGTTTTAACCTGCATGTGGAAAGGTTGGTCATATCTTGCTGAGAATACTGTTCCTTAAACCCTGAATCCTGCAGTCACCTCAGTGTCACTGTCACCGCATGTCACTGCAGCCAAATGAAAACAAAGGGATGTGTCAAATGCAGTGCAGAACTGCTTACAAAATGAAGCTTCGCCTGCCCAAAATTCTTGCTTTACTTAGCTTTTAGGAGGTTTCCCATTTAAGTGTGACTCATGCTTACCTGGGAGCATTCACACCTTTCTACCTTTTTTTTTTTAGCATTATTAGAGCAATTATCAAGAGTGGCTAGTGAGGAAAGGTGATGAGAAGGAAGTAATTTATTAGAAAAGGTGTAAACCTATTGGGTGCTATTATTCTCACTAGTAAATAATTAGGTACCTGCAGCCCATAGCTGGCTATAGTCTCTTATCCATCTATGTGGCCTGCAATCATAAATATGGTTTTTTGATGGTGTTATTGAACAGTTCTAAGGTTTGTGTTAGTGCATATGGCCTGCCAAAGCTACTGAAGCGTCTTGCTTGCGCCTCTGTGACAGAGGCTCCTACCACTCTATGAAGGAATTGCAATATATCCTTTCTCTTTTCATATTGTTCTTTCTTTAGTCTTTAAGCAATGGGAATCTTCCTTCAGCGCCTGTGTTCATTTGTTGGGTTTTATAATTCCACTGCCTCTGACTGTGATCCTATGTAGCCTTAAACTATGTCCCGGTCTTGCCTTTTGCAATAAAGCTGCTGTTCCTCAAAGATTGTGTTTCCAGTCTCCTCCAGTATGTTCCTGGAGCTGCAATTGTGCCTGTTAGATAAACAAGCAACATTGTTTCCTGGAAATGAGTCAGGTTGTAGCAGCTTGTCAGTTTAGTGATAAAATTCTGTGACCACATGACGTTCGTGATAAAGGACACTAACAAAACTTGAAGAAAATATTACAGATGATCTTGACTTCTTTACTAAGAAAGTAAAGAATAGTGACAGTACTTCTGTAGCATAATTTTTCTCTGGAGATCATAAGGACCCTTAGAAACCTTCAGTGAATATGAGATAGAGTTCCATGAGAACATGCTCCAATAATGCTGAAAGGGCTTGATTTATGACAAGAATTTTGCCAATTATTAGGTTACTAAACAAAGAACAAAAAGAGTGTTTTGTTTGGAATAGCAGAACATATGGTGAAAGAAAGGATAAAATTTAAAGACTTTAGTCACCTGTCTTGACTTTATAAAGCAGTTTTAATGAAAAAGTATTTTCTGTATCATTTCCAGACTTTTGAACAAGGTATTTCTTCCCTTTTACTCTTTTGGGCACAGAAGACTTCATCAAGAGGATCTCAGTTAAAACTTCAGTCTTTAAAAAAAAAAAAAAAAGGGCGGTGGGG
>VZTU01028378.1:40354-125648 GCA_013400835.1 Zapornia atra | reverse complement strand
CCGCTCCTCCGCCCGAGGGCTGCGGCCGGTCCCCGGCGCCCCGGGACGCTGCGCGCCGCTGCCCTGCCCGGGAACGGGGCGCCGAACGCTCCTGGTCCATAGGAAAGCGAATGTAGGACAAGATAAACCTCGTTTTCCCTGCTGGAAGGTTCCTGTTAGGGGCGATGGCAGAGCAGATGCAGCGGAGCCAGCGGAAGCCTCGCAGCCATGTTGGTGTCAGGAGCGCACAGGCGTCCTGGTTCCTGGGAGCAGCTGCGGAGCAGGAGCGGACACGGGACAGGGCCATCGCACCTTGGGCACATGGCCGGCCCAGAGGCACCTGTCCCAGCCCCTTCCAGTGCTGCCGCTCGCCAGTGCAGGTGGGAGGCAGAGGGTCTGCAGCCCACTGGGTCTGCCATGAGCGTGGACGCGAGCTCGTTTCCCTTCGTGGCACTGGGCACCAGTGTTGCCTCTCCTCTGCCTTTGCCTTCTCCCTCTTGCCAGGTCCTTGATGTCTCTGTGGCAGGGACTGTTTCTCCCTGTGTTGCGTGTCTGGAGCAGAAACATGTGTAAGCCTCAGCTGTGAGCAGGAGCATGCCCCCACCGGTCCCCAGACCCCTTGCTGTGCCTAGCCCTCTGCCTGCCACAGAGCTCAAAGTCCCGGTGCCTCGGCCACCATTCTGTGTTGAGCCACCTTCCCCATTCACGCTTACATTTCACGTGTTCCCAAGAATGTGGCATTGGGTCATTCCTTTGGAGCACCTTCGGGCAGGTGCTGGTGTGCCCAGGCCTGACCCCAAGCCAGGGGAAGGGGTGGGTCCATCCTGGGTCTGTGGTTACTGCAGCACAGTGACAAGTGGCTCCTGTCCTGGAGGCTCCCAGGCTGACTGGCAGCATGGATACTGGCCATGGATGTGTCCAGGTCCGCAGTGTGGGGATGCCCAGGCTGAGCTGGCGTGCTGGGAGTGGTTCTGCTGTGATATGGCACGCCTGGGCTGCCCTGGACCTGGGTACTTGGGGCTGTGTGTGTGTTGTGCTGCACCAAGGCTCTGGATGGGCTCTGTGGTGGCTTAGGGGCATTCCACAAACACCATGGTGTCTGTCCCTGCGCTCTGTGGTGCTGCCGTGGTCTGTCCTGACAGGGGAGGTGTGCCGGTGGGCTCCAGAGCAAGGCCTGGTGATTTCTCCGCTGGACTGGGAGTCTGGTTCGATTCTGCCCAGAGCCGTACCAGAGCCCGTGTTCTCGGTGCCCCAACACCTTTCTGATCTGTGTTTCTAAACATATCCTGGACTCGAGGGATTCTGCATTTGTGTAAATGCATAATAAATGCATTTCAATGCGTGAGGCTGTGTCGGAACGCGTACCAGAGCTTGCCAGTTAAGCGTCGAGTCACGAGCCTTGCTGGGAGCTTCTCCTAGCCTTCCCGCTTCCAGAAAGGCTGGTTACTGGTTTTATCATGGCAGTGCACTCACTGGCAGCAAACCCGGGTACCTTGCACGCCCAGCACACAGTCAGAGCCAAACTGGTTTCCCTCTCCACCGAAACTCATGGGGCTGCATGTGGTCCTCCTGCCATGAGAGCTGCTGGGCCGCGCGCGCCCGCCCGGTGCGTGAGGGGGGATGGATGGCTGCGCTCCGTGACACCGCTGCTGGGATGGGTTCCGAGGCGGCTGGGCTGCATCCCTGGCGTGGAGCAGCTCTGGTTTGCCACCACGGGTGTGAGTAGTGTGGGGCTGCGGTCGCAGGGCAGGGCAGGAGGGTGAGGGTGGCTCTGCAGCCCAGGAACTGGTGCTGGCCACGTGGATGGGACAAACCGGCGGAGCTGGGGCGGAGATGTGGCAGAGCAGCATGGCTGGAGGGGACCGGGCGCTCCCCGAAGAGACTCACTGTCCACCTGCCCGTGCCACCTGCCGCAGGTAGCTGAGTGTGGCATCTTCCCGGAGCAGAGGCAGGTGCACCAGCAGGGACGGCTCGGCACGCCGAAAGCACCTCGCAAGACCCCGAGGTGCCCAGAGCCTTCTCCATCCATGGGGGCACATGGAGATGGTGCAGGCGCTGGAGAGCTAATGGCTTTTCATTGCTGATCAATATTGCCTGTGCCTTCAGATGTGGTAACGGGTTCGGTTTTATAGAGCAATCTTTTAAATATTCTCTGAGCAAGCAGCCAGCCCAGAAAATCATTCTAATAGCTCTGCTATTAACGGGCCTGCGAGCCCCAGCCAAAGAGGAAAGGCTCCTCTAAGTGCTATTGAAGCGTTCCGGGCCAGACGTACTCCATGCATTAGGGAAGATTTGTACTCCTTTGACCAGACATCACCGAGTGTTGTCTATTTATACCCGTCTAAATATATCCTCTGCAGTCTTCAGACTTTTCTAGCTAGTAGTAAAATCAGTTCTCAATATCGTTCTATGAAAATGGGCTCGCTGACACTGTTTGATGAGTTCTGTGCTGAGAGGGGTGTGTGTGTATGGTTCAGATAAAACCTGTTCTGGAGGTAGTTACCTAAAACGCTTTGGAAATAAAAACATGCTGTCCATGGAGATGGATAGCAGAAGGGAATGTGGTTAGAGAGAGGCAGCACTGGAGACACGCTCAAGCCTGGAAAGCTGAATCCAACCAGTGTCAGGTTTTGTTGCTAAAGAGTGAGCCATTCTTTCTAGAAATATGTATCAAATAATCCCGCACTTTGCAATGGAATAAAAACATTTGCTTCTAATTAGTCAGCTACACCTTCTGGTACCCCAAAGTTTGAGACATCCTTCTGCAAACACCATGGCAAATCCTGAAGAAGGAGAAATGTCTCGTTTGCTCATGGCTGTCAGTTCAGGGTGCCTGCCAGGGGGCATCCTCTGCCCCATGGGGGCTCTGAGGTGGATTCACCCTGCAGTGGAAGCCAGGACAAGTTTGGACAGGGGGGAGATGGATTCTCCTCCATGGATCAACTCAACACCCCGATCCTGTAGAACCTCAGGTCTTGGTGCCCCTGTGGATACAGCCACCATCTAGCCCAGCTCCCTGCAGTGAGCTGGGATGTCTTTGGATGGACCCCGGCTCTGTCCAGCCTGACATTGGATGCTTCCAGAGATGGGGCACCCGCTGTCCCTCTGGGCAGCCTGTGCCAGGTTGTATGTTGGAAGTGGTTTTACAGACCAGGGGTGAAAGACAGGGCCCTAATTCTGGGCTGTCATCAATATTCCCACACATAATTGCTGCAGAGCGCTGAGTCTGTGTCTGCGGGCACGTTTCTCTGGAACTAGCGACGGTCCTGTGGGGCTCCTGAGGAGGGATGAAGAGCTCTGATGTCTTCCCAGATCACAACCACGATCGCTCATTGCGTCGTGGTGATGGTAGCAGTGGCTGGCCTGCAGCCCATCATGAAATAGTAATAACCATCGTGTTATTTTCTGTGGCAGCTCTCACTGGCAGTTCTTGGAGAACGAAGAAGAGATGCTATGGAGGAAGGGAGAGGGATTGGTATTCACCGTGGAGGAGATGGGGCAGGGCAGGGTGCAGGCAGGGCTCTCGGAGGAGGCCCTGGCCTGAGGCCCATGGAGCCTGATGACCCATGCCCAGGGCAGCCTGAGGACAGACACTGTGCCCCAGGGCAGCTCTGCCCCGCTCAGGGTCCCCTCGCCAGACGTACACGGTGCGGTGAAGCCGTGTGGTGCCAGGAGCCGTGCTGCACCAAGGATGATGAGCACGGGTGTGCGGGGCAGCTGCCTGTACTGCTGAATTGCCTCACTGCTGGGATGGCGTAAGGGATCCCACGGCGTCCGAAGGGCTCCCCGCATGCATGGCAGCACCCCCCGTGCCTGCCTCGGGGTGCTGCCTGTGGAGCACCCTGCCTGTGGAGTGCCCTGCCTCTGGCCCGTGCCGGGTGCCGCTCGGGCATTCCTGAGCAATAGATCACTCTACAAATAATATTTGCCCCGAGCAGGCTGAATAATGCAAAAGGTGATTTGTCAAGTGGCTAATTGAGGCGATAATGGGAGCCTCGGTGAATGCCTCTATAATTGCAGAGCATGTGGCCAGCGGTGAGTCGCTGCGTTTGAAGCTGCAGAGCCCATGTCCAACGCCTCCTTTTGAGGCTGCTCTTCTAGATGAAGTTTCTCACCAGGAACTGTCTCCTGGCAAAAAAAAATCCCATGGAAACCCCTGATTAACCAGCTATACTTTAAAGTGAGGCATCTTTTTTTCCCTTTCCCTTGAAGTTTTTGTTCGGGTTTCTCTGTCAAGATCCTTTTGGACTGCAGACAGATAAAACTCTAGTTTTCATTGCTTCAGCATTGTTACGTTGCCAGATAACTGATATTCCCTGGGTATTTATTTATAATGCTTTGTGCTGCCGAGTCTCTGCGCTTGGCCAGGGGGATGGAGGAGTGGGAGGCCTGGGCTTGGTGCAGGGGCGGTGGTCAGTGGCAGCTCTGTGCCTCCTGTAGCAGAAGGACTGACCGCTGGCTGTGATGCGGCACATGTACAAGGAAAGCACATACCATAATGAGAGAGTGTTACAGAAGGTCACAGTGAGAAGAAGCCCAAAAACCTGTTCTCAGCATCCTGTGGCAGGGCTGCTGGTCCTGGGGTTTAGAGTGGGATTTCCTGAGGAATGCAGAGGAGGAACGCAGAGCTGCTCTGCTGCAGGGATGAGGCGTGGGATACCCTTCTCAGGGGCTTACCAGGGTTCAAAGTTTGCCCAGTCAGTGCCCCGGTGAAGGAAGGCACGTGCATCAGACATGGGCAGCGCTGCCCATGCTCTGGTTGCTGCCTTGTTTTTGTTTTCAGCAATGGGCTTTTAAAGTACTTGATATAGAGACCCCCCGATACCGCTCCGTGGGAGCAGGTCTGAGTAAGGCGAGCAGGATTTGTCGCCTTGTCAGCTGTGACTCAGTGGTTCTGCCGGGTACGTGGTGTTTCACAAGAGAGCCTTCTATTTGGGACCGTGATTCAGCTCTGCCGTGCTGTACGAGGCTGTTTTTGCTGTGCTGTGGGCAGATTTGCTGTGCTCGGGGCTCCTCCTGACGCGTCAGCCCTGCAGCTCATCCTGGCCGGAGCCTGGCTGCGGCGATGCTGCTGTCTGCTCCCGTGGGTCAGGGCCCAGCTCCCAGCTGAGGCTCCAGAGCAGCGACTGCCGCTCTCTCCCTGCCAGCCGAGCCTCGGCCTTAGGGGAGGGGTCTGCAGACCGGTGGCACCTGGTCAGGAGTGCCATGACACAGAAAACCGAGCATCTTCTGTCAGCATGGTATAGGAGAACAGCATCCTAGTGCAGGCAGCGTGGTGTCTGGGGATGCACAGCTACAGGGCATCTGGCGAGCGCTGTACAGGGGTCTCTGGCACAGGCCCGGGGGGCTGGGGATGTGCTGTGGGTACATCCAGGTGACAGCCGTTCCTCATAGCATTGTTGTGGGTTTGGCAACACTCAGGCAGTTACGGGTTTGGGTCCTGGAGGTTTTCTGGCGCATCCCTACTTGGTGCTGCACCATGGGGACTGCTCTGTGTGAGTGCTGTGTGCAGGCTCTGCTGCCCATCAGATGCGGGAAGGGGGCTGGCGTGCCAGCTGGGAAGCGCCGTGCTGGGACTGGGACTGCGGGGTGTATGTGGGGACACCGGCTCTGCGGGTGACTGCCGGATTTGTGAGCACAGTGCCTGCTCAGGGACCCTCCTGTGCAGGGACCCCCCTTGTGCCGCTCATTGCTCTGTGCCCTGGCCCAGCCATGGGTTGGGCTGCTCCAGGCAGAGCCATCCTTGGCCCGAACACGTGGCAGGGCTTCCACTCACCCACCGGTCCTGAGGCCCTTTCCACAGGCTCCCCGTTGTCCTGCTCGGACTGGCCTCTTGCTGCAGGTGGGTGCTGCAGATGCCCCACTTTCGCCTCCCCGCTCTGTTGGCAAGCAGCGAGGGGACCCAGGTGGGTTCTGGTGCGTGTCGGCAGTCCCCATGTCGTGCTTAGTGCCTCCCCTCCCAGGTGAGGAGGTTTGCTCCTCTTCGGACAGAGGAGCGGTTCCAGCCCCCGGTACAGCAAGTGGGGGTACAGCAAGCGGGGGTACGTGTGTTGCGGTGTGTGTGCGGCAGTGGGCGAGTGTTGGGCTCACACGCCTGGGGTGGGTGAGTGTCTGCTCAGCCCCCATTGCCCTGCAGCAGCGGGCAGTGCTGCCCGCGGTGTAAAGCCATCCTTTGGGCTTGTCAGTAGTTTCTTCTGAAAACCTCAGCTCCCCCAGGTGTGGCTGTTGTCCCTCCAGCGCCGTAAGAGTGGGGCGCATCCAGGGCAGCCATAGCAGAGCCGCGCTGGTGCCAGCACCGAGCGTGGCATGTGGGCTGCGTCCTTGGCCAGGCCCCGGTGCATGGCAGCACAGTCTCCCGGGCTGGCACCGATGCGGCCTAGCTCTACATGTGAGCAATCCCTGCCAGTGGCTGCGCTGTCCCCACGCCTCAGGCCATTCCCCACTAGGCTCCCTTGCTGTGCCATTGCCCTCACACCGCCGGTGTGGGGTCACACTAACGGCAGCCATGACACAGCGCCATGTGCACAAGGTACATGTGTGCCCGCGTAGCCGCGTCCCCGCTGAGGCACGGTGCTGCCTGGGGAAGGGGGCACACGGTGATCTCAGAAACCCCCCGGCGTGGGGAGACAGGGGAGTTGTGCATGGTGTGGAACAGGGGATTTAAAGATTCCATAGGCAGCCATAATCCATCCCAGCGCCCGGCAGTTCCGCCGTGGGGTGGAAGGTTCGCAGGGGAACATGTCTACACAGGGCCTGTGGGGGAGGCCCGTGTTTCCTGGCGTGACGTGTGTCACTCATATGTGAGCGCTGGCTATTAGCGTGAGTCCACGTGGCAGGAGGGGTCCCCAGCTGACAGGGTTTGTGGGTTGGGTGCTGATGTGTACCCCGAGTGAGGACTCACTGGTGGCTGGCTGGGCCGGCTGCTCCCCACACGTGGTGCCCACAGGCCCTGCCCTGCCTCCATCCTGGGGATGCACAGAGGGGCCTAGGGGTGCCGAGGGAATGCCCAGGAGCCCTGAGAGCAGAGCTGGCTGCTGCCCACCTCCTACTTCACTCTTCCCAGAGCTCCTCCAGACCCAGCTGCAGGGTGTTGGGCTGCCTGGAGCTGAGGATTCACCCCGGGTTCAGCTCCAGGATTCACCCCCAGCTAGCTGTGGATGTGGGGTCTTGGGGTGCCTTCTCTGGCCCACAGCAAAGTGCTGGGTGCTGCGAAACCTCCTGGGGTTGGGGATGCCTGGGCTGATGCTCTGCGTACTGTGCAGGCCTGGGGACAGCAGTGTGTCACAGCCTAGGGTCAGCAGCGTGTCACAGCGTGGGGTTTGTCTCCCTGCCTTCTGGCTGTGTGTGCTTGGCTGTAAGCAAGCAGAGCACCTGGCTTCCCGCTGGTGCTGGGCAGCCTGAGCTGTGCAGGTTGTGATGCCTGTGCTAAATCCGAAGGTTACTTCCCCAGGCTCACATTCTGTTGTGTTCATCACTGCCCATTGCTGCCCTGGGTCAGACACTGTTTCTGACTTGTTTTATTTAAGCAGCATTCTGCAAACAAACACCTTCTGCAGAGTGAAGCAATCCCCACATCCTTCCCTGTTCATAGAGGGAAACCATGATGAATAGGAGGACATGGTGGGTCAGGGTGGATAGTCACAGCTCCCTGCATGTTGTGTTAATTTTTAAGAGAACAGATTAGGAGAATAGTTTCTAAATGAGCTTTACTAGCTCGTTTACCAGCGCAGCATTGTGCAGCATATGTGAAAAGGAGTAAAGGACAAACTGCTCAGGGAAGTGCCCTGTGTTGCCTGCACTGCTCGGGCACGTGATCCATGGTGGCTGTTTGAGCATCGCAGCCCCTTGCTGTTCGCAGACGGGCTGTATTGTCTTGCACGGTTCCTCTTAAGGGCACAAAGAGCTGAGCTGAATAAGCTTAATTTCTTCTAAGCAGCATTAAGGAAGCCTGTGTGCAGACCACGTGACCGTATTTAAATTGCAGCTGGAAAATAAAAATATTAATAAATAACTAACAATAATGAGGAGTGCAATGGCGAGCAGCAGGATGCTGTGCAGAGGCCAGACCCGCTCACTGCCAGCTGAAATTCAGGCCGCAGCAAAATCAGATACCCAAATGGTTCCCTGATGGTCAGTAATGCTTCCTTGATTTATCCTGCCAGTGTGGAGAGAGGTGAAGGATAAAAGAAGAGAGTGAAGTGCGGCAGCACTGCGATTACCACATGAATCAGAAGGATCACTCCTACTCTGAGGGTGCAGCATGTTGCTCCTCTGATGCTGGACACGGGGAAGCTAAACCAAACATCTCTCAGGAGAAGCGTGCGCATCCTCCTGGGAGCAGGCGGCACTCGCGCAGCACGGCACAGGGCAGGGTGGTGTGGCACGGGGAAGCACGGTGCAGGGCAAGGTGGCACAGTGCAGGGCAGCATGGCACAGAGCAGCATGACACAGGGCAGCGTGGTGCAGGGCCAGGTGGCATGATGAAGGGCAGCATGGCACAGTGCCGGGCAGGGTGGCATGGCACAGGGTGGCACGATGCAGGACAGCATGGCTCAGGACCCGACAGCGCAGGGCAGTGTGGTGTGGCACAGGACAGCATGTTGCAGGGCAGCACGGGGTAGGGTGGCATGGTGCAGGGTAGCACGGCACAAGGCAGCAGGGTGCAGGGCAGAATGGGCATGGGCAGCATGGCACAGGTCAGGGTGGCACAGTGCAGGGCAGCATGGCACAAGGCAGCATGACACAGGGCAGCAGGGTGCAGGAGCACTGGGTTCCAGCTGCAGCTGCATTGCCCTGTGCCAGCCTCTGGTCTGTCCAGCAGTGCAGACTCTGGAAGTGATGCTGAGCATTATGATGTGAAAGTGGGTTTCTGCACTAGAGGCTTGGTCCTGAACTGACACCCTTACGCACAAGGTGTCTCGCAGCAGATCTGAGTTCTGCTGAGTGTGGGCTCCCCCTGCCAAGGTTCCGCTGCCCTTTCAAAGCAGGCCAAGTTCATGGGCATAGCCTTGGTTACATCTGATGTAGGAAGTAGCATGGTGCAACAGAGGAGGGCTTCTCGGGTGAGGTGATGGGTGATGAGGACCTGATGTTCCCACCGCATGTGTTTGAGGAGTTAGCTGAGACTTGTCTGATGGACTGAGTGTGGATTAGAGGGTGGAACGCACCCAGGGGGTCTCAGTCCTCACCCTTGCCCTGCATTTTGCCTGGAAGGGGGCCCGTGTGCCTGCTCGGAGTGGCTCTGCAGTGCGCCCTGCACCCGTGGGGTCACCCTAGGGTGGGCAGACAGCCTGTAGTGGAGAGACCCTCAGTGGGCAGGGTGGCTGAGCTGGGGAGATGGTGTCTGACCCGCCTGCTCTGGCTGGCAGTGGCGGCTCTGCAGCCCCTGGGAGTGGTGCCGGTGCCGGGCAGTGCAGCGTGGGACAGAGCTGGCTCAGCTCTTTGCTAGCTCAGCCCAGAGCCAAACACCAGTGTGTGACACTCCTTATCTCTCCAGCTCAGAAATGCAGCGCTCAGGGCATCCTGATGGATTTGTGACACTCCCTGTGGGACGCTGTGCTCATAAACCAATTAAAGGATTACACCGTTTTAATGTGGAGAGTATTCTTTGTTTATTAAGTAATGCAGGTGTAATTCAATTAGCGACAGGCTGACCTGCTGATGTCAAGATGTGGATGCCAGCCAGGTCAGAGTCCTGAGCTCTGCGTTCCAGTGTGGCAGCTCGCCTGTGTCTGGCCTCTGAACCAGGATGGCACCAGCTGAGGGGAGCAGCTGCCCCCTTGCCCGCTCCCCCTGCCCCGCACAGAGCTGGTGGGCGAAACTGGGGCAGAGCAGGGTGCCCGCTCTGTGGGGCACAGAGGCAGTGCTGGCACCACGGGGAGCCAAACCCCAGCGGCACCAGCCCTGGTGCCTTCAACGGGCTGAGGAGCCACGGCTGGGCTGCTCCAGTCACAGGCTGGGAGGTGTGGAGTGGTGGGGGGAGAGCAGGCTCTGGCTCACCTGGCTCACGCATGCCCAGCCCCACACGGCTTTGCCGGGATAGCTGGTGGCTGCCCCGGTACTGCTGGGTGCTGCTTGAGGCAGGAGGTTTTGCTACGGCCTTCGGTACCATGTTCCTTTGTGAGATGGTTCCAAGTGAGGCTGAGTTCAGCATGGCTCAGAGACGGTGTCCAAAACATGGACCCCCCTCTGCAGTCCCTTCCCCAAGTCTGGCTCTGCCATTGGTGCCGCTGCGTTTCCAGCAGCCTGTGGCACCACGGCGTGGGCTTGGGAACTGCTGCTCGTGTGCCACGATGGGATGGATGGAGGTGGTAATGGGCTAAAACATCTGTTCCCTTTGGTGGGGTCCTGGGTGTGCGTCCTGCGTGCGGGGAAGCCCCTGGGCTCTGGGCCCTGTGAGTGCACCCCAGAGGTCTGGGGCACCCTGTGAGTGCACCCCCAGAGGTCTGGGGCAGGCAGGGGACAGCCGGTGTTTGCCACTGTGGCTGCCGGGCCCCGCCGTGAAGGGGAGCTCGGAGGATGTGTGCCTTGGCATCGGAGCAGCGCGGGCTGGGCACACCCAGAAGGAAGGGAAAGGCAGCAGGTCTGTACATCGGTAGTGCCGTGCAGGAGCCACCCGAGCTAAGATAAACTCACAGCTCAGGCAGTGGGGCTGGAGCTTGAATCAAAGTTCAAACCTCAGTGAGCGGAGATTTGCTCCCAGGGGAGAGACGTGCCCGGAAGCTTGGCCAGCGTGGCTGCGGCGCGTGGCTGGGACCAGGCGGGCGCGAAAGGCGGTGCCAGAGCACCAGAGCTTTCCAGAAACTCATCACGTCTCCCTGTGCAAGGCAGTGAGTACCAGTCAGGAGCATCCTCTGGTTTTCAGTGCAGCACCGTGACAAAAATTGTGCTCAGCTTGCAGCATGGAGCAGGGAACAGGGAACGCTCCCTCCTTAGTGCCGAATGCAGGCAGGGCAGAAAAGGGGGATGTCTGCACACGTGTGCACGGAGACCGGCACAGGAGCAGCCCGTGGTGCCTGGCAGCGGCACAGGGTGCTCCCTGGGCAACCAAGGCTGACTCCAGACCCTGGAGTATGCTGCTCCCATCCCTAGCACTGGCTCTCCAGCAGCTCTGTGCAGGGAGTTTGCTTGTCTGCCAGTTACTGTTCGTCAGAGGGAAACCCCAGACTGCCGGTGCCTGGCAGCTGCCTGTGCAGCACACTGTGCAGAAGGTAAGGTAAACAGGGCCCTGGCAGGCAGCTGTTCCCCTGCCAAAAAAAGTAAAGGGGGGGGCTGCAGGCACGCGGGGGCAGACGGGGACAGGGACGGGGATGGGGATGCTGCGGAGGAGAAGCTGCCAGGCCCAGGCAGGGCAGGGGAAGGCCAAGCCCTCGGCAGGCCGATTCCTGCCTTCCCAGGGGATAAAGCCCTTACTTCCATCCCGACAGTGAGTGAGAGATTGGATCACAACCCCTGACTCTCCTGTAGCAGGCCGGTCGCAGGAGGAAGGCGTGTGCTTTTTTGGGCACCGGGGGATATTGATGCCAGGTTCCCAGTGCTCTGAGCCCGGCCGGCGGTAACCATGGCAACCGGCCTTCAAGGACCAGGGGTAGATGCAGGTTTCCCATCTTGGGCATGACGTGAGGAGGAGATGTCCTCTCAGCACCTTCCCAGGGACACGCAGGGAGCGGGAGGGACACGTGGCTCTCCCTGGCCCAGGCCAGGGCAGGCTGGACGGGTGGCACGGCGCTGGCATGGGGCCTAGCAGGGTGTCTGTCCATCACCACAGCCTGGCTTTCCTGGGACCGATGCCTTCCACTACAGCATCTCTAGTGCTCCGAACTCCCAGGTGCTGCTTCTCTCTGGGTAGCTCAAGCAGCTCCTTTAGATCCTTCCCAAATTACGTGAACTGAGCTTGTTTCCTTGTGGGGCAGAAGCAAGAGACTGGGGTCTTGTGGTTAGCAGCAGCCAGCTCTGCTGTGATCACAGGATCACGGAGTCACTAAGGTTGGAAAAGACCTCCAAGACCATCCAGCCCAACCGTCCTCCCTACTCACTGGCCCACATCTCCGAGTACCCCATCCAACCTTTCCTTGAACACCCTGAGGGACAGTGACTCCATCACCTCCCTGGGCAGCCCATTCCGATGCCCAACCACTCTTTGGGAGAAATGTCTCCTCTTTTCTAACTGAACCTCCCCTGGCACAACTTGCAGCCATTCCCTCTTGTCCTCTCGCTGGTTGTCTGCAAGGAGAGGCTGAGCCCAGCTCCCCACAGCCTCCTGTCAGGGAGTTGTGATGCTTGGTGAGAGTGTTCACGTGCTGGCAGTGGCCACTTCTCTGTGCAGCTTTCCTTTTCCCACCTCTGCGTGATGCAGTGTCCTGTTTCCTATGTACCTGTGCTGCTGCCTCTAAACTGGGGGGGGGACAAGGCTGTAACTTCCATAGAATCCTGATGTCCTTCAGCTTGGGAAAGACCATTCAGATCATCATCCCAACCCTTATCTGGCACTGTCAGGCCCACCAGAACTTGGTGGTGCCTTTGTTCCCATGTGGAGTTTGTATGCTGGGGCAGTGGAACGGCATCTGAATGCTGTGAATGTCAGTTTATGCTGGTGTGTGAACACTGTTCCATTGTGAAATTAACTGCAAAGCCCCTGACCTTGGGAGCTGGGGGGCTTCTGTGTGGCCACACATCTTGGGTTGGTGATCTGACTCTGCCACCAGCCATCTCCTGTGCCTAGGGGCTGCCAGGAACATCCACCCTCCCTGGCAAGGGCTGTGTGCCTCCTGTGCTGCACCCACCACTGTGGGGACCCCGAAACTGGAGCTGATCCCCAGGGCAGGGCAGTCCCACCGGCTGCTTGAGCGCAGCCCCGTGTTGGCTGTGTCAGCAGAGCATGGCCCCACACTTGGGGCTCAGCTGCCACTGGCACAGGAGCCACACTGCTGGGGACTTCCACAGGAGCCATGCTGGTGGGGGCTTCCTCAGCTGGCCCTGAGCATGGTGGAGCTTTCCCACTCCTCTGGGCTGTGGAGGAGTGTTCCTTTCCAGCAGTCTCATAGTTCTTGTTAGGGGTGTGGAGTGTGGCCCCTGGGTCCAGCAGCATGGGACAGTAATGTGCCTCCTCCTGCACGTGGGGCAGAGATGCAGCAGCAAAGCCTGTGGTTCCCCAAACTGCTCCGTGCGGTGTTTCACTCAATGCAGCATGGCCTGTCCCCTCCTGCCAGCTCCGGCAGCCAGGCAGTGGGGAGCATCCTTCTGTAGGACACATGCTGCTGGCTGTGACCGCTCCTCCCTTCCGCGGAGGCGATGGTGCTGGTGTCCCTTTGTGGTGCCCCCTGTTCCCATCCCATCAGCGTGTGCCTGCGTGTTGCCCCGCAGAGCTGGTGCCGACCCTTCCCTGGTGAGCACAGGCTGCTCTGCTCTCCGCAGGGTTTGGTTACGGGGGGCACCAGGCTTCCCCATGGAATCACTTCCCTCTGTAGAAAGCCTTCTCCAGTGTGCTTCCTGCTGTGCTGCTGTGGGTGTGTGTGCTGAGTGTCGGTGTGTTGGAAGGAGATTGCACGTGAAGATGGCTCTTTGCACTGAGAAGATGCTTCAAGGACAGCGGGATCTCATCTGGGGCTGTGTGACAGAGAGGCTGTCGAGGTGTCACCAGGAGGTACTGCTCATCACGAGGAGGTACTGATGTCACTAGCAGGTTCTGCTCATCACGAGGAGGTAGTGCTCAAGCTTTGGGGGTTTGTTTGTTTGTCTGCATGCACATGTAAATGAGAGTTTAACTGATTGCAAGTGGTAAAGCAGCACATTCCCCTGATTTAAATGGGCAGAGTGGGGTGGCTGCAGGACCCTCAGCGGAAGCTGGGGCAGCCTTCCAGGCAGGGAGGAGGTGGGGTCCCCAGGGGATTGGGGAGCACCTGAGGCAGATGGCTGGAGCTGAGGGGTGCAGGTATTCGCCTGCTTCCCTCCTGCCACTCACAGGGAGTACCTTCATGCACGAGGGCATTGCTCAAGAACTGAAGGGTTCCCATGTTCAGGGCTTGGTGCCTGCAGCTCTCCTGGCTCTTTCTGACATGCCCTGGCTGTGGCTGCTCTTCTCCCAGCAGTAGTGGGGGCTCCTGTGGTATTTGGGCAGCGATGGACCTATCACTCATGTCTTTGGGTGCTTCCCCCAGTCACCGTGTGTCTGAGAGCAGCAGGGTGATGCTGGGCTGCTGCTGTTCTGGACTTGGTCCTTGGCCCATTGCTGCCAAGGCCAACAGGTCCTGGTGCTGGCACAGGGACATCCTGCCACCGTGGCACCCAAGCATCATGTCAGGAGCTGCTGGGCTGTCCCTGCTGCCTCTAATGGGGTCCTGTGGCTGCTTGTGGGGATGCTCGAGCGATACTGGTCTGCTGCTCCTGGGTGTTTATGTGTCCCTATAAAGTTTCATGGTGTTTTTCAGTGACTAGATAGAATTAGACCCAGGGGTCAGCTCCTGCCCTGTCGTGTTTCCCAGTCAACATCGCTCATTCTTATGGCACATCTCGTTGCGGGGAGCTCGGCACCCATCCCTGCACAGGACAAGGCATAGCCTCCGCAGGGGTAATGGCCATCAGCAATGGGAGACCAGGACTCTGTCTGCAGGCCTGGGGCTGTCTGCAGGCTCTGGCTGCCCCACAGCCTATAAAGACCATTTTTTTATTGCCTCCCTCTCCCCATGCACAACCGCCACTTCCTTTTCATCTGCAGCTCTCCGTGCTGCTTGGGCCTGATTGGGAAAAGCAGGGAATAAGGGTGGAGATTCCTGCCTCTGCCAGAGCAGCAGCACCACGGCTCTTTTAAAAGAAGTGATAATTGTTGCTGCCAGTGTTACTGCTTCTTATTTTTTATAAGTTCTTCTCAAACACTTTGAGGAAGTTTATTCTGGAAAGCTTGTGGTTAGCAGGTGCTGCTGGCCGTGCTGGCTGGCACCTCGGGGTTCTGGGTGGTACGTTGTAGTGGTGCAGTACTGGTGCTGGAGGCTCAGCATCCCATGCTGGGAAGGGCTTTGGCACCGTGAGAAGGGGCAGGCAGCATTTTGGGGCTCTGCTGTGGGCATGGCATGGGGTGTGCACCCAGGGGTGTCAAGGCATGGAGGTGTCTGATGGGGTGCAGAGCTGCTGCTGTGGGGCAGCCCCCCTGCGAGTGCTGGCACTGGTGATGGTTTTGGTTTCTCAGACGTGTGGCACGGAGCTTTGGCAGGGCTGTGACAGTGGTGTGGGGTCTGCACTCACCCTTGCACCGGGAGCAGGGGGTGGGTGCTCAGCCCCCGCTGCTGCACACTGAAGAGCTGCTCTGCAGAGCTTGCAGCAGGTAGATATATGTGGCAGAGGAGGGAACTGGGAGTCAGAGCTGAGCTCTGAAGCAGTTCAGGGATCTGCAGAGCATTTTGGAGGCATCTGCCTGCGGTGTCAGGGGTGAAGCACCAGCTGAAGAGCCTCATCCCAGCCTGGAAAGGAGCTGAGCTTCCTCCCTGTCTGCAGCACCCAGCTGGTACGTGTGAGACAATGTAGGGGTGTCATTACCACCAAAAAATCTCTGTGATGGGTAAAATGTGCAGCTCTGACCATAAGGCCTTAGTGCACCATACAGTCGGTCATTCAGAAGATGCACAAGACCCGTTTGGGGAGCAGCAGCATTACTGGGTGCACAGGATCAGAGGCACTCCACCTGGGAGCACAAACCAGCTGCACAAGGACTTCCAGTCCTGGAAGCCCTGGCAGCACAGCCCATGGCATTGGGATATGGGTTAGCCTAGGACAGGAACGGTTGGATTTGATGATCTTGAAGGTCTTTTCCAGCCTGGTGGGTCTGTGATTCTGTTGCTCTGCTCTGATCTGTCCCTGTGCTGCAAAACTGAAGTACTTCACTTGTCTCCGTCTCCCCCACCCCATTTTTAATTACAGAATTAAACAAGAGGAACAGAAAGCAGAGAGATGGAAGAGGGAGAACAAAGCTGAAAATTTAAAAGAAAAAGAATGTTTTTGATTCCTTAAAGTTTTCAGTAAAGGGCTTTCTTATTAAAAGGAATTCAATTAGCATCAGTTCTTTGCGGCAGAAATTAAGCTCACAAGGAGGTATTTGCATATCTTGGAGCCTTCAGTGCACCAGGAAGGGTGAGCTGCTTGGGCTTTGCTGGTGCTGTCTTTAGTACAATAAAACTTAAAGCAGCAGCAGCAGCTGGAATGCTGGGGGGAGCTGCGCCCGCGCCGGGGGAAGCGCTGCATGGCAGTTTGGAGAGCCGAGGTCTGCGCCCCGGCACGGAGGAGCAGAGCCCTGGGGAGCCCCTGTGCTCGGGGTGCTGCAGGTCTGCAGCACTCCCAGGCCGCTTCCCCAGCCAGCCCTGGCCTGGCCTCTCTGGTGTTGGTCTGTGGTGGCTGCGGGGGGCGTGGGCAGCTCTCTGCACCTTGCTGGTGTGGCTGGTGGCAGCCTGGGCACTCGCTGCTGTGCCCAAAGCCCTTTCACAGGCCGGCTGAGCAACCAGCCTGGACGTGCTTTGGTGGGGACAGCGGGACTCGCCGCACTATGACCTGCCCCCCCGTCCCCTCCACGGCACCACGACCTGCCCTGCCATCCCTTAACTGCACCAGGTCCTTCCCCTGACATCCCTTCAGCTGCACTGCGACCTGCCTCACCATCCCCTCCACTGCATTGTGACCTACCCCCCCATCCCTTCAACTGCACCAGGTCCTGCCCCACCATCCCCATCCGTGGGGTCACAGGATCCTCCTTTAAGCTGGCCTCGAGCCTCTGTGTATTAACTAATGGGCAGTCTCTGTGTCAGGAAATACCTTGGTATTTTCCCTATTAAGCTCCTCTGAATTAGGTTTTTTTAACCCAAAATGCTCGGAATGTTTCAAGCCTGATGACTTTCCCTTACATCTGGGGCATGCTTTGTAATGGGCTGCCCAGGATGACGGGTTTTGTGGGGTTCCACAGTGTGTGGTGACCTGCCAGGCATCCCGAGCGCGTGATGCGAGGCGGGGGGAGCCTGGCTGCGGGATGGGGATGCAGAGGGTGCCTGAGCCCCTCCAGTGCTGCTGCTGGTGCTGGCCCCGGGCAGCCTGAGGCGTTTGGGCTCCCCAGGAGTGATTTTGGAGGACAAAGATTGGTTCTTGTTCAGTTCTGGAGGAAACAACAGTAAAAAGCTCCAAGCAAAGCCCCCTGCTGCCATCCCTCTCCGTGGGGCTGGTTCGCAGGGGGGTCACTGTTCTCTTTTTGTCTGTAGCAAACACAAGTGGATGGCAAAGCATGAAGCATCTGCTGGATCTCCAGGCGTGGGTTGTCCCCTCGCCCTGCTCTGTCCCCTGCAGCAGCAGCAAACGTGAAAGGCTCGTACCCCACCCCAGAGCCCTGCTGAGAGTCCCTCTGGGCAGGGGTAGCCCCCCCAGTCCCTGGTGCAGCGGATGCCATGCTGGGAGGAGCAGCCCTGTTCAGGTTTGTCTCTCCCTTTCGCTTCCCTGCGTGAACCCAAGGGCAGGGCACGGTATGGGGGCCTGCAGTGAGTGGGATGGCACCCCATGCCACCCCCCACTCCGTGCCAGCTCTCCCACACGTCCGCCCTCCTGCCTGGCTCCTTGTGGACAGGCTGGGTCAGAGGGTGGGATGTGGCATGGAGCGCAGAATGGAGGGCGGTGACGGCACTCCTGGGAGCCCAGAAAGGAGGAGAGCCGTGCATTTTTGAACAGGACATTCTGGGGAGAGCAAAGTGCTGCCTTTGATTCTGTGCATAATTGAAGGATACTCAGTTAGCCTCAGTGAAGTCATGCCAGTTCACCTGCGGTAGGAGTTTGGGGGTTCTTGTCTCCAGGAGCAGCGTCCTGCCTGTTGCTGCCTCTCCCTGGGGAAGAGGCGGCTGCACAGTCGGGCTGGTGCTGCGGTGAGGGGCAGTCAGACCTCAGCGTGCAGTGGGAAACCGGCAAGCTGCCAAGGAGCTCCCCGTCAGCGTCACTGGCCCAGTCACCCGCTGAGCGGGTCACACAGGGGTCTCTGAGGCCAGTCGATGTGGAGACCTGGATGTCTTCTGAGGTCAGGGTGAATGTTCCAGTGAAGGTGTTAATACCCAGGGTGAGGTACCAGGGCTGCATTTTGGATGCCAGTGAGAGGCTGTCACGGGACAGGACTGAACGTGGGCAAGAAGAGAAGGTCTGTCAGGGTGATGCAGAGCAGAAGGGAGATTTCAGTGATTATTTCTGTCTGCCAAGACGCAGGGAAATGCAAACTCACGGAGACAGTGAGGTATTTTCTGCTTCTGGAGGAACCAAGAGGAAGGTTAAGAAGCAATGGTTTAAGCAAGGCATGTTAGAAGTGGCAGAGCTGGATAACTGGTACCCAGGAGATTAAAATAATTGGCCAAGGAGCTCCCTGAGACAGTAATGGTTTATTTTTAACAAATCCTGGAACACTGTGGACAAACCAGAGGAATAGGAAAATGCTAATGAAAATTGATAGTAAGTTAAATGTGATTGGGTCCGTGGGGAACTGTGCTGTCAGCATCCCGGGCCGCATCCCTCTCCTCTCCCTCCATGGCTTTGCTCTCCTCCCACTCACATGCCCATGGGCTCTTCCCACAGACCCAGCCATGCGAGCAGTGGGATCTCCTGCCCTTCCTGCTCCTGGAGAGCCAGCTGTCGGGATGCACTGCTGGGATGGAGCCAGCAGTGCTTGTCCCCTTCTCCCTTGCCCCATCTAGCCCTGCCTGGGCGCTCTGCCATCCCTGGCTCCTCTCCCCTGGTCCCTGCCCTCCTCTGCAGGTGGCTGGGTGGGGGGTGTGGAGTTTCTGGGCTTCCCTGGCCCATGCTTTCCCCTGGGGCAGCCAGAACCCAGAACCCATGCAGGCTGTGGGCCCACAGCCAGACAGCAGTTCCCTGTCAGCTCCACTCACTGTCCGGCAATGCCGGCAGAGCAGGGGAGTGGGATGCTGTGAGCCTGATTTCCCTGTGCCCAGGGTAACCAAAGCACAGCCAGGTTACCCTGATAATACAGGCCTGGTGTGTAGCTTCCTGACTGCACTGCAGGGACAGGCTTAGTGACCCTCTGCAGCCTGTCATCCTCTGCTGTGCCCTCTGCAAATCTACTTTTCCCTCTTTCTGGGAGGGTCAGCTCCCTGATTCTTGAATCCAGAGGTGGTGCCATGAGTTACCTTTGTCAGCTGAGGGAGCAACTCGGTGGGTGCTGCCAGGATGGGGCAGGTGTGTGTCTCCCTGCGAGACCCAGATGAGCAGCCATGTCTGAGCACCCCTGCGGCCCAGCATGCTTGCAGCCCAGCATCCCTGTGTCCAAGCAGTGGCTGAGCATCCTGAGCACCCCTGTAGCTTAGCATCCCTTCAGCTGACCAGCCCTGCGGCTGAGCAGCCCTGTGGCTGAGGACCCTTGAGCCCTGGGGCAGTGCCTGGTTTGCAGCACCTCTGCCCCTTTCATTCCTGTGTTCCCCTGGCTGCCCCTGACCCCCAGTCTGTCCCCTTCCCAGAGCTCTGCTAACAGTTCCTGCAGCTTATCGTTGCTTTCTTCTGTTGCTTTTCCCTCTGTCAGGACACCATAAATATGTATTTTAGAGCCGCCGGTTTCCTCCGGCGTGCGGAGCGCTGCCTCCTGCAAGAATCCCAGCAGCAGCTTGGGAGCCAAAGGGAAGATTGCAAAAATAGTGTCTCCCTTATGGCACATGGAAACTTTCTCTTCCAGGCAGAATTGCCCAACCCTGACAGATGTATCTCAAGTTTTAGAAAATATGGGTCCCAGTATTTCACTGAAAGTGCCATCCTTGGTAGGCAAAGGGAACAGCTCCTTTTAGCCTGCTCATTGATTTCCTCTAGATCTGAGCACCAGCCCAGGCTGAGATCCCTCTCTGCTGTGGCTGTGTACACGGTCAGCCAGCTCTCTGTCTGTGTTCCCACAGTGGAGCTCCACTGGGCAGCCGCAGGAGCTGCCGAGAGCTCCGTGCCTGAGGCGGGATGCAGACCTGGTACCAGCCCCGGGTGGTGCGTCCTGCGCCCCGCCAGTGTGAGCACCCCGAACCAGCATGGGGAGAGGCAGGGCTTCCCGCTCCTGCTGGCTTTGCGCTGGGGAATAACCCACCTCCACGGCTTCCCTGACCTTCACGGGGTGGAGCAGCCACCGCTCCCACCGCACCCCGTGTCCCCTGTGCCCTTCAGGGGGTGCTGGCACGGGACGCACACTGACCCTCTGCCCCAGTGCGTCACCAGTGACGGGGACCTGTCCTGGTGACAGGGGGCTGGTGTGGACCCCTCCCCTGTCCTGGTGCTGCCCCGGCACTGCTGAACCCACAGTGGGTGGCTGTGGTGCATCCCTGGTTGTCATGGGCTTGTTGGGTACTGGGTATTTGCCAAGTTGAGTCATGGGGTGCTCCTGCCTCCCAGGAGTTTCCCATCCCTTGGAATTCCCATCTCTGGGTGAGCTCTGCCAGGGACTCACCCCCCAGGCAGTGTCACCTCACACTGTCCCTGTGAGGACTTCCCTGGGGCACTGTGCTCAGGCTGCAGCATTGAAGCTATGGACAAGCTGGGGCTGGAGAAGTGGCAGTTTGGGGACAGAGTTCCCAGGGAAGCAGGTCCCTGTTGGGGCTCCCCTTCCTACTGGAGCCTAGCCCTTGTGCAGGGGGCCCAGACGCAGTTGGAGTCACCCCCATACTGTAGCTCCTGTCCCCTCATCCCTTCCCAGATCTTGCAGTTCCTCCTGACTCTTGGTACCACCTGGCCTGTCCCTCACCAGGGACGGGGAGTTGGGCTTGGTGGTTCTCACAGGTTCCCTCCAGCTCAGGGTACTCTGTGATTCTGTGACCCTGATAATGTGCTCGGTGTGTCTGGGGTGTGCTGGGCTCCCTGGGGGGTTGGGCATGGCTACGGGGCTGTCCTGGACCCCACACAGCCCACTGCCCCGCTTTGTGATGCTTTTCCTGACCATGGTGTAAGGCAGGAGGGGAAGAACCAGGGTCACCTCAGAGCTCTGGGGGTTTGGAGCAGGATGTTTGCTGGGGGCTGGCAGTCAGCTGGGCTGCAGACCCTGCTGGGCAGCCAGGGTGGTCTCGGTCTCTATCTCTTCTGCTCAGCCCGCACTCCACGGCAGCCTCGGCTTTGACCTGTGTCCAGGTCTGGTTTGCCTCTGGGGCGGTGCTGGTGGAGCTGGGCAGGGGTGGAGCTGGGGCAGTGCGGGGGGCTCGGCCCTGGGCTGGTGCAGAGCACGGCCCTGCCAGGGGCTCGCCGGGCGCTGCCTGCCCCGAGGGAGCCCCACGGGCATCCCTCCCCACGCCGGGGGCTGTGCCAGAGCCGATCCGGGTCAGACCCCTTCCCAAGAAGGGGCATTGCTTGGGCTTCCAGGCAGGGACGCGTGGTGGATTAATTAGATAGTTAAGTGCTAATAGCAATTGAGCAGAGCTGTACTTGCTGTATGCCCCCAAGTTTGAATTTATTAAAACTCCTTTCTGTATGGCCTATTAATTTTTGATGACTTTAGATAAATTGCACTGAGCCTGAAAATAAATTAAAATGAGTGCATATAAATCATTTACTATTCCTGGCTCCTGCAAAACAAATTTCCATTTCAGCTCCTGTTGTCCTTCTCTTGTTACAGGTATGTTGCCTGCCCACATCACCCGTTACTGGGTGGGAACTCCAGGGAAGTATCTCCTGGGCAGGGCTGGGTTCTGTGTGGAAGTGCCGAGGCTGCTGTGGGCATGGCACCTCGTACATCGTTCAGTACCTAAGTTGGCCACATTGGTTGTGATGTACCAGCCAACGGGCCAGACCCAAAGACCCAGCAGGTATCCGTCCTGGGAAAGGTCTATGGCTCGTACCCAGTACTCCTTGGCATTAAATTAAACTTGAGAACTTAAAATCCAGCTTATGTTTTATGACTCACGTCCACAAGTGATGCTCAGTCAAGTGTGGAGCCAGCCCTAGTAAGTGCCCGTCTGGTTTTGGATGGTGTAATTTACTCTGTGTTTATGCAGAACTGTGACTGAGGAAAGGGTTGGCTTCAGCTGATCCCGCAGCGCCTGTGAGGTGTTATTGCTGGGACAATAAATGTCCATCTGGAGTAAATCACTGTTAGTTTACTTTTCATTTAATTTTGTAGGCTGTGCAGAAGTGGGGCCGAGGAAAGAATGAGTTGTTTTTACAGTGCTTCATAAAGCCTACAGACTGTTTGGGCTGGGGAGTCTGCTTGTGATTAACCCCCTGGCTTTGCTTGTTGTCACACCGATGAACTCCCACCCTTCTCAACAGCGCTGTCCCCTCTGCTGCCGAGTTCTCCCCATCACATTGCCCTTGGGTTTGGTGGGCACGTTGGGTTTGGTGTGTATGATGGGTTTGGTGGGCATGCCAGGTTTTTTGGGCACATCGGGTTTGGTGGGTACATTGGGTTTGGCCACAGTGCCCTGTTCCCCTTTGTGCCTGTCCCCCTTTGTGCCTGTCCTCTTTCAGCCTTCAGGCTGGTGAAAGATGGTTGGGGAATGTGGGTGTCAGTGCATTACAGAACTCACTGTCTGTTAAAGGCAACCTTAGGAACCATGTCACTACATCTTTATCACAGGGTCAGTTAGAAGGGGCTGGCGTTGGGCATCCTAACGGTGTTGGTCAGGGATGGATAGCTCCAGGGACTTGGAGGAGGGCGTGTGGCAGGCTCTGTCATACATCTGTGTTCTTCCTGGGGCCATTTGCTCACTGTCACTGGAGTAACTCAGCACCTTGGCTTCTTGTGGGTACCCACATTGCTGCCTGCTGTGCCAGGGAGCAGCTGGGCCCCGCTGGTGGAGGGTCCGACCACACAGATGGGTCCAGAGGCAACAGCTCTTGGAAATCTCCTCGTGTGTCTTCCTCTCTCCCGCAGTAACCACAGGTGCTTGCAGAGCTGATCCTACAGGCAGGAGCAGGGTTTGTGCCGGCCCTGGGGTTTGAATCAGTGACTCGAGGCCTTTGGCGTTCGGCCGGTGCCAGGATGGGGATGCGGGCGTCCCCCTGCCTCCCTCCTGGTGCTGCAGTGCGATACCCTCTGCCACACATGCTGGTAGGACTTGCCCTGTATGCCCAGACCCCTCTGCTGCAGGAGGGGAGCATGCTTGCAGCCCACAAGCCATGCTGGCCAGGGGATGGGCTGGATTCTGGCGGGGCTGCAGCCCCCCCGTGCCGCCGGGGAAGGGCTGCTTTGGCAGGCGCGGTGACGGAGAGGTGTCAAAGCAAATCCCTTCCCGCTCCTGTGGTGTTTTGATGTTGTGAAAACACTTGGGTTTGAAAATGCCACAATATTCCAGTTCAGCACCAATGTTTTGATAAGTTTAAAGCTGGTTGGTTTGAACAGTTCCTCCCTCCCTTGTGTTGGCTCGTGGCTTGAAGCTGCACAGTTAATTTAAGGGCATTTGTGTAGCATCCCGTGTGGTGGCACCTCGGAGGTGGCCGATGCCATAGCTCGGTCCTGGGCATATAACCCATGTTCACTTGCTGAGGCACCTGGGATGGTTTTTGTGAGGGCCTCCCTTGGAGCTCAGCCCCAGGGGGCTGTGAGCTCCAGCAGTAGCTGGAGGGGCCACGGATTTGGCAGAGGTGGTTGTGCTGCCGTCCTGCACCGCATCTGGCCACGTGAATGGCTGCTGGGGCTGGGGGTGAGACAAGGAAGGATGACTGGCACGCTTTTTGGGGTCTGGGAAGATGAGCACCGTTGGGCTGAGCCAGCAGTGTTTGCAGAGCCCTGCCAGGCAGGGCAGCCCTGTCAGTGCCACGGGCACAAGCCCTGCCTGACCAGCCCGCTGCCTGCATCACTGGACATGGTCAGAGCTACAGGTGTCATCTCTGGGTCTCTGCACGGCCTCTGACATGGTCCCCACAACATCCTTCTCTCTAGGTTGGAGAGAGATGGATTTGATGGGTGGAGTGTTCAGCGGATAAGGAATTGGCTGGATGTTCACATCCAGAGGGTGGAGGTCAGCGGCTCTGGGTCCAGCTGGAAGATGGTGACAAGGGGAGTCCCTCAGGGGTCTGTGCTGGGACTGGTGCTGTTTAATATCTTTATCAGTGACACTGACAGTGGGATTGAGTGCACCCTCAGCAAGTCTGCTGCTGACATGAAGCTGGGTGGTGAGGTCAGTGTGCCAGAGGGATGGGATGCCAGGACCTGGCCAGGCTGGAGAAGGGCCCAGGGGAACCTCTTGAGATTCAGCAAAGCCACGTGCAGGGTCCTGCCCTGGGTCGGGACAACCCACATTATACATACAGGTCAGGAGATGATGGGCTGGGGAGCAGCCCTGAGGGAAAGGGCTTGTGAGGACTTGTGGACAAGTTGGACATGAGCCACCAATGTGCACTCACAACCCAGAAAGGCCAACCCCATCCTGGGCTGCATCCCCAGAGGTGTGGCCAGCAGATCAAGAGGGGGGATTCTGACCCTCTGCTCTGCTCTGGGGAGACCCTCCTGCAGTGCTGCCTCCAGCTCTGGAGCCCTCAGCACAAGGAGGACATGGACCTGTTGGAGCAGGTCCAGAGGAGGCCACAAAAATGATCCAAGGGCTGGAGCAGCTCTGCTGTGAAGCCAGGCTAGGAGACCTGGGCTGGCTCAGCCTGGAGAAGAAAAGGCTCTGGGGGGACCTTATAGCCCCTTCCAGTCCCTGAAAGGTGCCTGTAGGAAGCTGGGGAAGAACTGTTCCCAGGGCCTGGAGCAATGGGACGAGGGGGGATGGGTTAAACTGGAGAAGGGGTGCTGCTGCCTGGCCTGCCCGGTGCAGGGACTCAGTGGCAGCCACACCGTGCTGCTCTTGGTGTGGGCAGCTGGTGGTGAGAGCAGGTGCCTGTGTGTGTGGAGTGCCTTGCTGAGGCATGCCTGTGTGTGAGACGGTGCAGGGAGAGTGGGGAGCAGAACAGGAAGGGAAAACAAACCTAATCCCTGGTGTGCACGTGCTGCAGGTGAGCCTGCAGCCCCCGAGCTGGAACCTGGGTGGGGGTCTTGGCCAGGGTGGCAAGCGTGGAGCAGAGTCCTGAGCGCAGGGCCAGCTCCAGGCTGGGCACGCTGTGTGTCCCCGTGGCTCCAGGGGGGCTCGGGGCTCCTCTGGAGACACAGGGAATGCAGGACATGCTGGGACGCGCTGTGTTCCCTGGCTCCTGCTGGGGCCCTTCAGCTGTGACTGGGGATCCAGGGCTGGTGCAGGGAATCCCGTATTGCCTGGACCTTTTCTAGGCCTTGGCGTTCTGAGTGCTGTCTGCTCCAGACAATACGAAGCACTTCTAAAACGAAGTGCTTTAGGAGTAAATAAAGGTTAATTACCCTATTTTTCTCCTCAGTTTCCCAGCTTTATGGGCATGTTTATAAGCTGTGCTCTGCAAGGGCAAGCACCAAAGCACTTTGTTGTGTAGAAGGCAGCACGGATCCGGAAATGGAGCTTTTGGGGAGGGAACAGACATTGTGCCCAGAGGTGCAGCATCCCCATGTGATCTGGCAGTGCCGCCCCAGCCCTGGCCCTGAGCGGGGGTCTCACCTTGCGCCCACTTTAGCAGGGCTCCTGGGCTGGGACAACCCTGACACCCGAGGGACACGGCCCCGGCAGCTTGAGACCACCCTGCCAGAGCAGGGGGCTGGACGGGGTGGGGGGGTCTCAGAGGTGCTGCCCACCTCGGCAGTCCTGTCTTCTGTGAAGGGTCTGCCTGCACAGGGGTGAGTGGCCTTTACACCATTGCCCCTCATCTCCTGAATGAGCCAGGCAGCTGCCACGGTGCAAGGGAGGGGTTCTACCCAGGATACAGAACTGAGGGAGAGATATATCTCATCTACCTATCTGTCTGTCTATCTGAACGTGCTGTGACATCAGTGATCACAGGGGCACTGGAACTGAGGAGGGGTGGGTAGTTTGGCAGTGATGGGTGGCACTGCGGGCGGGGATGCCCACGTCCTGGGTAGCAGGGCACGCTGGGAAGGCTGGAAACACAGAGGGTCTGTCCATGCCCTGGGGTTGGCCGTGGTGGTCGCTCCGGGCCACCTTCTGGGAGTGGGTGAGGGTCGGCCACCTCCGTGATCCCGGTGATGTGATGTTGTGTCACACATCGGATGTTCCTTCCCTCTGTCCTCGTGCCGCTCTCTGTCCTCGGTGCCCTGGATGATGTCACATTTACACTCTCCTGCCTGGCACTTCCTGGTGCAGATCCTCTCGTCTGGGCAGGAGCCCAGCCCAGGGAAAGGGAGATGGGGACCACTGCCTGCCCCACGCCGGGGTGCTGGCTCCCCACAGCTGCTGCACGGCCCTTCGGTCCTGGTGTGTGGGCACCAGCTCCCAGGAGATGCTTGGAGTGTGCCTGGAGCTGCAGGCGGGCAAGGCGGTTCTGGCAGGCAGCGTTACCAGTTAATGGACACGACCCTCTTCTGCCTCATCTGGAGGGTGACCTGGCCGTGCTGGGCAGCCTCCCCCCGGCCCTGCGTCCCCGCCGTGCCCACACGCTGTCGCCGTCACGCAGCAGGCAGTGTGTTTTTAGGGCAGGTTCATATTTGCACTCTTCCTTGGAAATTTAGCTGTGTCGATTTAGTAAGTGGCCAATTGATTAAGAAAACAATTAAGAAGTTGATGTCCTGACCGGGTGGGTATTTTGTCCTGCTGCAAAGTAATGACTGTGCCATTACCGCAGCCCTGAAGCTGAGGGTACCAGCTGGAGTTGGGGTACCCGAGCCAGGCTGTGGCTGCCAGCGCTGCCCGGTGCCACAGGTTGGGTTGCTGGTGGTGCTGGTCCTGGTGGTGCTGGAGCTGTGATGGCCTTGCCGAGAGGTGCTCCGGCATTGAAGCACAGGCCAGAGCAGCCTCAGGCTTGGGAGTCCTGGAGCTGGCTCCATGCAGGGCTCCTGTGCAGTGCTCCGTGGGCTGTGTCGAGCCCGGCCTTGGGCTGGTGGAGAGTCACCATCCTCCCCCCTCCTACTCAAGATCCCAGGCAGGTGAACACGCCTGGCACTGAAAGGCAGACATGTCCCTGTCCTTAGCTGCACCAGAGCCAGGGGAGACTCACCTTCACCCCCTGCACCCTCCCGTCCTGCCTGGCCTCCTCGCTGCCCATACTTGCTGATTTAAGCATCCTCTGCCCCCTGGGATCCCCGGGTTGCAGCCACATCGCAGCACTGCGGTTACCTCAGTTCTCTTTGGGAGGAACAGTTGGCTTCCTGCTGACCCGAGGAGGGCTCTGTGGCTTTGGGAAAGGTCAGGGCAGTGCATGCCCGACACAGTGCCGCGTACGGAACGCCCCGTCAGGCGGGATGTGCTGATGTCCTGCCTTGGGAGTGGGCGAAGGATGCCCAGTGCCCTTCCAGCCTCCGGTGCAGACCCCTGTCCGCTCCCCCATCCCTGCATGGGGCCGCGTTTTCACCCCAGGGGTTTTGCTTCCTCAGCTGCCTCCCGGCAAAGAGCGAAGAGCTGCTGCCAGCCCAGGTCTGCGGCTGGCTCCTGCTGCCAGCATCCCCCAGCCACTGCCCCCTTTCCTGCACGCTCCAGGGAAGGGGTGCAGACCCCCGCGAGCTCTTGGGCAGGTCACCTCACACCTGATCACTGTGCCCTGCCGCTGGCGCGGAGAACGGCAGCAGCTTTGCTCTCAGGCATCAACCAGGCGTGCGGTACGGCCTGGGTCTGACTGATACCGGTTCTGCTTTCTCCAGAAATCTCTTTAATTAAAATAATTGTTATTGTTCACTTTAATTAGACCTCATTACAGGGAGAAAGATTGCCTCCCAGAATGCCTCGCTCTGCATGCGCACCGTCTGCGGCTGGCGGCTGGGGAAGATGAGAGCGGCTCCGTGAAGGAGCTCATTAGCCATCCCGCCTCCAGCGCTGGGCTGAGCCTCGTTCTTCACGGGGACGTAACCTCTGGAGGCCCCTCGCCACCTCCACAGCGGCACCGCGCACCCAGGGAGGCCCTGCAGCCAGCCTTGTTTGATGTCCCGCAGCTTTTGAACGTCCCAGGGGTTGGAGGGGTGCAGCTCTGTCGCAGTGTTTGAAGCCCTTGAACAAAGACCAGGCTGGTGGATTCCTTCCGTAGCATGTCCCCCGCTCAGTCCTACAGCAAGTAGTGCAGGAGTCAGAGAGCCACAGCAGCGCATCCTCCCGGCACAGCAGGTGGGCCAGCCAGGCGTAGGGAGGAGCTGAGGGCAGCTTAGGGCTCCTGGCTGCCTATATCTGGGGATGTTGCTCCTCACTGGTGTGAGAGGGCTCTGCAGCTGCTGGGGAGCTTCATACTCTCTGCTGGGGCAAGAGTGTGACCCTGGCTCCTGGTCCTGGTCTGTTGTCCTAGTCTGTGATCCTGGCCCATGGTCCTGGCTTGTGGTCCTGGCTTGTGGTCCTAGCCCAGAGGCTGTCAGAGCGCCCAGGGAAGGCTGTGGGTGAGGTTCTGAGTGTTTGCGTGTCCTTAGGTGCTTTGTTTCCAATTCAGCCAAGCACTCGGGTGTGTTTACAGACCATTGACCTTTGGGAAATTGAAGCTCCTTGTTCTCTGCTTAAGTAGCTTGAGCAGCTCTACACCATCTATCACAGCATCTTCATTTATATGCACCCGCTTTAGCGTGGCTGCAGGATGCCTTTGGTGACTGGTGCCAGCCATTTCCCCATCCTTCATCCCCAGCAGGTGAGCATCAGCAGCTTCCAGGCGGTTTTTTCCCACCACGAAATTGCATTTGCAAAGACCTTGAGAATCACAACGTCTGCTGAGGCCTGGGGGGTGGGAAGGCAGTCAATAGCTTCTGTCGTGACCTTAGTGATGACAGATTATGTCTGAGCCAGGCACTGTGTTAGAGCTGGCTCTGAGCAGCTACCAGCGTGCTGTGTTGGGTTCCCCGGTGCGCTGACCGTGCGTAGCACCTACCCTCTGAATGGAGCCGGTGTGCTGGGAGTCGTTGTGTAATTAATTACTGCCTCCTGGACCCTGCTGCTCCCCTTATGTAGCTCACACTATGTAAATGGCCCTGCGGAGCCCTGGACACGTGGGCAGATGCTGCACTAAGCATTGTGAGACCTGCTGCTCCCAGAGAAGATGGGGTGAAGGCCCCAGCAAGCAGCATGCTGGGGCGAAGCAGCCATCGGCCTGGCTGAGTGATGGTTCATTCCCATGGGATCCCTTCCTGGTGGGTTTCAGACTCGCTGTCCTTACATGGCCTTGGTTTGTTGGTAGGACCGTGAGTGGGTGCACGTTTTCCTGGCACCTTGGAGGCGAGCACAGCCCACCGATGCACGGCCCGGGGTGCTGGGTGCGAGGCTTCGGCCTGGCAGAGCCCTGCGCAGGCCGGGGACGCTCTGGCTGAGCGCTGGTGCAAACCTTGCCTGGCAGAGCCCTGCGGAGTGACGCTGACTATCAAATGTAGCAACAGAATGGAGTTAACAGTGAGGATCTGGGCCTGTGGCTGTGCTTGTACAGACACAGGTAGCGTGTGAGCAGTGCACACCATCCTGGGAAGCTCCCTTGCTCCCTGCAGTGTGCTTTGAGGTAACAGCGGGCTTCCCTTGTGTTTTTTAAGCAAGCAGTGAGAGTCAGACTGTGCTCTGCTCTGTCGGAAAGGTGCTTTCTGCACAGAGCTGGAAACTGTGTCAGTGCTGGGAAAGAAGGGGACGCATGGGCTGACTCTCCAGAGTCCTCTCATGGTGGCTGCTCCTTGGTCCCTGCTGTCTCCTGGGGTATCCCAGTCATGGGCCGCAGCCATGAGGCAGCGTACTGCACCGAACATCCCCACACAGGGTGCTCAGAGAAGCTGAGGCTGCCCCAGGATCACTGGCAGAGTTCAAGGCTGGGTTGGATGGAGCTTGGGACACCCTGTGCCAGAGGGTTGTCCCTGCCCATGGCATGGGGGCACTGGGGGGCTCTGGGGTCCCTCCCACCCACACCAGCTTGGGGTTCGGTGATTCCGTGAAGACCCAGCAGCGTGCTCAGGTTGTTTGTGGTGGGGACTTGGGGGTTGGAGTCACAGCCATGAAAACCCACGGCCCCCAGAAGTGCCAGGAAGAAATAAACGGGTGGTGCTGCGGAGCGGGTTTTGGAGCCCGGGGTTTTCACTTGGGAAGTCATCGGCTCCTCCTAGTTTGCAGGGCCCTGTGGATGGACTACGGAGGGACGGGACAATAGGAGTGGCAGCTGTTGTTCTGACATTAAGGGTCTTTAAATATCCCTGGCAAGTCAAGGCTCCTGCTTTCGGCTAGCTGTGCAACTTCACGTCAGCTTGGGCAAGCTTCCTCAGAACGTGTCTGGGGTGGCAGTGCCTCAGTGGTCTAACCTGTGCATGGGGGTGGCAGTGCCTCAGTGGTCTGACCTGCACACGTGTAATTGCTCAGTGCCGAAGGGAGCCCAGAGCTGCATTTCCCACCCTGAGTCCCCCCGAGTTCCGCAGCTTGTGACACACCTGCCCATCCCCTCTGGACACACCAGTCCCCCCTCAGACACGCCGGTGCTTCTTCGCGGAGCCACAGGGGATGCTGGCGCAGGGCTGTGCCGCGGTGTCACTGACGGATGGTTTCATCTGGCTGGTGTGGGCAGTGCCGTTATCTTCCTTGTTTCCCCGCTCCGGGAGGATCCCGGCCTGGCAGCGCAAGCGATAAGGCTAATTGAACTGTCAGGCTTGCTGGGGGAGGCGCAGCGCTGCTGGCTCCGGCAGCCAGGGAAACAGCAACCACCTAAAATTAGCCCATGCTCCATTTTTATTTAGAATCCTGTTGTTGTGGGGGCTTTTCTTGGGGTTTTTTGTTTGTTTTATTTGCATTTTTTTGGGCTTTGAATGGCATAAAATTAGCTCCTTCTGCATTTACTCTGAGTAGAACACTCGGAGCTTAAAAGTTGGGTGGAGATGGCTGTAAACCCGTTGCATCGCTGTGATACAGGCTGGTGGAGCCCAGGCCCAGCGAGCGAGGTGCTCACGAAACAGCCCCTGTGTCCAATGCAGACTTGGCCTCACGGCAACGCGGCTCCAACGGATGCACACGGATGTAGGAGGGGCCTGAGGGGCATGGGCGATGCCGGCTGCCTCCACATTGCTCTGCCATTTGTACGTACATGTCTGGGTGTCCATACATACATGTCTGTGTGTCCGTATGTGTGTGTGCAAACGTGCCCACCTCCCAGCTGTTCCTTGGGAAGGCGGAGCAGAAGCTCTTGTGTCGGGTACAGAGCACAGTAAAGATGATAACACATGGTTCCATGAGCCTCGGCGTCGGGGTGTAACCATGGGCCCGTGGCTTGGCGTGTTTGCTGTGCTGTGAGTTCGCCTTGCAGACACTAACAGACCTTTGCTCTCCCTTGCAGGCTCTTGACCCTGATCTACAATGGAAAAACTGCTTTTGTTTCTGCTGTTCATTGGCATAGCGGTGAGAGCTCAGATCTGCCCAAAGCGCTGTGTCTGCCAGATCCTGTCTCCGAACCTTGCCACCCTTTGTGCCAAGAAAGGGCTCTTGTTTGTTCCTCCCAACATTGACAGGAGGACCGTGGAGTTACGGCTGGCAGACAACTTTGTCACAAACATTAAAAGGAAAGACTTCGCCAATATGACCAGCCTGGTGGACCTGACGCTGTCCAGGAATACAATCAGTTTTATCACACCTCACGCGTTCGCCGACTTGCGCAATTTGCGGGCTTTGCATTTGAACAGCAACCGATTGACTAAGATCACGAACGACATGTTCAGTGGGCTCTCCAACCTTCACCACTTGATACTTAACAACAACCAGCTGACTTTGATTTCTTCCACAGCTTTCGACGATGTTTTAGCTCTCGAGGAATTGGATTTGTCTTACAACAATCTGGAAACCATCCCCTGGGATGCGGTGGAGAAGATGGTTAGCTTGCACACTCTCAGTCTGGACCACAACATGATTGACCATATTCCCAAGGGGACCTTCTCCCACCTCCACAAGATGACCAGGTTGGACGTCACGTCTAACAAACTGCAGAAGCTACCACCTGACCCTCTCTTCCAGCGAGCTCAGGTACTGGCAACCTCAGGAATTATCAGCCCCTCGACGTTCGCTTTGAGCTTTGGTGGGAACCCTTTGCATTGCAACTGTGAGCTGCTGTGGCTGAGGCGTCTCTCTAGGGAAGATGACCTGGAGACATGCGCTTCCCCCACACTCCTGTCCGGACGGTACTTCTGGTCCATCCCTGAGGAGGAGTTCCTGTGCGAGCCCCCCCTCATCACCCGGCACACCCACGAGCTGCGGGTGCTGGAGGGGCAGCGGGCAGCGCTGCGGTGCAAGGCCCGCGGCGACCCTGAGCCAGCCATTCACTGGATTTCACCCGAGGGCAAGCTGATCTCCAACGCAACGCGCTCCGTGGTGTACGACAACGGGACGCTCGACATCCTTATAACGACTGTGAAGGACACGGGCTCCTTCACCTGCATTGCTTCCAACCCGGCTGGGGAGGCCACACAGACGGTGGACCTGCACATCATCAAACTCCCCCACCTGCTCAACAGCACCAACCACATCCACGAGCCCGACCCTGGCTCCTCGGATATCTCCACGTCCACCAAGTCGGGCTCCAATGCCAGCAGCAGCAATGGGGACACGAAAGTCAGCCAGGACAAGAAGGTGGTGGTGGCGGAAGCAACGTCCTCCACTGCGCTGCTGAAATTCAATTTCCAGAGGAACATACCTGGGATACGTATGTTCCAAATCCAGTACAACGGTACTTATGATGACTCCCTTGTTTACAGGTAAGGCAGCCGCAGCCTGCCTGGGCCCAGCCAGGCTGCCTGGTGCTGGTGAGGTTTGGTGCCCCTCTGCACGCTGGCCGAGCAGAGCCCTGCGCCGCAGCCAGTGTGGAGCCTCTGAACAGCTCCTGCCATTCCCCAGAGAGAGAAATTGCCTCGGGCAATAGATGTTTTTAGATAGTCCAAGGAGACTTCTGATCCTCTGAACCAATCTGATGGGCAGAAAGGCTGTGAAATTGGATGAGTTGAAGGGATCTTGGGAGGGGTCCCCGGTCTGTGAGGGCACAGGGAGTGGGGGCTGGCCATCGCCCTCCTCACAGCGCTTTGTGGCCGTGCTTGTGCTGTTGGAGTGCAGAGGGGCTCCGTGCTGCGGGTGTGACCAACGCACTGCTCAGAGCTGTCTGCTGGGTAATTCCATCCGTGTTTTTGTGGTGGTCGCTCTGATGGGGGCTGTGCTGTGCCACGCCACGCCGAGCTGAGGGGCTTGGCAGAGCGGCTGCTGTGCTGGCCGCAGGGCAGCAGCTGCTGTGGCAGTGGCAGGAGCCCCGGTGATGCTCACTGCATCCGGGGTCTGCAGCACACGGCGGGGAGGTGCCTGGGGGTCTGCTGGGTTCCTCATGCTCGTTTCCTTCTCCCCCAGAATGATACCTGCCACAAGCAAAACCTTCCTGGTCAACAACTTGGCTGCTGGGACGGTGTACGACCTGTGTGTCCTGGCCATCTACGACGACGGGATCACCTCGCTCACTGCCACCAGGGTGGTGGGCTGCACGCAGTTCACCACCGAGCAGGATTACGTGCGCTGCCACTTCATGCAGTCCCAGTTCCTGGGCGGGACCATGATCATCATCATTGGTGGGATCATTGTGGCCTCTGTGCTCGTGTTCATCATCATCCTCATGATCCGCTACAAGGTGTGCAACAACAACGGACAGCAGAAGGCCACCAAGGTCAGCAACGTGTACTCGCAGACGAACGGGGCGCAGATCCAGGGCTGCAGCGGGGTGCTGTCGCAGTCGATGTCCAAGCAGGCTGTCGGGCACGAAGAGGGCATCCAGTGCTGCAAGGCTGCCAGCGACGGCGTGATGCCATCGCCAGAGACCGGCTCCAGCCAGGACTCAGCCACCACTACCTCCGCTTTGCCTCCCGCCTGGACTTCCAGCTCTTCTGCCTCCCAGAAGCAGAAGCGGAAGCCGGGGCCAAAGCCAAGCAGCGAGCCGCAGAGCGAGGCCGGCAGCAGTGTCGAGGCCCAGAACACTAACAGAAATAACTCCACTGCCCTGCAGTTAGCTAGCCGTCCCCCCGACTCTGTCAGAGGGGCCCCCACGTACAAAAGAGCACAATCAAAGCCAAGTAAGTTCCTCACTTTGCCAGCTGATGCATCCCGAGCCAAGCGCCGGCTCTCCCTGGGCGGCGAGCTGATGGAGTCCCGCTGCCCCGGCAGCGCCCGGGGCGCCGGCGGATTGCGGTCCAAGCGCAGCATGTCCATGAACGGGATGCTAGTCCGCTCAGACAGCTCTGATCTGGATAGTGGAAAAGCAACTTTCTCCAGTTCTGAGTGGATATTGGAAAGCACTGTGTGACCTGCTTTTTTTTTTTCTTTTTTTCTTTTTTTTAAATTTTAATTTTTATTTTAATGAAAAACAAAACACCAAACGTTGTGTGAAACTCCCTGTCCCGGGGATTTGGATTGGGAAGTCCACTGTTGTCTCGCTGATTAATGGCTTGTTCATGCGGGGTTCTGTCTAAGCCACCCAGTGCACACGGGGTTTATTTAGTTCTCATTTGATTTTATCAGAACCGAAGGCAACGTCCAGAGATTAAAAGGGAAAAAAAAAAAAAAAAAAAAAAAGAAAAAAAAAAGATTAAGGGGTGAAAAAAAGCATGAAACAGCACCAGTGCCTTCCCTACTCTAGGACTGGCTTCCTGGTTCTGCAGTAGCAGAAAACACGAGAGAGTTTTCACAGAAAAAGCCTTTTATAAGGGAAATAAAATTTCCTCCAAGCTAACAAATAACCACTTCTGGATCAATCAGTAAAATGATATTTTTTAAAATGGTCAGACTGTACATTTCTTTTCCGTGACAATGGTGTTGCCTTTGTTTTCAGGCAGATGCTGTACAGGAACAACAACGCTGTGTTGTTATGTTGTGTAAAATAAAATACTCACTCCGTACACCAGCCAGCCTTGCGGTAACTGCCCGCCCAGCAGCCATGCAGGGCCCGCCACAGGGCCAGGAGGAGGAGGAGGAGGGTGCTGGGGCGAGGGGTCCCTCTCCTCCTGCCGGGGTCCGGCTTGCTGGGGCTGGGCGCCGGTAACGCCGCTGGGCTCTGCTGCCGGAGGGTCCCTGAGCACCCTCACCCCGCAGTGCCGGGTGCAGCAACGGGCACCACTCGCTGCACACCCTCCTCGTCCCCATCCGGGAGCCCGGCGCTGCCACAGCCATGGCTTTGCCTTGTGCTGGCACTGGGAAAACATGCTGCCACCACCACCAGCTGTCAGGGCAAGGGTCTTCCCACTGCGCCCACCCAGGGCTTGGCTTGTGGCTCCGTCGCCAGTGGTCAGTGCAGGGTAGGCTGTGCCCTCCCCGTCGGCATGAGGAGTGGGCGAGGGAATTGGAGAGCAGCCCTGCACCCCAGGCGCAGACCCCCAGACTTCCTTTGGGGCAGGTCAGTGAAAGTGACTTGGTGGAGCTCCCTTGGGGCACGGCACAGGATGTGGGATGCAGAATGAGGGATGTGGGGTGCAGCCAAGAGCGGCAGGGAGCAGGGCCAGCAGCATGGCCCTGGTGCAGGGTTGGGCTGCAGCAGAGGGGTACGTAGCCATGCAGGGGCTCGTGGTGGTGATGGGGATGATGAAGGTCATCTCCCATCCTAGACGTTTCAGGGCCCGTTGCCTCTAAACTCTGTGGTTGGTTCCCGTGTCCTTTAATCCCCACACACAGCGAGGGGCTGGAGGTTGGTCTCGTCTTTGGCCTGCGGTTGGATTGCCCATGGGGCAGAATGGTTTGAGGCTGTGTGAGGACACGGTGTATGGCCATTGGTGATGGGCTGAGAGCCTTGCGTTGTGCGGGTGGCTGACCTGCTGCTGTGCTGCTTGTTCTGCAGGAGAGCCTGCAGCCCCTGCTAACTAAACCGGGGGGTTGTCATAATAAAAGAAAGCTTAATCTGCAGCTCAGTGTGTTCTCAGGTGCTGGGTGATCGGCTGGATACTGCTCTGCGGGGTTAGGAGAGTGTTAGGCCTGGCGCTGTTCCCGAGGGCAGGTGCCTGAAGACACCCTGGCTCTGACCGGGGCAGCGCCTTGGCCCCAGAGCAGCCATGGAAGGAGCAGCCCCTGGCAGCCCCCGGCTGTCCTGCCAGCTCCTGCAGCTCAGACTCATTGTGGGGTGCTCTCGGCAGTGTCACTGCCTGCCGGGAGGGACAGAGGCTGGCTGGGTTGGCGTGAAGGACATGGAGAGGCTGCTTCTTTCTTAGAAAGCCCTTTTACTTCCCTTGGGGAATTCTGAGACCAGAAAGGAGATGAAGCCTCAACATCAGAATAGCCGCTTCCTGCTGGAAAAGTTCAATAAGATAAATCCCTCCCTGGCTTTTGGCTGGAAGCACGTGTTGTTTGTGAGGGGCTGGCTGCACAGAAGGTGGCTGTGAGCATGGCGTGCTGTCGGAGGCTGTGAAGGGATTGCCCAAGTTCTGGTGGTCTGAAAGCCCAGCCCGTGAAGGTGGGCATGCGCCGTGTGCCAGCAAGGAGCGGGTCTCTGCAGGCAGTGCTGCCCCTTGGCCGGGGCCTGCTGGAGGTGTCCATGCCACCTGTGCGTCTGGAGAACATCAAACGAAGGTGCTTCATACACTGTCTAAAACTTGGATGTGATTGTGTCCAACGTTCTATGGAGGTGCTGAAACACTTGATAGCTTCTCCTGGTGCAGGGAGGTTATTTTTATATTTTTCATTTTCTTACTCAGAGGAGCCCTTTTCTAAGCGCTCAGCTGAGCGTTGTGTCACAGCACGTCTGTGTGAGCAGCTCACAGGGACTCCGTGTCCCTGCCTGTGATTCGTTCTCTGCTGATGGCATAGGGCTGGCCAGGCCTGGGTGCCCAAGTAAGGAGCATCCCTTGGGAACGTGCTGACGGATTGCTGGGGGACCTGTGCAGCGGGACGTTGTGTGGTGTGCAGGCCTGATTCAAAGCATGGAAGCCTTCCAAGGAGGAAACGCTCTGTCCTTTCTGTTCTGCAAAACCAGAGGTTGCCAGCAGTCTGAGGCAGAGGAAGTGCTGCGACATCCCTGGATCAGAGCAAGATTGGCCTGTCTCCGTCAGGGTGCGGCACCACAACACTTCCCCATGCTGCCGAAATGAGGGCGCAGGCTCTTTGGCCCAGGCAGGGCGTTCCCTGTTGTGGGTGCCGGGTGCCAGCACGTAGGGTGGTCCTGGGGGCAGTCCTGGCTTCGCCCCCCTGGGCATCGCCCAGCCGTGGGTCTGCTCCCCAGCTCTGCCTGGAGGGAGACGAGCTGCGGGTGCAGCCGTGATCCCGCATCTCTTCACTGGCACTGGAGGAGAACCAGCTTCAGAACCTCGTTGTTCAAACTGGGGGCTTGTCCCACCCCCCATCTGCACATGCTGTGTTTCGGGGACCGGTACAAGCTGAGCCCGTTCGGATGGAGGAGCAGGGCGGTGCTGGGCGTTTGCTGTGCCCCCGCTCTTGGTGCTGCCTTGCCGCTTGTGTCCCGGGCGTGTTCTTTACATGAATACATGGTACTGCTCCACTCTGGGTGCCGCTGTGCCTTTATTTCTGCTGGCATGTTCCCTGCGCCTGGGCAGCCCTGCCATAATGTGGAGTGACCTGGGAAGCAACGGCCACATATCCCGGGCCTGGAGAGGGGACGTGGCTTCTGGGCACATGCTGTGCCTGCTGGGAAGGGCCTGGCAGCTCCTGCCGCCTCCGCCGCGGCGAGGTGGCTGATGCCGGGGCACGCTGCCTGCCCAAGGGACTGGTGAGGTTGTCTGGGCCCCACCATCCACAATGCTGCTGGAGGCTTGTGGCAGCACCAGGATGCTCCTGCCTCGCTGGGACTGCACAAGCCCACTGTCACTGCTTCCGGACGCATGAAGCACCTCCCGGAACCCCTGAGGCACCCAGGTGCAGCTGCCGAGTCAGGCAGACACCTGGCATGGAGCATCCTGCACCAGAGTGATGCTGAGCCACGATGGGCAGCAGTCCTGCCACAGCCAGCACTGGCTGCACATGTGTCCTTGAGACATGCTTTGTGGCTCTTCCAGCACTGCTGCGGAACCGCACCCGGAGCCTTCACAGGCACCCTGCACTGCGAGGGAGCGTGTTTGGTCTTCCCCAGGGACTGGATCTGCCAGAAGAAGTGATGGTCCCAGCCACTGTTGCTCACTGCTGCTGCCCTGCCCGTCACAATAGCCTGTTGCGATAGCCTAAGAACATCTACTGTCCTGATACAGGGCCTGCTTGCAGCCAGGGCCGTGCTAGTGCTCTTCTGAAGCAGCACAACCAGCAGCCACGAAATCCCACAGTGCCTTGCCCCTGGTAATGCAGTGAGTGAATTTAACGCTGGTCAAGGTTCTGTTTAAAAGATGCAGCGTGGGGCCACGTGGATGGGGTCCTGCTTACAGAAGACATGTCCCCAGTTTTCCCTTTGTAAACATCCTTCTGTGTGTCGGGGTGCCTGGACCTGGTGCCGGAGCCAGTGCTGCCAGATCCACCTGTGCGGGTAAGTAGCCCCCCGTAGCACCTCTGCCCAGCAGCTTCCACAGCAAAGAGCCCTCATTCCTTCTGCACATTGTTCCATAGCACTAACCCCCTCCCCACTGCCATCAGTGCTCTCAGAGGTGAATTGTCCCCCTGGGCATCAGGCACCTGCTGAGGGGTCCGGCCAGCACCGGCTCACCCCGCACAGCAGTGCCGGGGTCTCCTTCCCACAGGCTGCAGGCAGGCACGCCGCGGCAGGCATCGGATGTGGGGTTCCATCGGCTCTGGAAGTAAGAACACAGGTGCCCGCTGCTGACCATTGACTGCTGGAACGGGGCTGCGGTCTGGCTGTGGCGGCGCAAGGCTTCATGTGAGGCAGAAGTGTGTGGGTCAGCGGGGCTGAGGTGGCTGAAGCACCCACCGCCAGGCACCAGTCACACAAGGCCAATGAAAGGCCAGTTGTGCTGGTCTTGCTGGCTGCCGGCTTTTCCTACAGTTAATGCACTGGCAAGGGCTGGGTGAAGGCGGCTGCATGAGAGGAGGAAGCTTTGCAGGCAGGGATGGAAACCAGAGCAGGGAAGAGCGACTGGCACGTGACTGGATGCAGGGACCCATGTTGGGAGCTCTGCACAGAAAAAACAGAGCAAGCTCCTGGCTGAGCGGTGCCGGACAAGCTGTGCCGCCTCCGGTGATCCCCAGCGCTGCCCGTCGGAGCACTCCCGGCTGGCTCTGGAAGTCGAGCCCCGGATGCTCAGCTAGCACTGGAGCTGGTTTTCCTCCCGCACCACCCGCTCTGCATGCGAGTGCCATGCTGCTTGTCTGGCGGTGCCAGCTGTGCCCCGTGTGCAAGCTGTGCAGCCTCGGTGGGCACGGCCCCTGGGCAACGAGGAACACCCCTGAGGGCGGCAGCCCTGGCCCCGGTTCCCCTTGTGGCGCTGGCAGAGGGCAGTACCAGCCAGCCCACGGCATGGGCACATGGGGACCCCCCCGCCAGACCTGAGCCTGGGCTTCATGTGGCAAGGGGTGGCATCTGGGGGCTGCAGCAATCCATGGCTGAACATAAATGTGGTGCCTAGCTTGTATGTACAGGCAGCAGCTGCAGCTTTGTGTTCCCCAAGGTAAGTGAAGGCATGCAGCCAGAAGAGAGCCGGGATGGCAGGACGGCAGGTGAGCTCCTGCCCCGTGGGCTGACCACCATGCTGTGGGTCGATGCAGACGGGTGTGGGAGCCCAGGGCAGGACGATCAAACATCTGCAGTTCTCTCTACAGTGACTTTTGCACATAAACCTCCAGAGGCAGTGCCGGACTTGTGCCCATCTGGGCTCCGGGCCCATGTGGGGTTCTGTGCACTGGCAGAACCCAAACCAGGGGTGCCGGGGCCAAGGGCAGACTCTGCTGCCCGCTCCCTGCCTGGCACAACTCCACAGGCGACTCCCAGGGCTGTCAGCACGGTGCTCCGGCCGGCCTGGCCAAGCCGCTCCTGGCATCACCAGCCCGCAGGAAAGGGCTGGGCCAGGCTCCTCATCCCCTCACTGTCTGTTTTGTCTCTTTGCACAGAAGCTGGGGCCAACCCACAGGACTCCTGCCCTCCTCCGCTCCCCGAAAACGTTGCCACCGATGTCCTTACGCGGCAGAAAACAATTCGGTTCCAACTGGCTGAGGATTAATGAGTCGCACTGCGCCCACCACACCGACACCTTTACTTGAAGCTGCAGCCAGAGCCAGGAGGCCGTCGAGGTTGGCTGCGTGGGATAAACTTTCTTCCCCCCGTTCACAGATTGCCCATCTCCCATCTGCCACATTAAGTCTAAATACCTTTTTTCTGGTGTCCAAGGTTTTTATAAAACTACAAATGACGGTGAAAGATCCAGTGGCAGCAGCTGCAGTCCCAAGTCCTGTTAAATGTCACCAGTGGCGAGGTCACAAGCTGTAAACATGGTAGCTTCTATCACCCCAACAAATAAATGTTTTACTATGATGGTGTGGGCATGTTGGCTGATCCAGAGGGCACCAGACGTGCCCATGGGCACGCGGTGACGCTGCTCCATACCCAGCAGCGGTGAGTGGGGCTGGGCTGGCGCTGCGGTGGGTGATAGCAGGGAGTACCGGGAGTACTGGGCCAGCAGCGGCTGCTGGTGCCGCCTGCCCTGGGTCGGGCGCTGATGCCGCAGGAGAGCCGCGCTGCCGTGGTGCTGGGCGAGGGCGTGGGGCCAGAGCGGAGAGGCGGCACGGAACCCCCAGCCCTTTTGGCTACGCCACACCTCTGTGCCAGGCTGGGAGCTGGGATGCAGTGGGTTACGGCACCACAGGCACCGTGTGCCAGGAGTGCCATGATGCAAGCTGAGCACTGAGGGCCAGTGTGCTGCTAGCTGTTGTGCAGTGCCAGCCCTTACACAGGGGGCAGCCGGCACCGTCTGGGGTTCGCACCCCTCCCCAGCTGCAGCCGCCCTTCAGCCGCGCCACCAGCCCAGCACAACAGCAGGTCTCCCCATGGTGCCTGGCTCCAAGACCCAAACAGAGCTGGGTTTTGTTCCTTTCCTTCCACATCGAGAATCCATACGGCTTACAGACTGACTGCAGCTTCTGTGGGAACAGTGAGTTACCTGGCTTTACACAGCTGCTGGAGAGCGGATTGCAGCCAGTGTGGGCACCTGCTGTCGGCAGGCCTGGCTTCGCATCGCCTGTGCGCAGGGCAGGAGCTGCCCAGGGGTACCCCCACCCCGGCCCAGCTGCCCCCGTGGGGGTGTGTCCCACTGGTGCCCGGTGCCATGCTGTGCATGTGCCAGATCTCTGGTGGGCAGCTGGCTGAGCAGCTTGCCAGAGGTTTGCCTGTACCCGCGGGGACACCGGCACCTCGCTTGGCAGGTCCGGGCAGCATGTGGGGGGAGAGTTGGAGCTGAGCCAGGAGCCTCTCTCTTGGGGCTGCTCTCGCCTTCCTCCTCTGACAGCTGGGGGCTGTGGAGCTGGGAGCAGCAGCCGGGGCTCACCCCAAGGTGTTGGTGCTGGGGACCCCAAGCTCTCCAGTGGGGCTGGCACCCAGGGGCTTGTGCACAGGCAGAAAACTCGGTGCTGGTCTGGGCCCACGGACCCCAGGGATAAATGGTCCTTGTTGCATCCAGTGTGTGAGAACGCCGTGCTCAAAGGAGTGTCCTGGGAAAGCCAGGGATTTGGGTCGGTGGCTGGACTCCTCACTGGCACTGCCCACTGCTGGGATTTTACATGGATTACAACAGCAGCACATCCTGTTCTTCCCTTTCCTACTGTGTGGTGTAATTGGGGTTCAGATTCTGGAAAAGGATGAGCCCAAAATAAACTGTTCAATGAAATGTTTTGGTGACAAACTCGTCACCTCCCAGTGCAGACCCAGGTGGCTGATGAAGTCGAGGACAACCGACCTGTCTCAGGGCAGCATTCAGGTCTGGGAAACAGCCAGGCAGAGTGAATCCATGACTGGGAAGTGAGTTAGTTACAAGGGTGAGGCTGCAGCTTCCCTTTGACACCCGTGTTATGCTGTGCAGCTGCTGGAACCCTTATTAAACCACCACGCTCCTGACTCCCACTGCACAGACCCACTCAGCTCTCAGGACTCCGTTTCACATTAATACCCTGTTATTACCCTCATCCAACAGCTCCAATTTCCAGGCTTCATGCACAGAGCAGAGCTGCCTTCCCCTTGCTGGTTCCTTTTTGTATCCTTTTGATTAATTGTGAGGTAAGTTCCACCTGCCAGCTCCGTGGCACCTGGAAATCCAACTTTCCCTGTGCCCAGATCTCCTGAAGTTGAGAACCAGAGTTTTGATCCCCCAGTCTGGGGAGAAGGATGTGCCGGCCGGCCGCTGTCACGACACTCCTGCTGCCTCCAGAAGCATTTCACCTGCTCAGACTGGAGGGATATCGGTGTATCAACAAGCAGAAGGGACCCAGGGCTTGGATATTGACCGAAGAGTCGTGGCAATCTTTCTAGCCGACAAAGTTGGAGGAAGTTCTGGCCCACCACCAGCATCTTCTCATTGCTGGTGGGCCCTGCAGCAGCCGACACTTGCGGGCATCGGCATCCCCAGCCAGGCCACGGGGTGGGCTCCTCTCCGGGCCGACAGCTGTGAGGCTTTGGGGCTTTCTCTGCGGGTGACTCCATGGGCCTGACACCTCTCTGCTCCATGTCTCGGTGCTACTGAGACCAAATGAATGGATTAATCCTGGGCAGCGCGATTCTTCACAGGCTGAGAGAGGCCAGGGAAGCGTGTCTGCAGGCACCGAGCAGCTGGTGGTGAGCTGGTGGCCCGGGAAGGGCAGGTCAGTCGGGCTGTCCCCTGTCAGTGGGGCTACTGCTCACCAGGGTGACATTTGCATGGTGTCACTGTGACCACACTTAGGGCTCTGGATGGGCTGCAGCTGTCTGTCACCCGTGGCTGGGCTCTCAGACTGCCCTCAGAAGAGGCCACGGAGATGCCGGTTTGGCAGCGGGCGCAGGTGTTGGTGGTGAAGCGTTGGTGGCTGCTCCGGAGCCGCGTGTTCCCGTGCCGCATGGCTCATGCTGGCAGAGCCCCGTCCCGGCCGTGCATCCCCCTTCCCAGCCTGCCAAAGCCCTGCTCCTGCAGCTCCCACACCAGTTCCCGTGGAGATGTGGGTGCGTGAGGGCCTCCTGGAGCACATGAGGGGCTGGCACCCCACGGACCGCCGGAGCAGAACCCATCCCCCGCCTCCCTACCCCAGATAAACACGTGCTGCCAGAGAGGCCACACCAGAGGCTCCTGCAAAGGGCGAGCTCCGTGCCGGGCACCAAGGCGAGGGCTGGGCAGGTGGAAAAGCTTCCCCGTGGGGCTCATCCTCCTCAGCCTGCCACAGCACGTTCTGGGAGAGGTGGCTACAACCTTCCAACAGCACAAGGAAGCTGCAAGCGCCCGAGAAGGTCCCGTCCCTTCCTCTGAGGAGTGGACACAGCTCCTCCTGGCTTGAGGCCTGGGGCGAGAGCTCTGGGCCACTGATGTCTGGGAGGCTGCAAGAGACCTGCACAGACAGAGGTGGTGGTTGCACCCTCCAGCTGCTGCCCAGCCAGAGGCACATGGAGTTCTGAGGTCAGTGGAAAAAACCTTCAATCTTTGCATTGTGGGGACCTTTGAAGTTCCGTGTTTTCCAGCAACTCTCTTCCCTAACTTATTTTGTACACGTGAAACCTGAGGTGGGCTGGTTGTGAGGACACCAGACATCTCCCTGCGCCGAGCCGGGCGGGGAAGGGAAGGTGCAGGGATGCTGCGGGAAGGGGCAGCGCGCCCAGCCCCCCCGGCCCGGCATCGCGTCCCAGCTGGGCTGGGGAGGGTGATAAGGGGCGGGGGAGGACGGGAGTGGGGAGGCGGTGCCTTGGCTGCATTTGATTTCCTCTGTGAAGCCAGGCCGGGAGCTCACCTGGGTGAACCTGCAGAGGCTTCCCGGGAGCGGCTCAGCGTCCGGGAGAGGTCTGTGGCTCGCCCGGGAGGGACGGGCGCGCTGCCCGGGTGAAGATGCTGCCCGGGCCGGCGGGGGAGCGCGCACAGGTCGGTGCCAGAGCTCGGGGTGGGGGGGTGTGAGCAGCCGCCGTCCGCCTGCCCCGAGCCCCGGCCGGGCGGTGCCGTGTCCGGGACGGGCTCTGGCTGGGCAGCCCCGGGGGAGGCAGCCCCGCTCCCCGCGGCGTCCCGCCTCCTCGTGCTGCGGCGCGGGGACCCCGTCCCTGCGGGGCTGGGGGGTCCCGGGCACCTCGGGGGCCGCTCGGTGAGGGGGTGGCGGTCAGAAGCCGCTGTTGGGAGCGGAGGTTTGCTACGCAGGAGTTCTCGAACCTCCCGGGATTGGGGCGATGAACTGCGGGTAGCTGTAGGTGCGGGGCGGCTGCGCGGGCACCGGTCCCGGCTGCGCTCCGTGCTCAGCCGCCTCACGGGGATCGGCGCCGCTCCCGCTGCCTTCGCCCCTTCGCCCGCGGGCTGGGGGGGCCGCGCTCCCTTTTGGGGGGCTGGATTCTCTTGTGTGACGGGGCGGTGCGGGGCTGTGGAGCTGTTTCTGGCGCTCGGGTCTGGGGATGCTCCCGACACCCGCCGCCTGCCCCAGCCACGCACGCAGCCCGCTGAGGTTCAGCAGCGGGGCCAGGGGTGGTTCACCTGTGACTTTGTTGGGTTGTCTTTGACTTTCTTTGACCTCTCGCTGCTCTTGCGCTGGGGAGGGGGCAGCGCCAGGGGTCTGCGGGCACTGGGATGGGGGGGGGGGTGCTGGCAAGCGTGTTCCTGGGTGCTGCTGTGAGGGACCAGCTCCCGCACCACATCGCTCCTCCCGCGCCCCAGTGCACTGAACTCCAGCTGCAAAACCTAGCCCAAGCCCCGGGTCTCCCCTCCACGTGTTTCGGCCCCGGGTGGGCTGCCCGGGGCTGTGGTGCTCACAGGCTCTGCGCTTCCTTGCCCCGGGACCCGCCGCCTCTGCCCCCCTGCAGAGCAGAGACTCCTTTCCTACCAGGATGCTCTTTGTTGTGCAGCTCGCTGGAAACACAGAAAAACTGAAGTCAAGGCTGCGTGTCCAGCACTTTGTCAGGCTGCAACCAGTCAGAACAAGCAGGCAGAATGCAAACGCTTAGGCGAACATCGACTGTGTAGTTAGGTTTAAAATGAACTTGACAGCACGCGCTGGCAGAAGTTGTGCTGCTCTCGGGTGGCTTCGTGCTTTACAGACGTGTAACCTGCGGCTCGGGCTGGCCTGATGGTCCTCTCGCAGCACTCTGTAAGACACAGCCGGGGTAAAGCCAGGCACCCCTGGGTGCTCCCTGCCTGGAGCTCGGAGATAGCTGCGTGCTGTGAGGCTTTTGGGGTCACGGCGTAGCGAACACGCCTCACGCACAGTCGGTGCCCCGGTGGGGAGCCCGCAGCCCCGGTGGGGAGCCCGCAGCCCCGGCGCTCCTGTCTCTCTGTAGTGATGTGTAACGGTGCTGCTGCTTTTTAAAGGGGCCGGAAGATAGGTGTGTGTGTTTGCTGATGCGGCAGGCAACTGTAGTGCACAGGTCTGTTTTCTGTCCTGTCGCTGCCTCGCGTCAGAGAAGGGAGAACCGTTCCCCCTCCGCGTGAAGGTCCGGGCTGTGCTCCCGCGGGCGGGGGGCGGAGTGCCAGGCGAGTGTTTGGCAGGCTGCAGCACCCTGAACTTAGAGTCCCTGCGGCTCAGAAGGGCTGAAGCCATGTGTGTTTCCCATCTGGAAGGGCGGCAGCGTTAGTGGCTTTGCGCCGGGGCCCCGCGGAGCTGTGCGCATCCCCCGCCGTGCCGCCCCCTCCCCTCCCCTGCAGCTGGGCAAAACTGCCGTTAACGGCACTGCACAGAAAGGGACCACCGAGTGCTGGAGGGCACGGGGGGCTGGGGTTTAGTGCCGCCCCGCAGCCCCTCCGCGTGCTGTACGCCCGGGGCCTGCGGGGAGCATCCCGCCCCGCGTTGCTGGCAGTGAGCGGGATGTCCGGCTCTGCCGGGCCGGCTCAGCCCTAGCGCTGGGCTCCGCGGAGCCCCTGGGGCTGCAGAGCCGGGGTAGCGCGGGCAGACCCCCTCGGTCGGGCCGCGAGGAGAGCGGGAGTGATGCGGTAGAGGAGGCGGCGCTGCTTCCGCAGTCGGGTCCGCGGGGCCGGTGCGGTCCAGCCCCTGCCCGGCTCATCGCCGGGTGCCGGGGGAGGCTGGGGGACAGCCAGCCTCCGAGCGCACCCGCTTTTCCTGGCATCTCTTGTGCCCCCTGCCAGGCGGGCGGCACTCGTGGCGGGGCTCTGTCCCAGCTGCCGGCGGGACCGCGTGCTGGCCCGGGTGCGGGGCTGGGCAGCTGCTGTGCCGGCTGCGGGCAGCGCGGGGCTGGGACACTGGGTGCGCACACGGGCGGGGACTCGGGGACGGATCCTACATCCTACCGCCTGCTCAGCACCCTGCAAGGCGTGCAGGGGGACGGCAGTGGCAAACGTGCCTGAGGACCCCTTGTCTCGGGGTGCAACAGCTGCCTTGGGGTCCACGTAGACACACTGCCCCCGAGATCTGCTTTCCTCTGCCCACGCAGCAGCAAGCCCCCGACCTTCTGCGGAGCGGGGGGCTGGGGGGGGGCAGGCAGCTTCCCTGGGGATACATTGGCCCTGACACGCTCTCCGTGCCGTGTGCTGGGAGCTGCACGCTTCCCTCCGCTCTGCCTGTGCGTGCTCGGTGACAGCCCACCCAGCTGCCAAATATTCCCACCTTCGCCCCTCTAAATAGCACCAGCAGAAGCTGCTGTTGGGCGGTGGCAGATGGAGTTTATGAAACGCTCTCCCTGCTTACTGTGAGCGTGGTGCAGAGTGAACTCCGTGGGTCTCGCTCGTCGGGGGAGTGCGGGTTCAGGGACGGGGCAGGGGCTGTGCCCCAGCCAGGGAAGGGCCCGTGCAGCATCCCGCGGCCAGTGCTGTGCTGAGTCCTGCTCAGCATCGCCAGCATCACACCCTGAGTGTCACGATAAACGCTGTGCTGGGGAGCGGGGGAGGATGGGGAACAGGCTCTGGGGAGGTGGCAGGGAAGGCTCTGGCCACTGCTCCGTCTCTGCATCTCCAGGACAGAGGGGTTTGGGCCTGAGGGCTGCACGGGAGCTACCGGAGGGGTTGCCTTGCACCCCAGTCCAACAGCTCTGTGTGAGAGGAGGTGTCTGAGCATCTTTGAGTGCTGTCTGGTCTAAGCAGCAGAGGATGGGGCAGTGGGGACTCACTGAAGGCACACAGGGGGATGTGTGTGCCTGTTAGATAAAGGGCTCTCCTTTGTCTCTCCCTCCTGACTCCACCTTGCTGCTGTAGCAGACTGGTTCTGGGTGGGCTGTGTTCAGTTTCTGAGCAGAAATGAAAGGCCAGACCTGAGCCTTTTGGGGTAGAGTTCCCCCTTCTCTGTTCTGTTTTGCTTTTTTAGCCAGTGCCTGGTGCAATGCAGGAGAACTGATCTCCTGCCATGGTGTTAAGCATGTGGCTTTGGCTCCATGCCACCAAGATGACCTGTGTGGGCTGATGGTGGGCAGAGCCCAATTCCCTGGGGAGCAATTGCTGGTCCCCTCGTGCTGCCTCCCCAGGGAGCAGGGGTGCAGGGTGAGGAGCAGTGCTGGTGTTTGCTCCCCAGGCAGTGCCAGAGGGGTGGCTTGGGCCCTGGGCACACCGAGCCCTCTGTGGGAGGGAGGCAGCAGGAGGTGGGGAGTGCTACCCTTACGCCTCGCTGCCTGTGGTGCCGGCGCGGATGCTGCTGCGGAAGGAGGGCTCGCGTGGCTCAGCCCACGCAGGGGTATTTTTGTGCTGGAGGAACGTGTGGGTTTTGTTGCTGTCGCATTCCTGGAGTGCCGACAGGCACGGCTGGCAAAACACAGCCCTCTGCTCGCGGGGTGAGGGCTGTCTGGGGCCTGGCAGGGCCCGCGTTGGCAGCGCCTGCCGGCTGTGCAGCCGGCTGCCTGTGCCAGAGCCCGTCTCCTCGCTCCACACCCGGTGCTGGGCGGGCTGGAGAGGAAAGACCCGTTACCCAGTGATCCCAACACTGAGCACGTACGGGGCACAGACACCCCGCCAGGCGAAACATCTATCCTCAGTCCTGTTTCGCTGTTCCAGCTACAACTTGTCACCTCGGGCTGGTTTGGAAGATGCTGACAGTGACTGTCAGTGCGAGGAAGCTGTTGCAGAAACATGACAAGACTGGTCAGGCGTCCTGGGGCCCCGCTGGCCACAGTCAGATGGTGCTGAGGGTGAGGATATGGTGCTGAGGGTGAGGATGCGCTGCTGCTGCACCTGGAGCAACTGTAGTGGCAGCAGGGCTGGGTCCCAGCTCGTGTGACAGCTCCTGGCTGAAGGCTCCTGTGCTCCAGGGCTTGTCCCAGCCACGCTGTAGCCCCACGTTTCGCTTGCCCGTGTGTTTAGGTGCTGATCCGGGTCCCACCTCCGCTCGCCGTGCCCAGCCTGTCCCTCCACCGCTGTCAAGACGTGTCAGCTCTGCTGCAGAGGTACTTGCTGCCACTTCAGCTCTCCTTCCCGCTCTGTTCTGGTGTCAATAGTAACCGTGGAGTAAAATTAAGTGTGCTTAATAGGCTCTTGTGGGGATCTTATCAAAGGCGTTCGTGGTTCTTCAGGCATTTTCCTTCTGCTTTATACAAAGTGTGTCTGTGGCATGAGACACCAGGCAGTGGCTGTCACTGGTGATAGAATACTTACCAGTGTTCACAGTGGCACTGTGCAGCCTAGTGTGGGGGTGCTGAGTGGGGGAGCAGCCACGGGATGCTTGCCTGCAGTGTGGTTGCCTGGGATTTCTGTTTGGAGACCCCCTCCTCCAGCCAGCTCCTTGGGAAGAGTCCCGAATCGCTCTCCATCTCTCCAGCCCTTGGGAAGTGCAGTACAGCCCCAGCAGCTGCCTTGCTCTGGCTGGGCACCCCTGGATCTGGGCTGTGGGTCTTCTGTCTGCCAGCATGGGCTGGAGTGGAGGAGGCTTTCTGAGAACCCAAATCCCCACGGTTCCTTATAACACAACAATCAATGATGTCATTTATAAAAAGAGAAATGAGCAACCCGCTGTCCTCAGCCCTGGTGAGGCCACGCCTGGAGCCCTGAGTGCAGTTTTGGGTGCTGCAGGACAGGAAGGACATGGAGGTGCTGGAAGGGGTGTGGGGATGGGCAGGTGGGGCTGATGAGGGGTCTGGAGAACAGGTCCAGTGAGGAGCGGCTGTGGGAGCTGGGGAAGAGGAGGCTGAGGGGAGACCTGATCGCTCCCCGCAGCTACCTGAAGGGAGGGTGTAGTGAGGGGGGGTTGGCCTCTTCTCCCTAATAACTAGGGTCAGGGTAGAAGGGAATGGGTTCAGGTTAGGCTGGGGAGGTTCAGGTTGGTCAAGCCTTGGACCAGGCTGCCCACGTTGGACCAGGCTGCCCAGGGAGGGGGTAGATTTGCTGTCCCCAGAGGGGTTCAGAAAACAGGCAGATGTGGCACTTCAGGAGATGCTTTAGAGGTCACGCTGGGGAAAGGCTGATGGTTGGACTTGATCTTGAGGGTCTCTTCCAACCTTGATTCTATGAAGCTGGTCAGAGATTTGTAGAGGTTACCAGTATGCTGGTAACTTCTTGTATGTGGAGGAGCATAGGGGTGTGGGTTAGTAGAGGACAGGTATGGCTGGACTCTATCTCAAAGCTCTTTTCTGGACTGGCCAGTCTGTGTGGTTCTGTGTGAGCTAGGGATGGAGTAGGAAGCTGGTTCTTTTCCTGGCAGATTCCATCCCTTCATGGTGAAGTAGTAAAATTCAGTCTGCTTCGGACCCAGGCACATGCATTCTGGTTTCCAAGTACATGCTGATGCTTTAAAGGGGGGAAAGAAAAGAGGAGGGCTTCTGCAGCATGTAGCAGTGTGTGTTTGCATTGGATCTTCATTCCCCTTCTGCTGGGGCTGTGGGATTCCACTTCCTTTGCCTGTGCTGAGCAGCTGCTGGATGCTTGGGAGCAATCCAGGCACTGAGAGACGCCCGACAGCCCCCAGTGCCCAAGGGAAGGGTGGGGATGTCGGGGGGTCCCTGCTGCAGTCCAGCTGGATCTCTCTGGGTGTCATGGGTGAGGATGAGACCCAGCTGAGCCGTGTCGCTGCCTCGGTCCCTGACCCCAGTCAAACACTTCTGAAGCTCGCAGCGCTCCCCTCTGCGGAGGGAGGGGGCAGGTGGTGGGGAGAGGACCCCCACACCCCCACCCACCTCCTCTGACCATTAACTGATGCTTGTCTGAAGCCAAGGGCTGCCCAGCCCTGGCACTAGCCACTGCCATTAACCAGGCTGCCTCCCTGCTGCTGTCCCCCAGGTGCCCCTCTGCTGCTCCTCCCCCTCCCCGAACCTGCAGCTGGAGCAGTAAGAATATTTAAGGAATAACAGAGGAAGCAGGAGGGACTGGTGTTCCTGACTGCTCTCCCAGATTATCTCCATGGAGAAAGCAACACTTTGGTGTGAAAAAAGAAACTGTCATCTTTAATGGCTCGTGCTCTCATCTCATCTCAACTCAACCTTTTCGGAGGGGAAACAAAGGATGTTTATTTTTCCCTATCTGGTGCATTTTCCTCGGCTTTATATTTATCCTGGGATTACTCATCTCTGCACCCTGCTCGGAGTGAAGGAGGGATATGCACACAAGCAGCTGTGTACTTTAGCAAGGGTATGTGGGGCCTTTCCCTGGCAGTGGCCACAGTTGCTGCTGGAGTGGGACAGCCAGCTTGTTTTATTTTGGGGTTTTGGGGTTTTTTCGGGGGGGGGATTGTGAGAACATGCTTTTTTCCAGCTTCTTTGCTGGCTGGGACCCCTCTGGTTCTCTGGTGTTTCCCACTGTTGTTCTCAGTGATCGCAAAGGCGTTTTTCCCATCAAAATGTGTTGGGAAAATCAGTCCTGGATTTCCAGTCGCTCCTGGAACGTGTGTTATGCCTGGGCATCTCCTGCCAGTGGCTGCGCTCGGCTGAGGGGGGCTGTTCCCCCAGCACCTCTCCTGGTGGTGGGAGACTCGGACTTGCCAAAAATGGTGATGGATGGGGCAGACCAAACACTCGGGGTGTTGAACTTGTCACCAGTACCTCTGGTGTCCCCTGCAGCCTCTGCAGAGCTGAGGGTGGACGCGGTGTGCCAGCGAAGGGTCAGTGGGCAGCCACGAGCCGGGCAGGGGCTGGTGCTGCCTGAGCAGCAGGACTGTGCTGAGCATCCTCCCTTGGTGCTGGACAGGACGCAGGGGGCAGAGAGGAGCCCAGACCTCGCCCAGGGGCTGGAAGGAGGGGGCAGCTGTGCTGAGTTATGTTAAACACTTTCCCAGGGAGCATTGGCAAGGAAATGTATGGTGCTGATGTGCTTCCGTCGCAGCCCTGCATCATCCTGTCTGGAGCCAGCTGCCTTCCCACCAGTTGCTCCCTGTCACTGCTGGGGATGGTGCCAGCGTACGTCTGATGAACAGAGCACACAAGGTCGCTGCCTGGCTGGAGCTGTTGCTGCCAGGCTCCAGTCTTCCTGCTGTGCTCACATCTGGGAGAGGAATCTTGTGCTCTGGGTGGCTGTACAGCCCCAGAGCCAGCCAGGGGTGTGTGGAGAGCAGCTGGTGTGTCCCTGCACTGCCCTCCCCCCTGACAGTGCCTGGCTGCTCCAGGCTGGGCTGTGGCAATCAGCAGGGGGACTGGACCAAAGGGTCTCCTGGGATGGAGAGGGATTGTGATGGATCTTGTTAGTATTTTACTTCTAGTGCTGGTCAGAATCTCAACAGTCACGCTGGTTTTTGCAGATGTTTTGCTGTAAAACACTAAAAATTCTGTGGCTGTTTTTGAGCAAACTTGGACTAGAAAAGTTTCCTGACCTTGTTGGAGGGATGAAAACCCCCTGAGTTGGGCAAATGCATCCATGTGATGTTTGAGGGAGTCGTAAACCCCAGCCAGAATGAAATGCAATTTAGTCATCCCTTTGGAGTTACTGTCTGTAAGCAGATCCATGCCGAAGAGCAAGTTTGCATCTAGCTTTGATATGGATGGTACTTGGCTGCCAGCATTTAAATGTGCACCCTGTGTCTGAGCTCGTGGGGGGCCCAGAGCAGAGCTGGTTCCTCTGCAGCCCCGGAGCTTCTCTCTGCCTGGGAAGAGCTGGTGAGTGCAGTGTGTTCCTGGGAAGGCTGCTGCCAGAGCAGCTGGGCCCAGACTGGGACTGTGCTTAGAAGATTTCTAAATCAAAGAAAGCCCGTGATCAGCCCAACAGCTGGCTGGGATGTGAGACACGGTGTTGCTCAGCTCCCTGAGCTCCTGCTTGTTCCCCAGCAGCACCTGGTCAGCCACGCTAAGCGTTGCACACTGCTGGGACCAGTGCCTGGAGGGCAGGGTGCTGGCCAGTGCCTGCCACGCTCCCACACAAGCTTTTCCACACCAGCCTTGCCATGCCAGCCTCTCTGTGCCGGCTTTTCCACACTGGCCTTTCCCGGTCCTTCCCTTCCACCCCAGACTCCGCTCGCAGCTGTGCTGGGGGCTGAGCCTGTGCCAGGGGCTGTGTTGAGGGGGGAGCAGCCCAGACCCTCGGACCAGGCCTGAGGCAAAGGTAACTTGTTTGCAGTCACAGCTTGGAAGAGCTTTTGCTGGTTTTCAGGAGTGGTGGCTAAAGCGTGGGTGAAAGGGTGGCAGGCCGTGGTGTCTGAGATGAAGCTGCCTGCCTTGGGCAGGGCTGGTGCCATGGCTCCGTGCTAAGCCCGTTTCCCAGGTTCCTACTGGAGTCGTGTTGGGAAAACTGACTTCACCATTCCTGTAAGGGGAGGAAAGACTCAATTTCTTTGTTTTTCAGATTAGCAGAAGAGGTAGCCTGCCAGACTGCCCTTAAAAAACCCACAGTGAGAGGCAAGAAAATCACCTGTGCCTAATGCAGGGGCCATTACAGCGCAGCAGCTCTGCGCTCCACTCATCTGTGCACAGGAATTCGGTCTCCAGCTGGTACTTAAGTGAGGCACTCTGCTCGGTGAACGCGCTTCCAGAGGGACTCTGGGCTGGATGGCTTTTTATACGAACGCTTCAGCAGAGGAGACCCCGGAGTGCTGCTCCGAAGCTGCTGCCGGCATTCCAGGCGCGTGGACGGAGGGGCAGTTTCCTGTCTCTTTCCTGGAGGAGCCTCTGGATGAAGCCGTTATGGGAAGGGCACGGCGGGCCAGCCTGTGGCACAGGCACGTGGCCCGGGCTGTGGCTTAAAAGTTAGCTGATTTACTGGGATCTGGGCGCAGCGTTGCACAGACAGGGATGGATTCAGATCTCTGCTGAGCCCCATTACAGAGGTGCCTGTGGACCTGCCCTGCGTCTTTGCCGCAGAATAAGGGTCCCAGCCCAGTGCTGGGGTCTCTGCGTGACCATCCCATGGCAGTGGGGAGCTGCATCCCATCTGCCCTGCGAGCAGCCCCCATGACCTTCCTGGCTCTGCCCCTCCACCTCCCCAGACCTGTCTCACTGCCCTGGTCCTACAAATGGCTCCTCTGCCCAGGCCACGGTGAGACAAGACTGTCAGAGGGCTGCTCGGTGCAGGGATGGGGACACGGTGCAGCCCATGCTCCTTGCCTGTTGAAGGGGCAATGGGGCTGTGCTGCATGGCTCAGAGGTGATGACATCATCAGCTGAAAAGGAGTGGATCCAGAGGGATCCAGAGGGATCCGAAGGGCCCTGGAAACATCGGACAGGGGAAATGCCTGAGTTTGGTGCAGAGAAAACGGCTCTGGCAGGTCACCTGTGCCGGGCTGTGTGTTCGGAGGACAAAAGGCCCCGCTCCCTGCCATGCTGAGCTGGTGTGGGACGCGTGGCTCCTGCGCAGCGCCGAGCACCGCGGCACAGCCACCCCATCTCACCCGCTGCCCGACTGGAGAGCGGAGGGAGGGGTGATGCTGCGGTGGAGGCAGAGCTGCGGCTGGGGCGCAGAGGCAAGGAGAGAGATTTTCCTCTGCTGACTTTGTTATGAGTTTTACTCCCATGAACCTTCCTAACAAGAGAATAAATGTTGTAATGCAGTGATGGAGCAGATAGGTTAAAGGGAAGGCTCAGGGCTCAGCCCAGCCCCTGACTTATCTGCTGAGCCCTGCAACAAACGCTGTGAGACTTGGAGGATGGGAATGTAGGGTGGGAGGGAAACCTTGTTTTGGGGTCTGAGGTGGGGGAGAGAGCTGGATTCCTTGGGCAGACGTTAGGTCCCTGGGTTTCCCATTCCCGCCTGTATTCAGAAGCAGAGACAGCCCTTAACCATCACTTCTTTCCCTGTTTTTCCCCAGGCTGTTTTTCAGGCTGACCATGCTATTCCTGGTATTTCCACCTGGCTCCTGTAGCACAACCTAGCCAGCTCACGGCAGAAGCCTTGGCAAACTGAGGTGGAATAGCAGAGACCTCGATCCCAGCCCAGACCTGCCCGTGTTTGCCCTGCAGCCTGGGTCAGAGCCTTCTCTTTACCTGCTCAGCTTCTGCTGGACATGGGGCAATGGCATCTCTGGTGTCTGTTTTCTGCACAGGACCCTGGTGTCAGGGATGGGTTGTAAAACCAGCACGAGAATGACATCAGTTGAACGACCTTCAGTCACCATTAAACCCAGAGGAATTCCTGTGTGCTCTTGGGCCTAACTCCTATAAAATGGGGGCTCGATTGGAAATGTCAGAGGCACCAGAAGGCTGATGACCTCATGTAAGATACATGATGTAAGTAACACAATTGCAACAGAGCAGAAAGCAGCAGATATCTGCTACTCCGACCTTCCTGGAAATAAAACCAGGCACTCAATATGAGAGCACTATGCTGCAGTTTAATCATCTGTGCAGTAGGTAAACCAGGCTAAACTGGTCCTTTCATAACCCTAATGGATAGCTTTGTTTCATTGTGAGGTCGTTTAGTTAATATCCTGTTCGTGGTGGATGGTTTGTTGAGCTAAGTGACTTAGGACATTTCCATCAACACCCTGGCATTTTTTTATCTTAACTATTTGCACCTTGGCTCCATTAAATAATTATACATATATATTTGTTTGTGAATACTGACTTCACCAGCTAACTGTAACAACTGGGAAGTTCCAGGTCCTAGAGCTAGATCGTGCTGCCAGTATGATGAATCCAGGTTCTGCAGCGCGTTGCGGAGCATCACTCGTGTCCCTTGGGAACCAAGCCGCCACAGAAGGGAAGCTGTGTGCCACATGGGCCGGTGACCTCACGTGTGAATGCACCTAGAGTTGGGGTACGTGATGCTCTGTGAGGGGCTGTGGCCTCAGCAGCCTCAGTAACAGCATTGGGTCTCTTACTGAGCCCTGCAGCTGCCATGTCTGTGCTCACGCCGCTGCGCACGTGGCCACGTCCAGGGCCTGGCCTCTGCTCTTGTGCCATGTCCTCACCCCACAGCGACGTTCTGGGCTCGTACTGACCCACCGTGGGGCCCCTGAGCCCACCCTGGGGCCCCTGTCCCCGCCTGCATGGCCAGGAACTCCTGTGGTGAGGGTGCTGCTCTCCCCCTTACACACGTGGGCACCACGGGCTCCAAAGCTGCCCTCTGACTACAGCGACCTCCAGCCACAGGAGGAAACCTCAGTCTGAAGGCACCAAGTGATGATCAAATGGTGCTGGCCCACTTCAGAGGATCTGTCTGAGCCTTTCCTAAGTGCCTTACTCCCCTCTGTGCTGAGTGCACAAAACCTTTGCTTACAGCCAATTAAGATTTCTCTGAGGTGCAGGGAGCACTTCACTGCCTGTTCAAACATCTCCCCTCCCGCTGCAGAGCCCAGCGAGCTGGTGCTCAAAGGCACAGCCAAGGTGGAAGCTCCTCACTTGTTTTTCTGGTCAATTTGTCAGTTGAGCAGAGCATCTTGGAGGCACAAACACAGGATAATTGGCTACACTGCACTTTTCCACACGAGTACCTGGGAGCGACGGTCTGCGGAGGAGCCAGGTCTGCTGGGGGTGCCACGGGTGACAGCCAGTGGCCTGGGATGGACCCTTGCCCCGACGTGCCTCGTGGAGGCAGGCTGGGGAGAGCAGCCTGTGTGTCTTCCTGCTGGCAAAATGGGGTGCAGAGGGTCTGGGGAGTTGCCTTAGCAGGGCTGCCCACACTGTCCTGTGCCCTGTCCCATCCCCTTCTGCGGGGAGTCAGCACTGCTGCACCCTCATGGTCCCATCTCCTCATCAGCTGTGAATGGGGGAGATGGATGCACCAGTGAGCTAAGAGGACACAGTTCAGAGAGAGAGACTTTTTCCCAGAGCAGTTCCCTGGTGCCCAAGTGATGTAAATCCTGCCTGCATGGTCTGAACCCTGTGTCTGCTGCAGTGGGAGCACTGAGCTGAGCTGTTATGTCCTCCTGTATCATTGGCGGTTCCACCTGCGTGGCCAGTCAGTTATATCTTAGCAGTGCCTCTGAAGGCATTTTGTTTGCAGAGGTGTCACTGAAGATTAAGTTTAGTGTATGAAGTCTATTATTTGAGCTCATGCTTCCCCTATCCCTGGGAAGAAGCTTGGCTCAGTCGTCAGAGCCTTGGAGAGGTTTGCAGAGCTGGCAGCTGGAAACGCAAACATCCTCTAACAGCTCTCTCAATCTTGCAGAGATAAAGCCTAGCAAAAGCCCATCAGTGAATGCTGAGACCTGACAGAGTCAGCCCAGGTGTGGGACACAGGTCACGATGGCAACTGCGATTGCCTGGGGCTGCAGCTCAGCCTGGGGTGTTGAGCTCAGGCGATGGGGAGCCACTCACATCAAAACCGGGTGTCTGAGCAGCTGAGAGCTGGAGGTGGGTCTGTAGAGGTGACGCTCTGAGGGGGACTCTGCTCCTCACCCCATCAGGGGTATTTCCCTGGGGATTCTGGTGAGCAGGGACTGCCCCGGTGCAGTGTGTAGGTGAGGGGCAGGGAGGGGATGGGGGGATTTGCTTTCCTGGGGCTCAGAGCTGTTGTGGCTCAAATGCTGGTAGAGGAATCAGCATCTTGACCTCTTGCTGTTTCCCTCCTTCCTTGTGTTTAGTGATCACTAAGTGGGAATGCACTGCAGGATGAACTCAAGCTCCCTGCTGGGATAGAGGATGAGCTGCGGAAGGAGCTGGAGACAGGTGAGCCAGTGCAGGGCCGGGTCCCCGGCACTGCGGGAGATGGGGGAAGCTCACTTGAGGAGTGGCAGTCTGGGCAGTGGGTCCTTCTGCCCCAGGGGACACTGCACCCTGGTAACTTTGGCGCTCCTGCCCTAATGAAGTTTCTGTTCTCTTGGTCAGCTGCTTCAGCAGCTCTGCTCAGGGTGGCCTGGGGTGGCTGCTCCCCTCCCTGCAGCTCTGCCTGATGCCTTTGCACATTGCTCAGCTGCTTCTCATGCTGGTTACCCATGCCACAGTCGGTATTATTATTTCTACTTATTCAGATTGTTTCATAAAGTGCTGTTGGCCAGGGTCAGATATTTGAAGGAATTGGTTAATACACAATATTCCAAGCCAGTACAAGCTGGCATGTCGTGCTGTTCTCTGCCTGGCACACTTAGGTGGTCAGCAGTCTGGGGCAGGAATGGATTTTCCCTGAGCACAGTCAGTAACTTGGGAAAAGGTTTTCCTCAGCGTAGGTGAGGAGTCTGGCCCCTGCCATGCATGGCAGTAATGGTGTCAGTGGGTGTAATCCCTGAAGTGACTGAGCTCGAATGCTTGCTGCCTAAATCAACCTGAGAGGTTTGTGTGAAGTTTTATGTGAATTAGTGTATCCTTAGGAGTAAAATTCCATGGCTTGAAACTCTCTGTGGAGTAAGTTCAAAGATCCTTAATCTCTCCAGAAGCAGTTTGCTGGCACTAGGCTGGCTAAGCCCTTACAGTCACACTCATTTCTGTGGCTGAGAAGGCTCCGCTGCAGAGCAGGATTCGCAGGGGGAATAAATATCCCTAATAGCAGGCAGCCAGCACGGCCCCAGTGATGTCAGTGAAGCAGCAGTCTGCTGGTAACAAATTGCCAGAGGAAAACATCCTGGTGAGAGCCGGGAGGGCTGGGGTGGTGGTGGCACAGCCAGGGGGTGCCTGCCCGGGCTGCACAGCTGTTGGACCACTGCAGGCACGGCAGGAGGTGACCTCAGAGGTGCAGAGGAGGAAACCTGGCACCGCAGCCAGGTTTGGGCATGGTCCATCCCATCCTGGGCAGCCAGCAGGGACGTGGTGTCAGGAGCATGGTGCAGGTCACGGCGAGGCAGCGGCTCAGCACCAGCCCTGGGCCTGGCTGTGTACTGGGGGAGATCGATTCACCGCAGAGCGGCTGCTGAGAGTCTGCTCTCCAGACGCCCTCCTGCTGCCTTGGCTCACAGGTCCTAAAGACAGGTGATTAGTCAAGGTCCTGCCCTGCTACACATGCTTCCTTTGTTGGCAGGGGTGCCCTGTACCACAGGATGTCTCTGGAATACCAAGGCCACTGCTATTCCCTCCCACCATGTACCAGTTTGTCCAGGAGATGTTTCCTGTTGCATTACGCTGATCCCAGCAGTGAAATGGATCTTCCCTGGGAAGAAGTCAGAGCAGGACATCACTTGGTGTCACAGCAGCCTTGCTGGAGGCTGGCACGAGCCATCACTACCCCTGACACTGTGGCATGTGGCTCTCAGGCTGCTCTGGCCAGTAGGGCCCAGGGCTGCTGCAGTGCTGCCCCAAAGCACCTCGCTGAGCAGTGGGAGAGGCTGTGATCCAAACACGTGGCTGGAATGCCCTTTGGGCTTTGATTTTTCACGGAGCCCTTGGTGTTTGTACAGGGGAGCTGTAGGGAACAGCACCCCAGAACCCTCACTGAGCTCTGTGCAGGTGACTGCTTTCCTGTTTCTTGGAAACAGGAACCTCACGCTGGGCTGGGCTGGAGAGGACGGTGGGTCAGACAGCATCATTCCTGCCCATGCTGAGGGGCTTTACTCTGCTGGGCGCCGTGCTGCACAGCTGCACATGGAGCTTTCTCAGTGTTTCTCTGCTGCAGAAGGACCAGAACAAGGTGTGTGGAAGTTGAGCACTGCCCCTTGTGCCAAAGGCAGCCTTTCCCCTTGGAGCTCTGGGGCCGGTGCCGCAGTCCCCGGAGGTATCGATGGGGGCTGTCCAAGTTCAAACCAACACTTTCTGGAGATGAATTCCCATTTTCCAAGGCTGCTGTTGGTGCAATTGCTCTCTGCTATTACCTTCTCAGTGGTGTAGAGGTTAAGTGTACATTAACGACCACTTTACCTTCCTGCTCGCTCCAGAGGCTCACCTCTGCAGGTGTTTTTAGAACTGACTTTTCTGCAACGTGACCTTTTGAGTGGTGAAATTACAGCAGCAGATCTCTCATCAGACTCGCTTCAGAGACTGAGTCGTTCCACTTGTAAAATAATCCCAGTAAGACCTCACTTACTGCCTTGAATTAGTGAGTTGCAAGGAGCCCACCCGATTCCCTGCGGGTTGTGTGCTGCCCACCCAACATCTGCATTTGTCACCAGGATGGGATTGGCTGTGTCCCTGTTTGGGCCCAAGGATGTCCTTGGTCTGCCCTTGGGAAAGCAGCCCCCACGGCTGCCATCACACACGGGGCTTGCAGGTGCTGGGGAGTGCTGAGCCTTGCAGTCTGTGTTTATTGCCGGTGTTATTTGTGGTACCCCATGATGCAGTTGTGGTTTTTGTCCTTCTCCCTGGAGGAAATCCACTCTGACACCATGGATCCTCACTGCTTGGGGAGTCACATCTGCTCTACCTGTTGTTTTGGTTTTGGGCAGCTTGCTGTGTACCTCTGGGAAGCCTCTGCCTGATGTACTGTGGCAGAAGGGCAGGGGGGATGTGCTTTAGATGTCCCTAATCTCATCATCTTGCATGGTTTTGGGCTTTTTCCCTCTCTAGTCCGTGAAGTGGGGCACTGTGCCCCAGGCCTGGTCTGGCTTTGGGACACCTGCACTACCTGAACCCTGCCCACCTCGGCAAGGGCTGTGCTCAGCTGCTGCTGAAGCTGTGCTGAGTCTCAGCAGAGCTGACACGGCTCATTTTCTCCCTGGAGTCATCAGCTAATTGCGCTCCCCCCCATCCCTGCTTCCCCTGGCCGGCTGAGCTCTGTGGCAGCCATTGTCCCAGGACAGCCGGGCGTTTCCCCCCTTCCCCATCCCCCAGCGGGTCTCAGCTGGAGTCCAGCCAGCTGCGGTCCCAGCTCTGCTGTCCCCGAGCTCGGACCTGCCCCCAGCCCACCCTCCCACCTGTAACCCCGCGTGGGTTCCACTGGGTGTTTGCCCCATTCCCATGTCCCTGGGGCAGGGCTGTGTGACTCAGAGTGTGCGAGGAGCCTGTTTGCTGCCAGTGAAGGAAAGGTGGCTGGGGGGTTGGTGGCCGGGGCTGTCGGTGCTGGAGGCACCACCACGTGCTGCAGCTCGCATCCCAACCGTGCTGGGGACAGGCAGGTGCCCACGGCTGGGCATCGCTGCCTGCGCTGCTGGTCTCCTGCCGAGCAGACGTGCTGAGGCTCTGCTCGTCTGTGCTGGGGTGTTGTGGCTTTTCGCACCCATGTCTCTTGTTTGAAGCTATTTGTGACTGGGGAACTTCACTCCTGTCTTTGCTTTTGCCTTCGCAGCGTGAGCTCAGACACTCTCCCTCAGATGGGCCAGCGATGGCTTTCGGTGAAGGTGAGCCAGGGCGATGCAGCTGTCCCTCCAGAAATGGGATGGGGGCTGTGGGTTCCCCAGGCATGCTGGGTCTGTGTTGCTGCTGGGTTCTGGTCCGGGTCTGCAGAGCGTGCCAGGCATCACGACACGTGCAAGGGGCTGTGCTGGGGGGCTCAGGAGGTGTCTGCCACGGGGAGTGAGATGATCCCCCCGTGGCCTCCCAGGCTATTTAAAGGGTATGAGTTACTCTGCCTTCTCCTGCCGAACGCTCGGCTCATGACCAAGTATTTTGCCTATCAGATCATTTTGAGCAGCCGCACGGTCTCCTCCTCTCAGTCTCTCTGCTGAGAGCTGCTCAGAGCACAGGGCCCACGGCGCTGCCTGGAGAGCGTCACGCGCCAGCCTGGCCCGGCTGAGCATGTGTTCCATGAGAAGTGTTGCCTGCCACCAAAGCCACAGCTAGGAAAGCAGCAAGTCTGCCAGGCACAGAGCCTGGAAGGCATCCTGGTGCCAGAACAGGGGCTGGGACCTGGTCTTTCCCCTTCTATCTCCTGGTTATCCTTTTGCAGCAGCTTTGGTGGTAATTAACACTTCTTTTGAGAGAGGAGGCTTCTCAAAGCGTTTGCCATCTGGTATTGCCACGTTATTCATAGTCCAAGGACCAGACTAGTTTTGACTTGAGGTTTCCTGAGTAACTGGTTTCTCTATTTCAGATGCTATTATTGACAGGTCTGGAGTTCTGCAAGATACCTTATGTTCCTGTCGTTGCTCGAACGGAGGAAAGCAAACAAGAATAGTCCAGACCCCACAAATCTGCAAACAAAACTTGGGCTCTGATTTTGCACCTAGGCTTGGGAAAACAGGATGTCTCTGGTTTTGAAACTATTACAGTTTAAACTTGCATGACCCAAACTGAAAAACATACCTCTGGCAATATTTTAATATTGATAGGCAAAATTGTGATTCATCAACATCAAACTGTTTAATTCATTAGCCAACAACTTCTGTGCAGTGTGGGAATACATTTAAAAGAGAATGAGATGATACCAAGGATTAATTATGCAGTCATTGCACAAATTAATAGTTTTATGTCGCAGAGAGCTTCCTATGCATTAACACTTCAGAACATGCACTCACAGAACGGTCAGGGCTGGCAGCCACCACCTCCCTGGGCACCCTGTGCCAGGGCCTCACCACCCTCGTAGGGAAGAATTTCTTCCTGACATCCAACCTAAATCTGCCCCCTTCCAATTTAAACCCATTCCCCCTCATCCTGTCACTCCAGTCCCTGTCAAGAAGTGCCCCCCCAGTTTCCTTGTAGCCCCCTCAGGCACTTTAAGAGCTTTGGGGGGGCTTGCATCGCAGCTGTCCTGGTGAAGGGAAGAACCCTGCCTTTCCAGCAGGTCTCAGTTCCCAGCTGGGTGAGCGGAGCACCCTGCAGCCCCCGTGTGTGGGTGGGATTGTCCTTGTGGAGAGGAGCCCACAGACCTGCTGCCCATGACACTGAAGCACAGGCTGTCTTCCCAGGAAGGAGCCAGGTACAGGAAAGCATCTGGGAAGGGTGGGGAAATGCTGCTGTCCCAGGACAGACACCGTTCTTTCACCTTTTCCCCCCGTGGCTGATGTTTAAGTTTGAATTGCTGCACAGCTGTCTCTGTAACAAAGCGTGAAGCCCCCGTGTGTCCCGAAGGCAGGAAGGCTGCTGGAGGCTGCTGGAGCTGAGGCTGAAAGCCAGAACGAGCGTCTGGGGGCCCCAACCAGGCTCTGTGGTGCTGCACGCACCGAGTCCGGCTGGAGGAGCCGGGGGGGCACGGGGCTACCGGGAGCAAGCCTCTCGGAGAGGCTGGCAGAGGCCTCACCCTGCCCCTGCAAGGTGGGGAGAGCAGGCTGAGCCCACAGGGACCCTGCGTGGTCTGTTCGAGAGCCACCAAGACCCGTGGCCAAACTCCGTGGCAGTTCAGCTCAGCACCTTCAAACCACAGCCCGAATTCCCCCCTGCCCTGCCTGCAGCACGTCGGTTTAGGTGAGATTCTGACTGGAGCCAAACGTTGCAAGAATGTTTTCCTGAATTAGGGATGATGGTGATAATGCCCCAACTTCTTGGCTGCTGCCTGCTACTGGCTGAGATCTCATCTGCTAACAACCCTGTTGCTAAAAACTCCAAATCTGCTTTTACAGCTACTTCACATAGTATGTGAAAACACTTTTTAACAGCACCGTGTTAATGAGCTTTGCTATTTCCATGGTGTAATTGATTTTGCATCTTAAATTACCACGTTTCTGCTCCTTGACAGAGAGGTGCAATTTTATTAAACAGGTTTTTTTTATTCCTCAGATAATCTTTTCAGTGAGTTTTATGTTTTTGGATCTATAGTGTGAGGACTAGAAAAGAGCTTCCTTCCTCCCCCCTCCAAATTCCTGAGCATGTGGGCAGGGATGCCTGGAGGGTGCCTCTAGCCCCTGGAATATTCCAGCTCCATTGGCTCTTTTTCATACTCCTCTGTGTTTTCTTCAAATATTTTTTTGCAAATTAATTCCTCAGATGTTTCCAGTAAAGGGGCTGGAACATTTACAGATGCCAGAAAATTTAATAATTTGCTTTAAAATTCCTGAAGGCTCCTTGTTTGCTCCATCAGAGATGATGACTTGTTACGTTTCAGTATGTAGCTGCCCCTGTGCAGATGCAGCAGTGACACCCAGCTGGAGCAGCAGCCTGACTTTTCCTATTAATTTGCCCATTCCAAAAGAGAGAGGCCTATTTTTAATAATTTCCAGTGCATTCTGGTCTGTGTGTCTCTTCCTAGCAACTGGTGCCCGGGTGCTGTTTGAGCAGGCTGCTAAAAGCACCCAGGGAGCAGCGTCTTTCCGGTGGTTGTCACTGTGCCTCTTGTCACACACACCCCTGCTCCAGATGTGTCTGGCTGTTTCCATGGGCAGGAGCAGCTGGTGGCCAAACCTCCATGGTGCCAGAGCCTCGGCACCCAGCATCTCTCAGGGACACGGGACATGGGACACCAGCAAGGGCCCTGTGCCCCCCTGTGGTGCCCACCCCAGTAAGCGGAGGGATGGGAGAAGGAGCAGGACCAGGGTGACCTCTCTGTTCAGTAGCACAGACTATGGGATGCACCGATGTGGTTTGCAGTGACTGTCCTTTGCCAGGGCAAGAAGCAAGGTGCGTCTCGCAGAGCAGCTGTGGAGGGGATGAGCAGAGCAGCCTCCAGATGTGCCCACACCCCTAGGAGCCTGAATCTTCTCTGGCTGCTTTTTCTTCTGTGATGTGGCTGCGCCTGAGGCTGCTCACAGGAAGGTTTCCTTGTCCCAGCTGTGTCCCCTCAGTGCTCTGGTCAGGGAGGGGCAGCCTCCAGCTCCGTGGTGCCCATGCCTGGATGCTTGGCAGGGCAGGAAGGATGCTGTCACCCGTGAGCTCTGCGTGCCATAGGAATGGTATGTGAGTGATGCTGTCTGATCAACCTGGACATGTTTCAGGAGAAGCAGAGGGGCTTTAATGCAGAATTATTTCCTGAGGGTGAGGCAAATTACTGCGAATGCCAGGTAGAAACTCCCCAGCACATTCCCTGGCACCAGGGAGGCAGCTGTAACCGATACCAAAAGCCTGCGCTCCTCCTAAGGTGTGACAGTGCCCGTTGCTGGCGAGGTTTGTTCACAAGTTCACCAGGCCAGGGACTGAGGTCTGTGGCATCAGGCCCCAGAAGCACAGGGGCTGGAAGCCCTTGACACGCTCACCAGACCTTTTGTTGTACCAGGGAGGATCCCGAGAGCAGCCCAAGGGAGTGGAGTGACAGCTGAGGAAGGGCCGTGGGCAGATCCTGTTCCCTGTCTCCAGGCCAGCGGCCGCGGCCTGGTGAGGCTCCGGCAGTGCTGACCCGGGCAGAGCAGCCATCGGCTGTGTTGCCTGGCACAGCTAAAACCAAGTCAGCTCGTGTCTGCCGCTCCTCAGCACCGGGGAGGAAGCTGCCTGGTGCAGAGCTGGAATGCTTCAGTCTGTGGATGCCTCGTGTAATTTTAGCTCTGCTGGTAACTGGCAGTGACTCATGGCAGCCCTGCTGCTGGCTGCCTCCCCGCCGCACAGAACACCTCCCACAGCCACGGCTGCTGCCCCGGCGTCGCCTCGGCACGTGCTGGCCTCAGGCCCACTGGCAGCGGGGCAGGGATGCAGCGCTGCTCTGCGCTGGGCATCGCTGGGCAGCACACCCCATCCTGCCCCACCAGACCACGCTGGGGATGGCTGTGCAGGGGAGCAGAGAGGACAGCTGTGTCTTGGCCACAGCGGGAGACCGCTGGCCCTGGGCTGGCAAGGACGGTAAGCTCAGAGCTGAGGCAGCTGTTCCTGCTGCTGAGGGCAGAGGAACCCCTGATCACGAGCAGGATGCTTTCGTGGGCGAGTGGGGAGTTTCCCCAGATGGAGGATGGCATCTTCTGGTCACCACCATCCTCCTCCCTAAGAAGGACTTCACTGAGAGCGCTGGGATCTGTCCAGTGGGTTAAACTCGGTGAGACTGTATGTTGCTGGAGTCAGAGATGAAGACAGGCTCAGAAATTGGGGTGAAGGACACACACAGACACACACTCCTGTGCCCCTGGCAAAGTCAAAAGCAGCCAGAAGTGTCTTTGTCCACCCAGCATCCTGTGTGGGAGGACAGAGAGGGAGATGGGTGGATACACCAGCAGTGCTCAGCTCAGGCAGCTCTTCAGGGGGGTGGCACTCTCTGGAGGTTGTTCAGAAGATGGAGCTGAGGAATGAGACACAAATGATGGACAGAGCTCATTACGTGAAGGAAAACTTGTGGTGTTCAGGCACAACTAGACGGGAGCAGGGAAGAGGCAGAGGTCAAGTCTTTGTGTTAATAGGTGCAATTAAGCGTCCCTGACCTTAGGTCACAGCTGTACATGTTTCTCCAGCGCTCCCATTCACTGTGTGCTTTATTTTTTATTTTCTCCATTTTTTTCCTTGTCTTTCATTGCTGTTTGTAGAGCCAGAGGTCTCTGCAGGGGGAGCAGGATGCAAGCCCAGGTCTTTGCTGCACTGAGTGCAACACCCTGACTCCCATCACCATCAGTCGCTGAGCGGAGAGGTCAGCTCCACAGCCGCCTTTGAGGTGAGCTGAGGGGATGGGGGTGGCTGGCCAGGGCCAAACCTGTGCGTCCCCTCAGTTTACAGGTCAGTTGTGCTGACTGGAAGGAGCAGGGAGGCTCCTGCTGCTTCCCAGTGTCAGGGGTGAAGCCTGTGTGACAGCAGAGGGGTACCCTGTGTGCAGAGTGGGGGGTGGCATGGCTGATGTGGAGCCTCCCAGTTCACACAGGCACCGTGCTGCCCACCCAGCCCTGTGCCCAGCCCCTCTTCTACTTCAGCTTCCAAAGAGGGGTGCATACATGCAGCCGGGCAGGCTGTGAACCTGCAGGGATCAGGAGGTTGTGGCAGGTCTTTGCTGTTGCTCAGCACCCTGTGTGAGCCAGGGCCCTTCCCTGCTGCTAACTGGGTGTGATGGGAGCAGGGGGTTGGCACCTGGGGCACCGAGGTCTGAGGAGCCTGTGGGCAGGACAGCTGAGCCACGTCAGCACACACAGGCTGCTTACATCACACAGCGTCTCTTCAGCAGAGATGGGTGAAGCTGTGATAACTTCAGCAATGAATTGTTTAACTCAGAATCACAGAGTCACCAGGTTGGAAAAGCCCTTTAAGCTCATGGAATCCAACCGTCCCTGTCCTGTGCTGAACCAGATCCCTGAGCACCTCATCTCCCCTCTGTTAAACCCCCCCAGGGCTGGGGACTCAGCCCCTCCCTGGGCAGCCTGTGCCACAGCCCCACAACTCTGCCAGGGAAGAGCTTTGCCCTCCCATCTGAGCTGAACTTGTACACACAACAGCCAGCAGCCACAGCCCTCCATGCCCACTGCATGGTGATGAGGGAACAGGAATTCTGCCTTGGCTGGGTGGCAACAGGAGTCACTGCTATGGACACAGTGAAGAAGAACACGGGAGATGAGGAGCAGCCTTGCTGTAGGGACACAGGCTCCTTTCCAACCATTTCCTCTCTGCCAAAGGTCTACAATTCTGCACCAAAACCATGTTGTGTCCCAGCTGCTATCTGTATAAAACCTAACATTGGCTTCTGTTTTGAGTGATGTTTGGATGCTTGTTGCAGAGGGAGGTGGAGGTGGTCTGGCAGCTCCTGCTGAGCCAGGGTCCCGCAGCAGCTGGGGTTCTGAGTGCCCCACACCCTGCCTTCCTTCACCTTCCTCCAGGGAAACGGTCTCTCCATTCATCCCGTGCAGGGAGGGGGAACCCAACTTGTCCAGAGACATCGAGTTCAACCTCATTCTCTATCCTGGTGGGACAAGGATGGATTTCCATAGAGCTGAGAGCAGTCAGCCCAGGGTTATGCTGCAGGAGTGAGCAGTGGTTCCAGACTATGGTTTCTTTCTGCAGTGAAGGAAGTGAGGAAAGCTGCCCGTGGCTTCAGTCAGTTCCACTGGGTGAAGTGCTGGATCCCATCTCATGGATGGGTGCTCCTAGACACATGGCTCGAGGACCACTCTGCATCCCCAGCCCTGTGTCCTCACTCAGGAACAGGAGGATGGGCTCAATGCAGGAGGCTTGGTCTGGCCTTCTGCAGCTGGTGCAGTGGCTCGGTGCCCTGGTGTATTTAGGAGGCCCCGCTGGGGACATGGCAATATTTAGGTATATTTAGGAGACCCAGTGGCAAGATGCTGTGGGTGTTTTGCGTTCCCTTCCTGGTTTCTGGTGTTCTGCAGTGCAGCACTGACTGCATCGCTGGTAGTGCTATTGAATGTTTCTTTGTGAATCAACTGTTCTTGTGTCTCTGGGTGCTCCATCACTCTTTGCTGTTATCTATGAGGATGTCTGCAAGATGTGCTGTCAGCAGCTGCTGAGCAGTGCCTTGTGGGTGAGAGAAGCGAGGCCCAGGAGGAGACAATGGCAGGATCTATTCTGCAAGTGGGTGAACGCAGTTTTGCAGGGAGGCATTTGTTTTTGGGGTGAGAGGTAGGTGTGTCTTTCTCCGTGTTGAGGTGCTTTTATGTGCATGTGTTCTGTAGGAGCAGCTGGCCAGGACAGGCAGCACAGCAGGAAGGGGCTGCTGTGTCCTCACAGCCGGGTGTCAGGGAGCCTGGGGGTGGAACACAACGGGTTAAACTTCCCCAACCAAGGCTCAGATTATTTTGTTTCTGTATTGGACAGCAACACTAAAACCAAGGGAGACAGGGAAAGCCTGCTCTGAGCCAAGACAATGTTTACAAATCCTCCTGCAACAACCCAGTCGATAAATCCATAGGTGCACCTGACTCACCAGCGTCACGGAGCCGCGCGCGGCTGTTGGCTGTCGAGGTGTTTGTGGAGGGGCTGCTTGGGGTGTTCTTGGGTTTCTTTCCTTTCTCTCTGGGTTTTATTTCCCCATCTGGGGAAGGTGTTTGTTTAAGGAGAGAGGAAAACCACACAGCCCCGTGTTTGGCGAGGGCAGGCTTCCGCAGAGTCGCTGTTGTGAGAGTTGGGGTGTTGGCCCAACGTGGGAAACGAGACAGGGAACAGCGAGGCACGGGGTCAGTGGGGCTGCCTTTCGGATGGGGGTGTGGGGGCTGGGGTGGCAGTGTGTATTGCTGGTATCGCCCTCGCCCTGGGAAGCGAGGGGCTGGAGCGACCACCGTCCTGTCTGCGCTGCCATGGTAGAGGCTTGTAGGTGTACAGGCACGTCCTGAGAGGCTGTGGAGCACAGCCGGAGGTGTCGGGTGGTGGATGGGTGGGAGCTGGAGCTAATGGGGTGCAGATGGCACTGGGGACTGGGTCTGTACCGCTCTCCCATGGGAAGGAGAGGAGGGCAGCCCAGCGTGCAGGGCACAGCCGGCCTCGCAGGGACTGAACAGTGTGCTGGGGGTCGGGCACCTCGCCGGGTCTCCTCCGAGCCCTTGGCAGCCCCTCGCTGCTGGGACGCTCCACATGACTCCTTTCTCCCTCTCTCAGGTGTTACAGGCTGGGATGAGAACCAGACCCTCCTGACACATGTGGGTTCCCCTCTGTCTGCCTTGCCCCTTTCTCCAGGGGTTGGTCAGCACGTTGCTGTTGGTGCTTCCCAACGCCTCCTGCTGTGTGTCATCAGCTCCTGTACCACAGAGTGCCCCTGTCCGAGGCACCTTGTGTGCTGGTGAAGATAAGGGATCATGGGGGGCACCAGGGAGTATTTGAATCATAAATGGCAAAAGTTGGAGGTACAAAGACATTGCTCCAGGGTATGCAAGGAGCTTGCACCAGTCCTGTGCTGGGAAGGGGAATGAGGAGCAACTGGGCACTCCAGTTTGGGTAAGTGACTATAATTTCTAGATTTAATTACCAATAGTAAACTCTTAAACACCCACTGCAGACAAGTGAACCTCTGTGCCTTCCTCGTGTTTGATGTGCTAAGCATAAATATTCAGCTCAGTCTCTCAAGAAAACATGAGGTTTTACACAAGAACCACTGTCCCAGATGAGCAGGATTTATAGCTCCAAAATGGTCTGGTTCTGTAATTTGCAGAAGCTTTAACCTTTCAAGCATTTCCAAACCTATTTTAGCATGCAGAGAGTAGTGATGCAGAGACATTAACATTAAAACTTTGTGTGTCTCCAGTGAATATTCCCACAACAAGAAGCATGGCCTATCTTTTTTCTTACTTCATTCTCTAATATTTCAGTGCTGTTTGCTTCCACGACAGGAAAAAAAGGGAATATATTCTTATAAAATTAACAAATACTGCAAAGCTTTAGATACCAATTAAGATGAATAATTTAACATGTAGATATCTGTGCACGACAACCCTCTGCTTCATCTGCCTGCTCCCCAGCTTACAGTGGGAATCTGAGGCAGATTTGCTGCAGCAGTTCACCTTCCCTTGAAGGTCACTTAAATGAATTTTTAGGTTTCCTTTCAGTCTGCAGGTGATCCCCTTAATGGCTGGAAAACACAAACCAACCAACCAACCCCAGACAAACATGAGAAGTAACGGAAGCAAAGGCAGATGAAAGCAAAAGCAGATGGAAGGCATCTCAGGGCAGTGCCTGGAGCCCCGATGTCACACACCAGCTCTGCAGGAGTGAGGGTCGACCTTGGTTCCGTCCTTAAGAGCTGAAGACAGTGCACATGAGGAGCTAGAGTGCTTCATCTCCACGAACCCCAGGGCTGTGAGGCATCTACTGTCCCCTCTGTTCCCCAAGGGAATGTGAAAGTGGGTCACCTCCACCTTGGCTGCTGTTGCGAGGGCTGTGCAAGGCCCCCCTCCAGCCCGCCAACCCTGCGTGGTGTCAGGGCAGCCAACGTGGAGATGCAGCTGCCTGGAGAAGCAGCAAGGTTTGCTGGTGCCTGCCTCCTCCGGGCACTGGTCCCCATGTGGGAAGGTGGCAGGGCAGGAGGAGACGTGGCAGCGCCAAGGCAATCATGGGCCTGGCAAATGAAGGGGAATAGAATGGATGGGTGGGCTGACACTTCCCTGGAAACCCTCTTGTGTGCACAGATGGCATCCACCTTTGGCTTCCCCGGCAGCGAGCTGGAGACCTGTGTGTACCTTGTCTGAAAGCAGAAGGTGGGACCTTGACAAACGGCTCTGGCTCCTGTCTTCAGCTGAAGTGGTCTCTGTGTACTCCTGATACACAAAGCACAGAAAACAGGGCTGGGGAAAGGTCCCTCTGGATACCTAAATAATTATAATGCCTGACTTTATTAAAGAGGCAACCCCAAGACTCCTACTGACTGTTCTGGGGTGGACATCTTGCTTCTTGCCCACACCTTGGCTGCAGCTCTGCAGGCTCAGCACTGTCAGGGGGGATTCTGCTTGTGACAGGCTGTCCAGCCCTTTTAAAACAATCCATATTCAGACCTGGGGAAGGAAGTTTGGTATGAAAGCTGCTGGATCACATGCATCTGCTGCACTTGGGAACGATCTTTATCTGTCATCATCACCCTGGTGGAATCAATTGTACCAGCGAGTATTGACAGCTGCGGGCAGGAGAACAGATCCATCCTGGTGCAGACACACCTTGATGCTGTCGATTGATGTGCAGCTTTCCAGGGTGCTGTGCTTCCTGTATCCTCTGTTGACAGCTGAAGCCCCAGCGATGGAAAGTGAAGGGCAGCCCTTGCTGCTGATGTCTTCGCTCGCAGTGAGGCAGGGGTGATCTCTGCGAGCATCTGGTCTGGGGAGGCAGCTGAGGTTGGGTGTTCCTTCACCACGGGTCCAAGGACAGCCTTGTCCTTCCTACTGGGGTATCTTTAAAAATGCCTCTTAAACCCTTCCCTTGGCCTAGATCCAGGCAGTCCTGGTGTCCAGGTCATTTTGCAGGGCAAGAAGAGTACTGAGCAGAGGAGCAGTTTGAACTGCAGCATGAGGGCCCCAAAATCCTCCTGATACTGGGGAGCAGGATGCTGTGTAGTCCTTCTGGCTGGTGACCCCCCTTGTTCCAACCACGTGTCATCCTACAGGCACTTATCCTTGGTAAAGCCTTCGGGGCTTGGGAGTGTGATCTGCTGAGACCACAGCAGCATTTTGGAGTGGATTGTTGAACCCGTGTCCTGGGGTGAGGGAACAGACACCGGCGCTATTCCTCCCAGCACATTCCAGCAACAGCTGTAGGCCACTACTTCTTCCAGCTTCTGGAAGGGTCTCACTGTGACTCCACGACTTGCATGCTGAGCTCCCTCCATGGGCACAGCGAGAGGACGGTCTATCCCAGCCAGCAAGCTGGGGTGCTGGCAGCTGAGCAGGTCTCAGGCTTCCCGTCGCAGATCCGGTACCCAGGCACACTGGGGAGAGCTGCTCATCACCTCACCAGGGCCTGGAAATGCCAGAACTGGTTCATAACTAAGGATAACACAGGGACAGACCTGTCCTTGCGCTGTTACTCAGTGATACATTTAGAGATAAGGATGAAGGATGCTGTGTCTCGTTGCCCTATCAGGGGTGGATTTTTCAACCTTCCTCTTCAGAGACAAAATGAATCTTACAAGGCTTCTGCTCCACAAAAGGGTGTTTGGTGATGAACGTGCTTTGCTTGTGCATAAATTGGAGTGTTACAGAGCACCATTAATAGTTTCAATGATGCTCCTGACCAGCAGTGTGCCTCAAACACCAGTGTAAAGGGAGCAGCAGCACCGTACTGGCCTGGCTGTGTCAGCCAGAATCCTGCTCTGGAAATACAGCAGCAAAACTCTGCAAGAAAATGTCCCTGCCACAGCAGCAGGATGCCTTGTACCACTGTGAGCACCAGTGCAGGGCAGCTGGAGACAAGGAGTGTGCAGTCTGGGGAGACTGGGCGGGATCCCTGGCAGGATGCTCTGGGGTCCCTGCTTTGGGAGGGGAGCTGGTGTGCACTGCAGGGGCACTGCTTGGCTCTCAGGGGGGGGGCTTAGGGCATGTCATGAGTGTCTCCATCAGCTCCCTCTGTGCTGTCCTCACATCACAGACTCACCAGGCTGGAAAAGCCCTTTAAGCCCATCCAGTCCACCCGTCCCTGTCCTGTGCTGACCCAGATCCCTGAGCACCTCATCTCCCCTCTGTTAAACACCCCCAGGGCTGGGGACTCAGCCCCCTCCCTGGGCAGCCTGGGCCACAGCCCCACAGCTCTGCCAGGGAAGAACTTTGCCCTCCCAGCTGAGCTGACCCTGCCCTGGGGCAGCTTGAGCCCATTGCCCCTTGTCCCAGCTCCTGTCCCCTGGCTGCAGAGACCCTCGCCCACCTCTCTGCACCCTCCTGGCAGGGCAGGGGAGGTGGGGAGAAGGTCTCCCCTCAGCCTCCTCTTCTCCAGGCTGAACACCCCCAGCTCCCTCAGCTGCTCCTCAGAGGATTTGCCCTCCAGCCCCTTCCCCAGCCTGGTTGCCCTTCTCTGGACTCGCTCCAGGACCTCCATGTCCTTCTGATGGTGAGGAGCCCAGAACTGGACCCAGCACTCAAGGTGCAGCCTGCCCAGTGCCCAGTACAGAGTACATCCTTGCACTGCAACTCAGTGGGTCAGACAGGAGTCCAGACATCAGGCTCCTAGAGCAGTGTCAAATACTCAGCACCAGAATCATTCTGCTGGTGCAGTCAAACATCAGAGATGCCTTGGGTCAAACATGGTGTGTTTAGGGGGGTTTCTCTGGGAGGCCAAACTAAGCTGATGGCTCAGACACTGATGAGTGATGTGATGCACCATGTGGCTGCTGCAGCAGTCAGGAGAGCGCAGGGAGCAGCTCTGGCAGCCCTGTACTGAGGCTGCCCAGGCCTGTGAGCAAGGTGAGATTAATGCTGCAGCAGAGAGTGCTCAGAGGAAATGGGGCATAGTGAGTACAGGAAGCAACACCTGTGGCACCCGTAACCACTAATTACGGTGCAAATTGGGCTAATTGCTCACTTTCTGCCAACTGAAATCTCAATCTTTGTGCACTGAATTGAAGGAATTCTCTCACCAGGTCACCCTTGGGAGGAAGAAGTTCTTCTTTGAGCAGCTACACCCAATGAAAAATGAAGCCCTCTCCCTGATATAAATGCCAGATCTGTGGAAGAATGACTTTAGGAGAGGCTCTCTGTGGTGGGTCTGCAGCTCACTCAGCATTTGCCCTGAAACCATTTCCCTTCTTGCCCCATCTGTGCTGTGAGGATCAGAGGCTCGAATCCTTGGAGATCCAGGGCAGTCGCTCATCCATCTCTCTGTTCTTTTCCAGGAGAACAGCAGAGTGACATTATCCCATGTTCTGCTGTCAGCCTGAGCATCCTGGAGGAACGAACGTGGTATGTACAAGTCTGTCAGGAGCCAAGGTAACCCCACCTCTCCCTACCTCCCCAGCACATCCCAGGGGACCCCTGGGGCAGCGATGTCCCTGGCTGCCCCCAGCCCTCCCCAGAGCACCAGGCAGTGCTGGGCCACCGCAGACACCAGGCAGCCTTTCTCACTGCTGCTCTGCAGACACAGCCAAGCATGTGTCTTGGGGTGTCCCTCTGACTGCTGCTCCACAGCTCGGCCTGACCTCTCCCATGCTGATGGCTCCTCTGTTCCTCAGGCTCCAACTGGACGTGCTCACATAGTATTGCGACATCCTGCTTGCTCCAACAAAGCCCTGGCACCCTCTGAGGTATTTTGTCTGGAGAAATCACTGTATTTTTATTTTCTTTGTAATGCATTTAATGATGAAGGAACCTAAACAGGTGGTTTTCAAAGTGTTTAGATGCAAGAGGCATATGTCTCCCTGTCACAACAGTTCGTCTCATTACACGGGGTACAATTCCAGCACGTTGATGTATTGCTGATGAAGGGAGCACCAACACTGCCAAGTGCCCCAGCCCCGGTCGCTCTGTAATGGGGTTATAACTTGAGGAATTTGGTTGCCTCAATCTCTGGAAGTTCATCTGAGGCCAACAGAATAATAATTATTTTGTTATAAAAGAAACAACGTCTCCTTGCCTTTTATATCTTTTTATTGCTTTATAGCCTTAAGCATCTATTTACTAATGCTTTGTGCTTTGCAGGGTTGCAAATATAATGTTCCCTTTCCCTTTGTTTACTTCAGCTTTTTCTGTTTGTTTTTTGCTCCTTCTAATTTTTACTTTTTTTCCCTTTACCCCGAGGCCCTTCAGTACTTTATATCCCATACATCTCCTGCTTTGTCACATGTATCATCTGAATTTCCTTGCGAAACGCAGCTCTGTCTGAGAACAGCAGTAAATTAATTATCCACGGCCTTTGAGGTGTTCTGCCTGTGCTGAACCACAGACCTTTACAGAGCGCCCTCAGGAGCGTCGCTGCTCTGAGCCTCAGCCCCGGGTTTGGAAACAGGGCTTTGCAGGGGACTGTTTGTGGGAGCAGCCCTGGGGGCTGCGGCGGTGGGCAGGGGACGGGTGGTGTGGGTGGCTCCCCAAGCCCAGGTACAGCCCTGGGGCAGGAGATGAGGAAATACGGCACGTGCCACGCAGGGCAGCTCAGCACGCAGCCAGATCATGGTGTGTCCTCTCCACACCTTGCTGCAGAGGGCAGGAGCCCAGCGGGTCATGGCCGGGAAGCATCGCCTCCTCCCTGGCCCCCCCAAAGGACCACGCGTGTCACCACCACCTGCTCCACCAGCGCTCCCTGCGTGCAGAATGGCAGCGCTCGCCTCTCCTGGGACAGCAGCTCATGGGCGCAGAGGTGAGGCTGCGGTGCCCAGGTACACAGAGGTGAGGCAATGCGGTGCCCAGGTACACAGAGGTGAGGCAATGTGGTGCCCAGGTACAGAGGTGAGGCAATGCGGTGCCCAGGTACACAGAGGTGAGGCAATGTGGTGCCCAGGTACACAGAGGTGAGGCAATGTGGTGCCCAGGTACAGAGGTGAGGCAATGGGGTGCCCAGGTACGTAGAGGTGAGGCAATGGGGTGCCCAGGTACAGAGGTGAGGCAATGTGGTGCCCAGATGCGCAGCACAGAGCCCGGCAGAGCGAGGGACTGGGCAGCTGAGGCGTCCCCAGCCCTGCGGAGGAGCTGGGTGTTGGGCAGACACGTGTCCAGAAAAGCTCCTGGCACAACCTCACCTTCCTCCAGTCTAATACTGGGAGGTAAGTACTGGATGCAAGTGGGCTGTGCCTTCTTTACCTTACGAGTACCCTAAAAAGTTGCTTATAAGGCAGTGAAAAATACACCGTGTTGTCTTAGCCCTCAAACCCTGCTCGTTCTGCTCAGCGCGGGGACGCCGTGGTCCTGCTCAGTGCACGTGCGTATGCTGAGCATCCACAGCACAGGGGTGAGTTCTTCCAGGGGTGTGCAGCTGAGCCCCTCCAAACCAGGGGTGCACAGCTGAGCCCCTCTGAACCACCATCAGCTGCTGGCTGCGGTCAGTGTCCTCTTCCTCATGGGATGCAGGGTGATCCTGCCCAGGACCGATGGGTAGTGACGCAGGGAGGTGAGGCTGTCACCCTGCCTGCTGTGCTGAAGCCCTGCTGCAAGCTGAGAGGTGGGACTCAAGCGTGAGTGCAGTGGAATGGTTGTTTGAAAGGGAGTAAGTGATAACAATGGAGCTACTGCAGGCAACTGGCTTGGCTGACCCTCGGCCTGTCCATAGTACCCTGCAGTACTGTAGAGAGGGCTGGCTGATGAGGAGAGCACCTGGAAATGAAAGGCTTTTCAGCTGGGCTACTAGGGAATCCAGATTTGCTGCAAGTGGAGTAATTACATTCTCATTACTCTGGGGCTGTAATAAAACGAAGCTCTGGTGATGACAGTTCTGCAACCCTTGTCCTGAGGTTGTGGCTGGCACCGCTCTGTAAAGCAGTGTTAATTAACCTTCGGCCAGAAGCACCCTGTAGAGAGCTGTCCTGCCTGGCCCTCTTCTGAGGGATGCTGCACTTCTTCCCAGAGAAACGAGTGGCAAAACACCCCTTGTAAGATTTGTCCTGGGGTCAGTGCCTCCTGTGCCAGAAAGGGAGAGCTGTGTAGCAGCTCACAGTGCCTGCACTCTGCACGTGAAAGCGGGTTTTAGCTGCACTGGAGGATGCCCCGAGCACCCCCAAGGCTGGGGAGCCAGAGCCCAGCACTGGGTGCCTGCCTTCGGTGTGTGCTTCACCAGGACCTGGGCTGGAAATGTCAGAACAGCAATTGAGGGGGTTCAGAAGTGTCCTTGCAGGGGGTGGCTCCCAGGGGAGGTCAGGCAGGTGCGATGGGATGCAGAGCCCCCTTGCTCCCCACGGAGAGCAGACCCCTGCTGCCATGTACCAGGGCAGCCCTTCCCACCCAGCCGGGGGGGTCCAAGGCAGCCCAGGCATTGGCAGACCCCAGTTGGGTCCCCCCCAGGGCAGACCCTTCCGTCCCCTCTGCCACGTTGAACCCAGGCATCGCCCAGTCTGTCCAACCTGCACCCGGCAGCCCAGCAAAGGGCCCTTGGGAAATCCTCCCTGAAGAAGCAGTGTCCCACCCCGGTGCTGGGTGTCTGTGCCTCTGCCCCTTCCTCACCCTCCCGTTCTGCCCACCCCGGATTCAGCCCCGCCAGTGTCTGACATCGAGATGTCAGGGCTTGAAGTGCTGCTGGCCCTCCTGCCTCTTCCCCCCCACCCCCATCCTTTCACCACAGACGTGAATCGGAGCACAGCCTGCCCAGACAGGTTAGAACAAACCGGGCAGGGCACCAGGAGCAACAGAGACACCTAAGCTGAGCACCCCCAGTACCTTCTATTTATCAGGTCAGCTCCTGGCTGCTGCACTTAAACGCGATTAACAGGTGTCTTGAGTGGCTTGCTGGAAATAAACCCTGCTTTGCTGAGAGGCTTATGTTGGGGGGGCAGGGGAGGGAAAAGGGAGCAGCTGGGGAGCTCCGCTGAGCCCCAGGACACCATCCTTCATCCTTCATCCTTCCTGGGGGCCCGAGGCCAGGCGTGTGGCTCAGACCCAAAGCAGCAGCAGCTCCGTGGTGGGTCTGAGGGCTGACAAGCACCAGGCAGGGGGACAGGCACAGTTAACCCCAGTGACACCCAGTTTCCTGAAGCGTTTCTTGCCCTGGTGAGTTTGACAGGGACATAAACCCCTCTGGAAACGTCACCAGGAGAATCACTGGTAAGGAGATTAGGGCAGGGCCAGGTGCCTGCCCTGTGCCACAGGACCTGAGGCTGCACAGTCGTCCCTTGCAGAAAGGGTTTTTCCTTAATTAAGTAAAGAAATCCAAGCAGACAGCCTTTGATCCTGCACTGTCATTCCCAAGGGCTGCTCTAACGGGGAGGGTGGGCTGGGATCGGGAGCAGCACAGCATTCTGTAGAGAAAAAACATAAATGGGGCAATTAAAGTCCCTGCCATCCTGTGCAGGTCAGGGATGGACATTGGGATGAGGAGGGAGGTTTCAGGGACAGACAGTCTGCTGTGGAGGTGGCGGGGCTGGGGGGGGAAGGAAAGGAGATGCTCTGCTCTCCAGGCTTCCTGCGCTGCACTCGTGTTTCTCCCAGCGGAGCGGCTCTGCCTGGCACCACTGGGAAGCTCCAGCGCCGCCTCCATCCCCTTCCCAGGGCAGGGACAGGAGGTGTTTGCTTTTCCTTCTTGTAGAACAAAATTCAGACTTTCAGCTTTATGCTGAAGAAAGGGGACAGTCAGCATGTGATGCTGCAGGGCAGCCTCTATCCCCTGAGCAGACCCCCACCCAGACCCGTGCTTGGGCGAGGCACAGCCCTTGCCATCAGCCTTGCTCCGGAGCCTTGGAGCTGGTGAGACTCCTTGGGAGAGGAACGAAAAGAAGGGTTATGAAGAGAACAGAAGTGTCATGAAAAACTGGTACATTTTCTTGAAAATACTTTGTTGCCATGAATTTTCCCTTCCAGAACAGCCCCCAGAGACCCTCGGTGTCAAACCCCTGATCCCAGTGATTGTTGGGAAGAGAGAGATTTTGTTTTTCCCCGCGGAAGCCTCAGCACACCAAGCCCTGGTGATGTGTGAAGCTCTAAGAGGGCGCTTTGAGCAACATCCCCTGGCTCCTCAGAATCCGCAGGGTGCCTTTCCCAGCCCAAGGAGACCCGGGTGGGACGAGTGCCTGGGCGCAGCCGCGGCTGCATGCGAGCCCCTGGCCGGTGCTGCCCGCACCGGAGCGATGCCCGCAGGTGCAGGGGCTGGCGTGGGGCTGCAGCTCCGGCACGGTGAGCAGATGGCTCTGCACGCTGCAGAGAGCAGGAGGGTGCTGGGAGATGGGCTGTGGCTGCCCAGGGCCGTGCTGTGCTCGGCTGACTGCAGCGGGAGCCAGATGTGCCGGGCCCCCTCCGATGAGCACCTGACCTCCAGCGACCTGGCCTGACTCGCCTGTGGCTTTGCTGGGGGGTACAGGGCAGCAGGGGCTTTGCCAGGGGCTTTGCAGCCTGGATTTTGCTGTGAAAAGGCGAGGGGCAGCTCCCTGGCTGCTGTCTGGTGATGCTGCCATATGACTACATGCTGCATGGCCACATCACGTCCCATGGCGTGTTACAGTCGTGGTTTGCCCAGGCAAGCTGCTCAGGAGGCACCCAAAAAGCTGTGTGGGCTCCCAGTTAACTGCCCACTCATCTACCAGCGATACTGGATGCAGAGGAGGTGTGGCAGTCTATGATTATCTTCTGAGTAATGGTAATAAGCAATGTATTTATTTTTCTGGAGTCTCGTGGCAATTTGAACCTCTGATCCTGTTACTCTGGTCCTTCCCTCCTGTTTGGAATCTGCATTTTGTGGCTCATCCCCTCTCTCCAGGGATGGCTCTGGCCAGGGCTCTGTGGCTGGCAGTGACGTGCTGACAGTCCCCTGCCCCATGCAGGCTGCACCCCCCGAGCAGAGCCCCACCGAGGCTCTGCTCTGAGCAGGAGTTCAGAAAGCCAGGGGTCCTTTCCCAGCCCGAGGCCCAACGGGACGGCCCCTCAGCCACACTCATGCCCCCCTTACTCCACCTCAGCAGGGGTGGGTGCCTGATGCCGGCGTTCAGCCCTTCAGCACTGCCATTCCCTGCCCAGCATCCCGCACCCCTCCGGGATGGGACACAGCAGCTCAGCACTGGTGGGAGCTGGGGTGCTGCCTGCACCTCCCTGACTCCGGGTGCTCTGCACGAGGATCATTCATCCCAGCACCGCCTGGGATCCCTGTCCTGCTGATAACCAGCAGCCTCCCTGCTGGCTGGCTGCAGGGATGGCCACAGGGCACGGGGACACCGTCCCGGACAGTGGATGCTGCTGTCGCTTCCTTGAGCACCCTGTGAGAGGGATACAGCAGGAATCTTGCCCAAAAAGGAGATAATTAGTTTTGCAAACCAGCACCGACTATATTTTATCCTCTCAGCTCTCTCTTGATTAACTTCCATAACAGATGTTCTGTTATTTTTTCCGGCATTGATGTTGGACTGACAAGTCTATAATTATCCAGGCCATCCTGCTTATTCTGTGTTATAATACTGATATACTTCCTTTCTTCTCACTTCGTGCCAGACACTCACAGTGAGATTTCGATCCAGCTCTTAAAAAAAACCCCTGAATGTTACATTTTATATATATCTATCTTTTTCCAGGCTGGGTGCAGCATAGCTTGATTGTAGAAAACTGTCGTATAAAGTGATTATAAAACCTGAAGATAATTTCATAGGGGCAGAACGAGGCATGCAGTGCTCTGACCAGAGCTCCTGCTTGCTGCACAGCTTCTGTCTCAGTGCAGCTCCTTACACTGCTTGGCAGCCTGTACCAGGGTCAGTTCGTGCACCCTCCAGCATCCTGCCTGTGGCCATTCATCAGGGCTCGTCCCAAGACACCCGCCGCAGCACCCTGCCTCCCTGCTCGCCAGCTCTACCTGCACAGCACCCGCTATATGCAGCACCCCAGTTTGGGGCAGCATCCTCCAGGGGCACCAACAGGAGGGGTTCTGCTCCGAAGCCTCTGGCTTTCCTTCCCTGCGTGTTCCCAGAGCTCCTGCCACCCAGACAGAAGCTGCTGCACGTGTGTTTTCTGTGCACGGCTTGGCCTTTGCCATGGTAGCAGCTTTGCCAGGCCTGTGTGGCAACCGCCTCCCACCGACCCTCTCCGTCTGCAGGGCAGAGCCCCCTGCCCCGTGCAACTTCCCCTCGCCCTGCACAGAGGGGTGAGGATGCTCCCCACAGATCCATGCTGGGAGGACCTGCGGTCCTGCCTGGCCAGGGCAGCTCACACAGGGAGCTTGCCCTCCCCTGTTTGCCACACCTGACATCAGTGACCTGGAGAGAGACAGCACAGGGATTGAGGAGTGCTGGGATGATCTCTGGCCTGACCTACGTCACCTATGTGACTGTGAGACGTTTCTTATCCACATGGGAATCGTGGGGACAGGGACCTGCTCGTGCTGCCTGGACATTGGATGGGTCTGACCTCAGCACATGTAACCGTGTGTCCTTAGCACTGGTTCAGTGTTACCTTTGGCCATCGACTGCATTCAGACTTTGGGGACATTAATTGCTTTGTGCACTCATGCCACCAGCCTTCCCCTTCATCTCATACAAAACTGAACTCAACTGGGCTCATCCTGGGGACATTAAAAGGGTCTTTCCCCCCCCCCCCGCAGTACCCAGGATCTATTGGAGAGTGCACATCTTTACTAGGGTGCTGAGCAGGCAGTACAGCCCCCTGGTACCCACAGCATTACGTGGCAGGAGCTGCCCTGGGCTGTGCAGTGCAGCGGTCCCGGGCGAGGGGCACCCCGCAGTATGTGCATCCCACTCTGCTTCAGGACACACATGAAGACTGTTCCATGCTCAATGTCACGCTCACGTGTGCCAGTCAGGCTCTTGGCCTGAGGTTTAATCACCCGCTTGCTGAAGAGCAGAGCCTCTCCAGGTACATCACTGCAGCTGAGCCGTGCTGAGTCAGCAGAAAACATCGTTAACCACTGGATCTCTGTGACAAGGATGTCTGTCAGCACCCTCACCCAAATAAAGATAAAAATTAGCATCTCTCTCAGCGTTTAACACAGGTGCAGGTAAACCCTGCTCCCAAACATGGCACTGCCTGGCTAAACTGACGTGGGTGCCAGTCCCCATGTGCTGGGTTTCCACACGAAGCATGAGACGTTCAGGAAAATTCGACCATAATATTAATTTGGAGCCTTGGCCTACCCTAAAGAGCTCTATGAATTCTTCAGAGGAGAGGCTGAGGGTTGTCTGATGCTGTGTGCCCGCTGAGCGCCGGGCGGGCAGGCAGGAGGCTGCCCGAGTTTCCCATGGCTGCTAATTGAAGCCCAGAGGACTTAGAGGAGATTGTGGAGAACAGAAGAGATAAAAGAGGAACCCAAATGAAGTTCCCCAGTACTGTTTTAAAGAAACACTCTTTAATGGGGATTTGAACAGCAAAAAAGTATCTGTAAATAGCCTTTGTACTGAACTTGTCATGAGGTAGAAGAATACAAATATGTGGGATGCCCCTTTCAGCTGGAAGTCATCCTCATTTACAGAGCTCACCTGCTTCAGGAGGATCCTTCTGAAACACAAACTCCTTGGCTGGGACAAAGCCCTGCAGTGCTGGTCCCTCATCAGCCCCCATCACCAGTTCCCCTCACCGCTAACTCCAGGGTGGGAAAGAACAGGGAAAGTTTTACCCAGAAATGTCATTGTGGCAGCAGTGACACTGCCTGGCTATGAGGCAGGAGTGAGAGTCCTCGGGCCCTGGCTGCCTGGGAGGTGTGTAAGTGAGAGTCCTCGGGCCCTGGCTGTCTGGGAGGTGTGAGAGTCCTCAGCTGTGGCTGTCTGGGAGGTGTGCTGCAGAAAGCCCAGGAGCTCTGTGTCACTTGTCCTTTAATTGCACCTGAGACATACACCCCGCTGCGTGCTGCTGTGAAGGCCAGGCTGCTGCCAGACCCTTCTACTGCCCTCGCTGAAAGGCATGAGCTCTTCCTCTCTCCTCTGTCTCCTAAAGGAACACTAAGGACCCCCTGCAAACCCACCACTAGTGACCCCAGGGTAAGGAAAAGCCAGGAGAGAGCTACAGGTTCCCATTGCCTGCTAAGTGCTGCTCTGTTTCGGGGAGCGCTCCAAGTCCTGATGTGAACGTCCGTGCTGTACTTCACCCTCCCCGAACCAGCCAGCTCTCTGCTGGCACTGCTCAAATGCTGAATTTACTGTTCCTCTGTGCCCAACATGCCCATCCTGAGACCCCACTGGCAGCCCCCTCTGGCAGAGCTCTATCTGGCTCCAGCAGATGCCTGTCCCTCGGCTGGGAAGGGTGCTTGGAGTCTTCAGGGATGTTCACCATGAGCAGCCCCAGGAGAGCCCTGCTTCCCAGCCCGTGTCCCTGCCTGTGCCCCTGCCTATCCCTGTCCATCTCTGCCCGTGCCCCTCGGCCCCCACCAGCCCCACGTTCCCAAGCTGACCCCCTGGACCCTGCTTCCAACGTCCTCACAAGCATCCCAGCTGAGCGCCTGGAGTCTGTATTGGAATCCTGCAGGAAGTAAATCCTCCTGTTTGAAAGAGAGAGATGAGAGATCAATCCTCAGCTGTCTCCAAGCGCACACATTTCTCCCTGCAAAGATAAGCACCATGATTTGCTGCTTAAAATGTCTTTTTCTGCCGCGTCTCAACGGCAACTAACAAAGAAAAAGCACCCAAAAGACAGGAGAATAAATTGATGTTTAAGACCTTCATATTGAAAAACAAAATATGCCCCTTTCCAGGTGATATTTTTATTTATCGTTAGCGGGCTGTTTGTGTTTGCTGCGAGCTCTCAAAACAGGAGAGGAAGCACCAAGGCTGGCGAGAAGCCCTGCTCCCCTCCTTCCACTGCACATCCCTGCGCGTACCCGGTACCACCCAACCACAAGGTGAGAATAAATGCAGGCATTCCCTCTTACTAATGTTTTGGTGCTAAAACGATCAGCACATTCACTTGCAAATTCACTAGGGTGGTTTCTCAAACGAACGCCCCAAGGGGAACATGGTGATGGAGATGATGTCACTGCTGGTGACATCACAAGTGATGCGTGCGGAGCCTCCCAGTGTAAGGAACAGGGAAGTACCTGCACACCATCTGATGGTCTGTGCCTGAGATTTGCACATCTCCTCTGCTCCTCTCTGGGGGAACGAGGACGCTCTCTTCAAATGGAGCAGCGGAGATGTCCCCCTCTCTGGGGCACGCTGCTCAGAACGGCTTCCTACCTTTGCCCCCGCATCTGTATTTCTGGGGGAAGACAAACCATCCTTCATTTAAATCTTCCTTCTTCCCTTCTCCATGTCAGCAAAGAAGCTGTTTTACCTTCCCTGGATCACCTTCCTCTACCGGCTGGGATAGTGGGGTCTGCCTGGCTGGGGGTCAATGCATCGCCCCCCCTCCTCAGTGTGGTGTGGTCTCCAGTGGCACTCCATAGTCCCCATCCCACTGCACAGCTCACCCAGGGGGTCTCAGTTCCTTTCTGGAGTTGCCTCATCCTGGTATCAGCAACAGCCTCCAGGAAAAATCTACTGACATCCAGGGGAAGCTCTTTTCACCCTGTAATTTCCACGGCTTCTCTAGGGCAGCCTCGTGACCCACACGAGCTCTCAGTCCTGGCTTTTTCATTGCTTCCTCCTAGGTGTATCTTGACTCAGTAAGTTGCTGGGAGGACCATCACACAAGAAGGAAAACCCTCACAGACCTGTTCTGACTCATGTAGCTGCTTCTGCAAAGCACCTCAGGACCACCATGGGCTCACATTCTACATCCACCAGCGCGGATTTCTTGGGTCCCCTTTGTGATGACTGATGAATACCTTTCCCTAAATTTACTTATTCCTTATCTTCAAACTCACAGTTTATTTTTTTCCCCTGTTAAAAGCAGAGCTCCTGTCGGATGAACTCCTTGGAAGCCTTCTGTGACAAGCCTTGCTGAGGAGGCCTTGACAACTCCGTACAGAGTTCACAGCCATGGCAATATTGCATCCCCGGGCTGCAGAGCTCCAGATGCCAGAGCAAGTCTTCAGTGGGGCTTCAGCTCTGTTTTCAAAGCACTTGGTATCTTCCAGCAGCCCTCTTTCTCCTCACAGCACCAGCCCACCCACGGCCAGCAACTCCCCTGCACGGTGAGGGTCACCCCAGGCTTGTCCTCCGCAGGGTCTTCTGTGCACAGGTACCCCCCGTATCCCCTTGCTTCCGAGGTTCCTCCCCTGATTTCATGCCTGCTCTCTCCTCAACAACTATTTATTGTGCTGCCGCTCTCCTGTGACTCGTTGTACCTCGGTGCTTGTATCTTCCCTTGTACAAAGCCACCTGGGAGAAGGCTGGTGCAGGAGACGACACTCCAACCAGCAGCGAGCGCATGTTGAATTGAATTGATTATCCTTTAGCTATGGACAAGGGCACACTAGGGAGCAGAAAAAAGAGATCTGAAGCATGAAAAGTGTGTAATGAGACACAGTGTCTTGAGCTGCTTCGTTTCCAAGCCGCATCCGTGGCAATTATCACTGATTTCATCCTGGAGAGGGAGACGGCATCCCTCCTCCTCCTCCCGAGCCCAGCCCATTGCCAGAGACAGGGAAGAGGGGGTCTCTTTGTGCTTTCCCCCTGCTGATGCTCCACAGGGAAGGGAAATTTGGGTGAGAGCCCCAGCACCTTCCTGCCTGCCCGACTCGGTGTGGTGGCTGACTGCAGCTGTGCCTCTGCCTTCTAAGTTGGCCAAAGTGACACAAATCTTCCTGGGGGTTCCACGACAGCAGGGGTGTAGTGCCCTGGATCCGGGAGCCTGGCAAACTGCCCCACACCAGGAAGAGTGCTGGAGAATGCCAGCCTCACCCAGCCTAATCCCACTGCACCCTGCAGCCAAGTCCCTTCTTTACCAGCAGCAGAATAGTGATTTCAGGTAATCCCACAGGCTGCTTCACCTCATCTCCCCATGAGCTGGTGGTCCTGACACCTTGGTGAACCAGCTTTAGGTTAACACCGTGCACATGCATGGGCAGGGGTGGGGGTGTCCCTTCCTGCTGCTGTGGGGCACAGCTCTGCCCCGCTGCCTGGTCCTTGTGCCCACAGGGCAGCAGCGTGCCACGCACACATGGATCAGAGCTCCTGGCTCAGCCCAGGCACCACCCTGCGTGGGGGCTGCTCCAGCTGACCCGCAGATTGGGGGTTCCAGCTACCGAAGGGACTCATCATGGAGAGAAGAATCGATCGGCTGTGCAGCCAGCACGCTGGGCTGCCGCGCTGCTGGGCTTTCCATTACAGCAGCACCCTGCTACATAACAGACTGCCCTGGGGAGGCAAAGGCACGGCACAGCCAGGGACTTCTCTGGGAGCAATCGATTGATGCTGGATGTGGCTGTGCAGTTTAACATGTGCCTCGGGGAAGCCCCGGGCTGTTTGCAGCAGGAGGTCACCTTCCCCTCGCCGGGTGCGGAGCAGAGCGGGTGCAGCACGCTGCAGGGGGGGCCCCGAGCCGGGACAGCCTGCACCGCCCCCCGGCCCGGGACAGCCTGCACCGCCCCCCGCCCCGGGACA
>VZTU01028378.1:22495-39812 GCA_013400835.1 Zapornia atra | reverse complement strand
GGCTGTGTGTGAGGGCACGGCTGTGTGTGAGGGCACAGTGGTGTGTGAGGGCACGGCTGTGTGTGAGGGCACAGTGGTGTGTGAGGGCACGGCGTGCCCAGCACCACTCTGGATGCCACCCGCCCTGTCAGAGGGCTGACCCTGTCCCGTGTAACCCCAGTGCCCATCTGCCCTGGCAGGCCCGTGGCTGGGTGTCTCTGACGGGCTCATCACCCGGAGGGGCTTCGCCAAGTGCTGGCGCTGTGTAAAACCCAAAAGGTTCCAGAAAGAGCTGCAGGGCCTTAATCTCCCTGTAAAGGTGGTGATCGCTGTGTGTTTACCTCTGCTTATCCTTTCTTTAAAGATAAGGCTGTAGAGATAAGGTTATAAAGCACGAAAAGGCATTTCTAAGAAACATGCATTTAAAAAGTAATGGAAAAACATGTGAGCAAAGCAACCTGCACAGCCTATTGCATGGCAGAGCTAGGAACAGCGGGAGGAAACGGGGAACTACCCTGTGTTACAGGTAGTGAAGGGTGGTGAGATGTGTGTTCAGCTGCAAACAGCAGCAACAGCAAAAGAGCAGATTTACATTTTAATTTTAGATTTGTGTGTACAAGAATAACAGGCTATCAGTGACCTACTGCACCTATTGCATTTATTATCACATTATGAGTCCTAACGATGGATAAATGGTGAGGGAGAAAGCCACTGCTACACCCAGTCCAGGCAGGGACACGGCATCTGTGCCTAACGGCAGCTCCTCTGCTGATGGAGCACCAGGCAAACACCACACTGGGATAAAGAGAAGATAAAACCAGTGAGTCCTAATTAATAGGGACACAGAGAAGGTCTTTCAGGGAAGTTGTCGGGCTTGGCCAAGTGCTGTGGGTGTTGTGCACCCCGGTGCCCAATTCAAATTCCAGAATATTGAATTTGAAATGCAAAAGTTTAGTAACCACCATGCCCCCCCCCCAAAGGTAACAAACCAGAGGGATGATCAGAGGAAGGAGCAATGTGCTCACCTGTCCAGTGAGCATGTCGAGGCGTCTGCCCTGATCATTTTGGCCCTGAATCTCTGGGATGCGTGTTCCCAGCTTCTCCATGGAAAACATGGATCACTGTTTACACAAAGTGCAGGAGAAGCTCCAGTGCTGCTGAGCCAAGGTTGGTAGAGCCATCTCAGCCTAATGATTTAGGAAGTGGTATTCCCAGGCTGGATGTCAGTCACGTTGAAGAGGACTTTACGATGCCTCTGACGACCTTTAAAGCTTTGTTTACCTACCCTGCAGAACAGCAAAGTAACTGGGCAATTTCTATTTTACTTTTGCTGTCATTATTTTATTGTCAGTGCCAGTATTGAGGGGCTGGATTTATGAGAGCAGCTTAGGAAGCTTTGGAGTCCCCAGCAGCCGCCTCCGAGGCTGTGCTGCTGCTCCCAGCGCCGGGCAGGGGCTCTGCGGTGCCTGTGGAGAGCTGACCCAACTTTCTTCCAGCCCAGTGTCTTTAGGTCACTCACTTTTTTTAGGTCACCAGTTCAGGCACCCGAAGTGCTTGAGATCTCCTGGGGTGGAATTCTTTTCTAGACACACCACTCACACCATCAATTAAACGCTTTCCTTGTTTAGATCTTGTTCTGGTGTCTTCATCCGTGAAATGCCTTTTCCTCAAGAAAGATCTGCACGGGATTAGAGAAGCCAGAGCTCTCAGCGGGCAACGAATTACCTCGCAAGACTTCTCTGGTGGGGAGCGCTGGAAGCATGCCATCTCCAGAGGCAGCCTTGTGGTACAGGCAGGGCTGAGGATGAACCAGTGTTCCCAGGGACAGCCCCCCAGGCAGGAAAGGAGCCTGCTCAGCTCTCACTGCAGCCCACCTAGCACAGCCAGGCTCTGGTGGGAGAGAAGGGCAAGCTGTGCAAGCAGGGCACGGGCTGCCGACCCCCATCCTGGTACTGAGCTCTCAGAGCAGCTCTGCCCAGACATGGAGGTGCTGAGCCTGCCAAGCATCTCCCTCTCACCAAGCACTGCCTCATCTTGTTCAGGTGTGAGGGGCCAAGAAACAGGCTTTTTGAGTGGGAAGGGGAGGAAGAAGAAGGAAAGGAAAGCAAGGCTGCAGTTCTGAGCCCCCAGCACTCTGCAGAGGCAAGTGAGAGCCAGGCTCAGCACTCCCAGACTGGTAATGGCATTCCTGCAGAGAGGGTGGTCTCCAGCGGTGCTTAAAGAGCCGTGGGGAGAGACCCCCAGACAAGGAGATTGATTTTGTCATTCTCAATCAGCGCTGCAGGCTGTTAGCACAGCCCCACTTGTTTCTTTCAAAAGCATTAGCAAGACAATTATTGAATGTAACACAGCCCTGGACAGACACAGACGTGGGGGTGACAGGCTGGATTGGGGAAGATCTGGGGTTGTTATTCTTTCCTTTATCTATCAGCACCCCACCTCTCCCCTGGCTGGGCAGGGGGCCCAGATGGCTGCACTGAAAGAAAGCCAGTGGCAGCACTTTGGGGAAATGGAGTGTGTTCATTTAGAATTAAATAAATAATCCCTGCAGCCCATTAACCAGAGCTTGAGGCAAAGAGCCTTAACGATGTCCTTAGTTAAAGGAAGAAGGCCATTCCCGGATCCGAGGGGATTCTGGGGCAGGGGACCCACCTGCCTGGTGANGACGTGGGGGTGACAGGCTGGATTGGGGAAGATCTGGGGTTGTTATTCTTTCCTTTATCTATCAGCACCCCACCTCTCACACATGGCATTGCCTGCTCCCAGCTGAGATGGGACGGCAGCTGCACCCTCCCTGACCCTGGGCATTTCTGACTGGGGCAGGTCTGGAGACACAAGGTACTCATTTCTAACCGGACACAGACACTGTTCCTCAAAGGGGGGAGCTCTGCTCCCGGGAACCCCTCTTCCTTCCTCCTGGAAGTCCTCTCCGAGAGCTGCTGGGCTGCGCCAGGGCCCCTCACAACTCTCACCCGATGGCTGGGCAGCAAGGCAGGGCTGGGGAGGACAGGTTGGGTTTAATTGCTTGTTCTTCACAGAAAAACGGAGGTGATGAGCTCAACCCCTGCCTTCCTGGGCATCTCCTCTCACTGCCCTGACCCTCACCGATGGGGCTGGGCCAATCCTGATGAGTCCTGAGGCTGTGTCCCCGTGGGGCCAGGGACGTGCCTGCTCTGTGTGGGGTGTCAGCACAGCCTAAGGACAGTCACTGCCCCCTCTCCCCAGCTCTGTCTGTCTGTCCTGACCCTGGCAAATGGACAGTGCAGACAGAAAGGAGCCTGTGCCGGTGTGCCGGTGTGCTGGTGTGCCAGTGTGATGGTGTGCCGGTGTGCCAGTGTGCCGCAGGTGCTGCAGGTGCTGCAGGTGCAGGTGTGCCGCAGGTGCTGGCGCTGCTGGAGGGGGTCACCCTGAGCACCCCAGGCATCAGGAAGGGAACCTGGCGCCTTCGGCACTGCCGGGTGCAGAGGCCCAGAGACACCGACCGGGGCCTGGAATTCAGCCCTCGTACCCGCAGCAGACATGAACTCACTCTGCTGTGCTCCCCCCTCTTCTCAGGTGTGATACTGGCTCCTCCTGGGCCCGGAAAGCTTGGAAAGGCCTGGAGCTGCCAGAAACGCTCTGGCCTTGGACGGTGCTGAAAGGTGTGTTGTGACTGACAGGTAGGTGTTGGCACGGAGATTTGGGGTGGGTGTTGGTGGAAGGGGTCCTCTTCCTGGTCTGGCAGGGCAGAGGAGGCCGCGAGTGTCTGCCTGGGGCATCGGGCAAGATCTGCTCCTGCCCTTTGGAGTCCTAAAGCTCCCTGGAGACCTTGTGAGTGCTGCAGCCAGGTCTGTGGCACCTCCCGGGCCTCAAGGTCCTGAGAAACATCTTCATCCCAGCGTACACAGATGGACTTGATGTTCTGCCCAACGACTGTTAACGAATCGTTAAACTGACTTTATAGTCACTATTACCAGCTTTAAATGTTTTACTGTCTCACATCTTCCTCTGAACATTTGTGTGGATTCTGTTATTGCTCCTGCTGAGAGGTCTTCTCATTCCCCATTGATAACGGGGCTGCTAATTCTCCTTTATAATTTCATTTTATGCAGCTCTGAGAAGCGAGTGCTTTTGCTGTTAATATGATAATGTCCTTAGACTTTTCCAAGACAGATTAATTAATAGCTGGCTAGATGGATTAAATAAACTGAGCACCATCACCCTTCCAAAGCCGAAACTCATGATGAACTTCACAGGAATTTCAAAGACAGTCATTTCCTCCCGTCTGGTTTTGCTGCTAGCCCTCCCGTCAGCGGGACTGCACGGGAACCAGGGCAGAGCCTCCTCTGAAGGATGTCCACACTGCTCACAGGACCACCCAACCACAGACTGGTTTGGGTGGGAAGGGCCTTCAGACCCCCCAGTTGGCAGCCCTGTTCCCCCCACACTCCATCCCAGCAAAGCAGACACCTGGTGCTCCTCCTCCCCACGCACACCGATGATGCTTGGAGAAGGGAGTGTTTGCTCTCGATGGCAGGAGGGGACAATGCTGCTCTGGTACTGGGAGGCAAATGCAGAGGGGTGTGGGGCAAGGGCAGGGGTGGTTCTGCCTCCCCCCGCCCCATGAAGCCCCCACCGGTGGGGGGGTTTCACTGATGGGGACCTTGCTGCTAAACCACACACACAAACCCCCTCTCCCGAATTTTACAGTATCAGCTGGCTTGCTTTCTCCTCCTACAGCAAAGTTAATTAAGTTTCCCTGAAAGCCTCACACAATCACAGGCAACTCATTAGAACACACGTTGGAAAACAGACCTTATCCAGCCTCATCTGCACTTAACATTTTAAACTCGGCATTTTTAATATGCTGAAGTGCACAGTTCATTTGGGTTTAAGGTAAACACTCGTTAAATGCCAAACACAATAGAACTTTTGTAAAAACATTGGTTGGAGGAGTGAGAGCCTTGCCAAGTGTGTTTCTTTAGAGATAGAGCTGCGAGCCTTGATAGGCATGATTGTTCCTGTGCGACTGTTGGGTGATGAAGGAATTGAAATAAAAAGCAGGAATTTAGATAATGGTATGTAAAATGACAATAAACAACTGAATGGTTCGTTATCCCTTGGCGTGGGTTTGGTCCTGCCCCCTACCCTGGGTGAAACAAAGCGCTTTCCCTCCAGCACCCCACACACGGCTCCTCTTGCAGAGGCCCAGGTCTCGGTGAGAGGCCTGTGCCAGGAGGTGTTTCTGGAGCCAGGGTCAGACTTAGAGCACTCCTGCTTCCTCCTTCCCGAGCTGCTTCCTCCTTCCCAAGCTGCTTCCTCCTTCCCGAGCTGCTCCCTCCTTCCCGAGCTGCTCCCTCCTTGGTGGGTGGTCCTCACACCCACAGCCAGCTCCTGCTCACTGTCTCGATGGTGCAGAACCGCAGAGGGGATGTCAGCTCCTCCAGCCTGCTGTGCCCTGTTTCCACTATGAACGGACCCGACTCATCCCCACAAAGCCAATTCCTTCTTTCCCCACACACAAAATGCCCACGACTGGGGGGGCGAAAAAGGCCCAACAAAACACAGGAGAGAAGGGTGCCAGTATGACCTGCTAGAACCCAAATTGCTCACACTGTCCCTGTGCTGCTCTGGTGTTTGCCCCCAGGATGTGTGAACCCATCCACTCGCCCCCTGCGCCTGAGGAGCTCCTTCCTCCCTGGCTCTCCCTGGGTTCCCACTCAGTGCTTACTCCAGTGAAGGCTTCACCTGTGCCATGGAAGGTGAGACTTCCAGATTAAAGGCCTGGAAAAGGCTGAGTGAGGGGGGACCTTATTAGTGTTTATAAGTATCTTAAGTATGGGATGCAAGGGGAAATGGCCAGCCCCTTTCCAGTGTCTGTGGGGACAGGACAAGGGGCAGTGGCTTCAAGTTGGAGCACAGGGAGTTCCCCCCCAATCTGGGGAAGAACTTCTTCCCAGTGAGGGTGAGGGAGCCCTGGGACAGGCTGCCCAGGGGGTGTGGAGTCTCCTTCTCTTGAGAGATTCCAGCCCCGTCTGGACACCGACCGGTGTGCCCTGTCCTAGGGACCCTGCTTTGGCAGGGGGTTGGACCCCATGGGCTCTGGGGGGCCCTGCCAACCCCTACACCTCTGTGAGTCTGTGACTCTGTGACTCTGATTCTCTATCTGTGTGAAGATACTTTTGTTTAGAAAAAAACTGGGATTTACAGCTCAAGCAGGCTTCCTCCATCCCTGCTGGAATTGATGAGTTCTTTCTGGAGCCGCCTTCTGGGGACATTTCTATCTTTTCCAATGCATCTTCATGTTCTGAATGCATAATTTACGAGATGCTTCGAGATGATACCCCCACGGCAGCTGGGGAAGTGAAGATGCTTGCAAAGATCTGAGTTTCAAATGTTTAACTGCCATTAATTTGCAGATTATAGTCAGCGAGCTTTGCAGATTATAATGTAAGATGCAATTACATCCCACTAATGCAATGAGCCTAATTTTTAATAGATTATTTGTTGAAGAGAAAGGTATTTATAATCCTAAATGCTAACTCAGGTGGGTTAATTTGCTTCTACAGTGGGAGCATCCGCTCTCCAGACTTCCCTCTCTGCTGGACTTTGCTTGGTAAAGCAGATTAGTCCTAAGTAACTGAGGCCACCTCTGGAAAGTGATTTTCTTTAGGTGCAGCTTGACAGTGAATGAAATTTGGCAGGAAACTCTCCACCCACGGATGTTCCTTTGGCATCTCCTTGCTTGGACTTCCCACGGCAGGCTTGCTGGCCTGGGGCTGAGTGTGGCAGACCCTGGACCTGCAGCCTGCTGCCCTGATGACTTTGGTGGGCCTGTAGCTCTGCAGAAGGCTGGTCACTGAGGTCAGCACCTCTAGGGTGTCAGAGGGAGCTGTTTTGTCCCGGTTCTCCTGGCTTTACGGAACCTGGAGTAACCGGGGAGGCTGTGCTCAGCCCTCTCCTTGCCCCTCCGTGGCTCCTCTGCAAGAGAGGAGGATTTCATGTAGCCCTTTGTAACCCCCTGTCCCTCTGTACTGGAAGACAGCCATGCTGGCTGCTGGTGGCCCCCTCTCCAGCTTCTCTAGGAGGCACTTATTTCCCTGCAGACCTTGAAGGTATCTGTTTGCTGGGACCTTTTCTTCCCCTTTTGCTGCCACCTGAGAGAACCAGAAGAACCCAACATCCCTTGTACATGAACAGCTGTATTATTATTTATAGGCACCGTTGTGCCTCTGCTTCTAGAGACACGTTAACATATTGCACCAACTTCTCCATTACAGGAGGGAAATATTGTCACTCCCATTAACTTGCATGGGGGGAAATAAATACAAGGTGATGTCTTAAATGTTTAACGATTGGGCTGCAAACTTTCACAGGCAGCTGCACTAAAAGCTCAGGGGGTAACCAATACTGCCAGCAAACCCACCTCTGGTTTCTGTCAGGGCTGATGCATCAGTTTCTTGCTCACTGGACTATGTACTGGGTGGAGGGGTCACTGCCTTCACTTCCAAAACCCACCTGCTCCCTGCCCTTAGAAGCACTCCTTGCAACCAGGGTAAAGGCTGCTCTGGAAAGTGACCCCCCAGCTGTGGTCTTGGATGGAGCCCATGCCAGGGACCAGCAGCCAAACACTTCATAAAGAGACCCAGCTTCTAACTGAGAGAGGCACTAGAGCTGAGAGGTGAGAAACACACCGTTTCTGGGAGCTTTTGTCCTGAACCAGCTCTGCCTGCAGTGAGAGGGGCTGTCACACACTGGCAGGGGTGGGACAGGAGGAGGAATGGCCTCGGCTGCCCTCCCAGTGCCACAGGGATGTCCCGAGCACTCACCTCACTGGAAGCTCAACCCTTCTTTCTCCTCCAAAGAGTATTACCACTGCTGCCTGTAGACACAGCTCAAAATTAGCATACCACATTCGGGTCGAACTCTGATTTGCATAAGAAGTTCAGAGATAATTCAATAAATGCCATCGCATCCTCAGAAAATCTTGTTGAAATTTAATTGGATTGAACAATAATTCTATCTGGTGTTCATTGTACTAAACGTTCCAGCAGTGTATTCATTTTTAATTGAAGGAATTAATTTTGCCATTATTAGCATTGGGTTCTTCGGAGTCTCACTGCCCTGAATGCACTGCCTGCTGCCTTTGTGTCCTTCCACACTGCTGTCACACTGGTGTCACAGGCAGCTCTGGGCTTTGCCTGCTGCATCTATTGAGTTGTGCCTGACACCCTGCTGGAAATGGAAACGCCAGTAAAAAAAGGGTTAATTGCCATGTTTGTCCCTCTCCCCTTCTGGAGACAGGAGCTTTCCCAGCAGAAGGGTCTGGGACATCAGCTGGAGCCACAGGATGCTGCCCTGCTCGCCCTTGGCTTGTGGGTGACCTGAGAGTCCCACCTCTGCCCTGCCAGCATGGCGTGCCCCAGCCAGGACCCCACACCTCTCCTGTCACCCCACTGATGGGTGCGGAGCTGTGCACCCTCAGTGCTTAACCCCACGTGGGAGCATTAATGGGCTCACCCAGAAGTGCAACTGGCCATTGCACCTGCTTTTAAAGGTGGATGAGGAGCGAGGCAGGGGAGGTTCTTGGTGACGTGTGCCAGGCGTCGCAGCCAGACATGGAGGAACCAGAGTGCTCAGCAGGCAGCTGCAGGGCCAGGGCAGCGCTGGGGGGTGGGAGGGAGGGGAGCGCCCACCTTCCCTCAGCCCCACACGCCGGGGAGACTCTCCTGGGCTGGGACCCCCCGTGCTGCCCTGCAGACCCTCAGAGCATCCTGTGCTGCGTGGAGCCATGTGCCTGCAGCAAGTGTGTCTGGGAACTGCAGCATCCCCAGAGGACCGGGATGCAGTGGGGCTCAGAGCAGCACTGGGACAGGAGCAGTGAGAAGAGAGGAGTTTCCTTACAGCTTGCTGCTGCTGCAGCTTTCTGGGCGCACCTCTCCAAGCACCAAGAACTGGTGGAGAGCACTAATTCCTCCTCCCATGGACACGGCAAGGCTGGGCTCCCCCTCACAGGACAGGGTCATCAGCATCCCGGTTTGCCTGGCAGACAGAGCCGAGCAGCAGCGACCGTTCCCAGCATCGCTTGCCAACTGTGTGCTGCTGCTGCTGCTGCAGTGGTTTATTGCTGTCATCATCACGCTGCACGGGAGACCGAATTTGTCAGGAAAGATAATCTTGCTTATTAATACCCCATTTCAGAACCGTCTCGTCTGACCAGAGGTGACCTGTCGCAACGACTGCCCCTTCCCCTGATTTCACCACATCCATGGCAGCCTGCAACCCTCGTTAGTGAGAGCTAGTGATGTAGGAATGGCCTCATGCTAGTACATTAATATTTTATACAATAATAACATTTAAATATCACTGAGCAATGTTTTAATAGCAAACAGTACTCAGATACAGTCGCTGCGACTGTTGACCATCTCAGACCCAAGTGCTGGTCTTTCCTTGATGTCAGGTTTCACCATTCCCAGCGCCAGTACAGGGTCCGTGGAGCTGGTGGAGCTGGTGGAGCTGGTGAAGCTGGTGGAGCTGGTGGAGCTCTCCCCTCCACGAGCCCAGGTTTGGTTGTTTCCATCCAAACGCTCTGAGTTAAATTACAGGCACCGACCTGAGCTGCGTGCTGAGTCTAATGGCCACGTGAGCAGCCCCCCTGGCACTGGCACACTTCCCTCAATGCAAGCTCGTCCTCACCCTCTGAATGATCACACTGAGCATTACATAATGCGTGGGGATGAAACAGCCTGGGTTTGTCCTGCCAGAAGTCAATACCAATCAATACTGGGGTTTTATATGACATTATTTTCTTATCCCTATTTAACAGAGAAATTATTTCTGAGGACTGCAGTTCTTCCCAGCAGTTTTCAGGGATGCAGCCAGCCAGCCCGTAAGACAGGAGCTATTTGTGGAGCACGAGACAAACGGGAGGCAGCTGCCTCGGCAGTGGCATTGCAGCATCCTCACTGCCAATGCCTGCATTAAGCAGCACCAACATTTACACAGGAGAAGTGGATTCAGCATCAAATATTAAGCAACAGCTGCCATGGTGTGACCGGCAGCGGCCCCGTGGTGCCTTGGCCCTGTGTCTGCAGGCTGCGTTGCTCCAGGTTCCGTGGTGCCCGCTGGTCCCCTTGGCATCCAGGAGGGCTTTGTCTCCCAGCTGTCTCCAAAGGCTGTGGCTGTGCTGGCCCAGGGACCTCAGCAAGTCTGCAAGGGACACCGAGCTGTGTGGTGGGTGGATACGTGGGAGGGAAGGATGAGGGATGGCATCCAGAGGGACCTGGACAGGCTGGAGAGATGGGACTGTGCTAACTGCCACGGCACAGGGTGCCCAGAGAAGCTGGGGCTGCCCCAGGATCCCTGGCAGGGCTCAAGGCCGGGTTGGATGGGGCTGAGGGCACCCTGGGCTGGGGGGGTATCCCTGCCCATGGCAGGTGGCACTGGGGGCCTCTGGGGTCCCTCCCCACCCACACCATGCTATGAGTCTGAATCGAACCCCCGATGCTCCCAGGACACAGTGCCAGCTCCGCAGCCTTGCCAGCCATGGCTCTGGGATCAAGGGTTTGGGTTCGGGTCCGAGTGGCTGTGCTGGGGAGGGCAGAGCCCCTGCACAGCCCCAGAGTCACAGTATCTGTAGGAAAGATTTAAAGAAAAATAAGAGGCCTCTCAGGAGCTGTTTGGAAAGTGCCATTTCCACCCAGATTCCTTGTGCTGCGACAGAATGTCAGAGTGTGGTGGGGGGCTCGTTTATGGGAAGGAAGCTGAGGGTCTGCCTTCATCCCCTGCCCTGTGCTGGCCCCAGCCTGGCAGCAAGTAAAAGGACAAAAGGCAAGTCAGCCTTTCCCCCCAATTTACATGCTTTGCTTTTGGGTTTTTCTTGTCTCCCTGTACTAAATCTTTTCCTTTTCTCCCTCTCCACGTGTTGTTTTCCTTCCTTTTTCCTCTACTCTTTTCCTCCTTCGTTCAGAGGCTCCTCACAGTCCTGTCCAGCACGGTGACCTCTGGCTCTGCCGTCCCGGGGCTGCAGAGGAGCAGAGAGCACAGAGCTGCTGGCTGGCACAGCTTCGACGGGGCAGAGGCTCCCCCATCTCGTGCAGTGACTGGCTGTCAGCTGAGATAATTAATTAATTAGAGAGTTCATTTTCTTCCTAGCAGCTTGTGCGGGGCGGGTGAGCGCTGGCAGTGCTCAGCCAGGCCGGATGAACAGTGTCCCTCTCTGCCTGCCCCACAGAGCATCCCGCGTCCCCTCCCACTTGGGGATGCAGGGACACCCCAAACCCCTCCCCATCCCCCCCAGGCTGCCTGCCCTGCCCCGAATCAACGCCCCGGCTGCGTCTGCCCGTGTGCCTCAGCGAACAGCCGCTTCTTGGCAGCGCTGGGCAGCCAAAGCAGCACGTTCCAAACACAGCCCAGTAAATGCACAGGCTGCCTGAAGAGCTACAAATTCAGATGTACCAGCCCTCTCCATCTGCTGCTCCCCAGCAGCACGCACCCCCACGCCACCGCCCTGGAGCTGTTGGTGTCTGGAGGAAGTCTCGGCTCCTTTCCCTCCAGCTGTGCCTTCCCTTCCCATTACAAACCGTGCTGCTTTTGCCAGCAGCTTTTAGCGGGTTTTTTTGGCCTGTTTTGCTCCCTCTCCTGCCGTCCCCGTGCATCTCCGTGCTCCCGCCTCTCCCGGTGCAGGCAGGCAGGGCCAGGCAGGAGCGGCTCTGCCGGCTGCCGGCGCGGGGATGCTCCTGCCTGCGCTGTGCCCTGCAATGACCATTTCACTCCGCTCCTCAAAGGAACCGGCAAGCTGCCGTGGGGTGCGCTGGGGTGAGGGGGGCTGCAGCCCGTCCTTGGCAGCACCCTGGACGCTGGAATAGGCTGCCCAGGGGGTGTGGAGTCTCCTTCTCTGGAGAGATTCCAGCCCCGTCTGGACACCGACCTGTGTGCCCTGTCCTGGGGACCCTGCTTTGGCAGGGGGTTGGACCCCATGGGCTCTGGGGGGCCCTGCCAACCCCTGTGACTCTGTGATTCTGCCCCTCGCAGAGCCCCCCCCGAGCATGGCACTGCAGGCAGTGCTGCAGCCACAGCCCCACCAGCCCCTGCACAGTGATGCTTCAGACAGAAACCCTCTCTCCCAGGTTGGACCTGATGCCTTCCCAATGTAAATACGTGCCCCAAATGATGCTGTACAACAGCCTTAAGGGCTTGTGGGGCCATGCCTGACCCCAGAGCACCCACCCGGCGCAGGCAGCGCTGTCAAACCCCGTGCAGGATGCCCAGTACCTGGGTGCAGCGAGTGGGGGGCCCAGCGGGCAGAGCCCCTCCGAGAAGCACCATGAAATCAGGGTTTACCACTCGTTGGCCAAGGGAAGGGCCTCAAGACACCACGCTGAGGCTGCTGCACCCCAGAACTCCCCGACACCCCTCACCACTGCAGCGCCAGCTCGGGGTCAGCTGCTCTGAAGGGGAAGGAAAGGATCCTCACTTCTGATACCTGATGATGAATTAAAACAGCACTCTGGTGGAAGTATGGAGCACATGCATATGAGAAACGAATATAGAGCAAGTTCATTATTATCAGGGTTATTACAATGAATACTTAATTAACTCATCATAACAGCACACTTGCAGTAACATGTTCTCACTGATTATAAAGTGCTAAATCTCCATTAAGTGATACGACTGACAAATGAACACCTACGGACACATACATGACAGCCACATCAATAAACAATGAATTAACTGCCTCTTGTTTCCAAAAACAAACTCTTTCTGGGAAAAACTGTTTCTCCTCTGCGATTTCCATGGTGTTCTGATGCCATCACATCACTAGCCGGGCCCTTGGGGTGCTCTGGGCAAAGAAGCAGCGGTCTGAACTTTAATTCTGGCATGCAGCTTTGGGGAAAAACCCCCTGGGTTTGGAAAGCAGCTGAGCTGGTGCTGTGCTCAGGCTGATGGGTGCAGGGGTGGATGGGCAGCCAGGCCCGTGGTGGTGCCGGTGACCCCAGGGTGAGCCAGGGCTCACGGCTGGCAGAACGTGGTGCTGAGGGTGGTGGGATCCCAGCAACCCATGAACTGGTGAGCCTGGTTCTGCTTTATCCCCCCGTAACTGATGCACCTTCCCGTAAGGATACTTCAGTAACTGGTGAAGAACAAGCCCTGTAGTGTGTGTTCAGGCTGCCCCCTCCGCCTGTCCGTACAGGCGCTGCGCTCACAGCACCAGCTGCACTGTGCCAGTGTCCCCATGTGACGGCTGGTACCCAGCACCCTGCGCCCATCCCGGGCTCGTCACCGCTCCCTGCGCCCGGAGCCCAGCAGTGCCCCAACAGCAGGACTGTAATGCAGGCAGGGCCACGGGCTGGTGGATCTGGCTGTAGGGGAGGAGCCACGCAGCAGGATCGATCCCAGGGAGCCGGGCGAGAAGGTGCTGCAGCTCTGCTCTGCTCTGCTCCGCCAGCACTGGTGGGAGGGGAGGGCAGCTCAGCCGGCTGCCTGCCCAGGGGCTCACTTTGGGACCGGCCTCGCAGGACACTCACCTCCCTACACGACCAGAGGCTGTGGGACCCTGCTGCCAGAGTCCTCCCTGCGCTGCTGGATCCCAACCCCGGGAAAGAACGGTGAGAAAAAAAATCCATGGATGGGTTATCAACGTTCCGTTCAAAAGGAAAACAAATGCTCCCAAAAGAAAGGATTAAAGTACTTCTCTCTCTGGAGACAGAGCTCCCGGTGTGAACGCAGACAGCTCTGGTCACAGGAGAGGTCCTGGGGGCACAGTCGGACGTCGCCTGGGGCTGTGCAGCAGCAGCGGTGCTGGGAGCTGGAACTCCCCTGACATGGAACATCAGACAGCAGCGCTCCCAAAACCTGTCAGAGCTAAACCTTAATTATCCAGACCCCGTTATTTCCTGCTTGGGAAGTGTTTACAGAACCAGAGACCACCAGCGAAGGATTTATCTCCAGGCTGCTCTTGCAGACAGCTGTCGGGTTCCTCAGCAGCAGCCCTGAGCTCACGCAGCGCTCGGGAGGGATCAGAGCACCAGCTGCCAGCCCAAAGGCACCCCAGGAACCTAGGAGCAATGTTAGGATGGTCATGGTGATGTTAGTTATCACTAACAGGGTAAAGGCATCACCAGTGTGGAGATCCCTGACAAGAGCTGTGACTTTTCCTATCAATTCAGAGGTGAACTGAGGAAAGAATCTGTAGGGCTCTGGTGAAGCACGTGCTGATAATCTGAGAGTTTCCTCAGACAAAACTTGAGAGAGCTCTCCCTGGGGACAGCCTCCGACAGCCCATTAGCCAGGTAATCATAAAAACCCAAATACTTTCCCCTCCCCACAGCAACAAGAGCCAGGTGCTCTCACTGCTGCTCCCTGGGTCTTTGTGAACGATCTGTGCAGCTTCAGCAGCGCTCTGGGACCCGACCTCCTTCCTGTGAGGAGCGTGGGGCAGAGCACCAGAGGCACTGCATTTTGGGGAGGAAGTGAAGCTGTCATGAAAGACACGGGTGTTTCATAGCTGGCTGGAGCAGCTGCAGCCCATTGCTGGGCTGGGCTGGACTGGTCAGGCTGGGCTGGGCTGGGCTGGATGTACCCCCAGGCCAAGCTTCCCTGGCTGCTCATGCAGCAGAGCTTGGGCTGGGGCCCCACTCGACAGCTGGAGATGGTGCCACCAGCCTGTCCTCATCTTTGCCTTCAGGAACCATCATGGCTCACACAGACATCCTCCTGCTGGCAGAGAGCCCTGCTTGCCGGCCCAGCTCTCCTACCTGGAATGTCTCCCACACTGCTGGTCCTGAGCAAGTGCTAAACCACTCAGCCACCTCTGAGCAACGCAGGACAGGGACTCTCAATGTAGCACCCCTGCTCTGCAGCCAAAAAGGGGAGGAGGGAGGCACCCAAGGGGCATGGGCAGCCTTTGCTGCCTTCCACCCACACCAAAGGGCGGTGTGGCCTGGTGAACCCCGATGGGAAGAACATTTACCCCTAACCAGAGCCTCACTGCTGCTCTGAGCACCTCGTTGGAAGGAAGGTAACGAGACCCTCTGGGGCAGGAGCTCCCAAAGCCCTTCCTGCACCCTCCTGTGTGTGCAGGAGCAGCACCCCGGGGCGCAGCACCCTGCTCCCCCAGCGGGAGGCAGGGTCTGCCCCGGGGAGTGTGTCCCACCCCCTCTCACACCAGATACCCTGGGCTGTGGGTTGGTTTGGGCAAAGCTTGGTGTTGAGGCGCAGTCACGCAGTGATCCCCGCTGACTGCAGTGGGAAGCATCCTGGAGTGCTTCTGGAAGCTGAGGGATGTGATGGGGAGACTTTTTAAGGCATTTTTAACACGGCTTTTTCCACTTCCTGAGTGCTGACACATCTCCAGGAGGCTGTGTCGTGATGACTCGGTGTCTCTCCTGACAGGCGCAGCGCTGTGTCATTCCCAGAGCTCCTGGAACACATCAGTCACCTACAGCTCCCAGAACACCACGGCTGCCACTGAGCTGCTCCCGGGCTGTTGGTGCCCTTCTGAGCCATCAGGGCCAGTTCCTGACCAGCAGCTCCTTTCCCAGGCAATGTCAGCAAGGTTTGGGCTGGGTTGAAGGAGATTTGGGGCTCCTCACGTGCCCTTGCTGGGACAGCTGTGGAGGGGGGCAAGGGGAAGGTGGGAGGGCTGCAGCCAAAATGGTTTTAAGAAAGGACTGACCCCTTGGAGAAGGTACACACGGGGGCACCCCCAGCATGCCCAGAGGCACATGCCAGCCAGTCCCCGTTTGACAGTGTCTTTCTGAGGAGGGTCCCACTGCATGGTGCTCATGGGGATGCCTCTCCTTGTCTCACCCTGCTCCCCTCCAATGCTAGGCTGCCTCATGCTGTGTCACCCCATCTTGGGCAGGAGGGTGCTGCCTGCTGGCCTCCAGCCTGGAGGATCCTCCATGCCCCTGCCTCCAGAGAGGAGCCTGCAGCAGGCACTGCTCACTAGCTTGGCCTGGCCACAGGTTGTCCTTCACCTTCTCTCCCAGGCACATTCCCTCTCTTCTGAGAGGGCTCTGGTACAGGATGGGTGATGGACAGCATCCCCTGAGGGATGGGGTGAGGAGCGGGAGGAGGTTGTGGACTCCTGAGGGATGATTCCTGGGAATGCATTTCCTCCTCCTCCTCTCTGCTCCTTTTCCCTTATTGGCCCCTTTCAGGGGCTCCCCCCTCTGCCGCAGGCATCGCCCATCCATGGGGCCAGGCGCTGGCATTTCTGACCAGCTGCCTCCAGCCTTGAGCTTGGGCTTCACCCAAAAGCTGGTGAAGCCAGGCAGGAGGCTACGGGTGACGGGCTGGAGGAGGGATGCCTGACCCCGATCCATCCTGACTGCCCCCTCCCCTCCCTGCTGGGATGATCCTCAGGTAAATGAAGGTGTCCTTGCACACCTGAGGGAAGCAGTGGCAGCTTCTCTGGCTGCTGAGCCAGCAGTCACCCAGCTGAGGGCTGCTGAAGTGCTACAGCCCAGGGTTCCTCCTGCCCACACAGGCTCCTGCTCAGCCTCGGTGCTGAAGGCAGGGATGTTGTTTCCAGCTCACTGCATGCTATTTTTAGGAATACAGCTCTCTAAGTTTAAAAAGAAGAGATCCCCTTCGCTGCTGCAGTTTGCCATAACGCTGTGTTCACATCATTCCCCCAGCCTGGAGCTGCAGACCGTTTTTCCTCTGGTTTGGCAGGATTTCCCAGCGCAGGGATGCGGGTTGCTCAGCAGCCAGGCTCAGCACCCCGACCGGGAGCATTTCCTGTGCAGAAGCATCACTCGAGCCGTCTCCACCCATGGCCAGGAGCCGCACCGGTGGGCTGGGGAGGGCTTGGTCCCCTGCCCCCACCCTGCCCATCCTGGTGTTGGAGCCCCTTGGGTGGGGACTTTGGTCCTTTGCCACCCCCAGCGTGAGACAGGTCCAGAGTATCCCCGTGCTCCTGCATCGCGTTTGGGGGGAGCTCACTGGAGGGCTCGGTGTCCCACCTTGCTTCGCCTGACTCCCCCTCCGGAGAAGGGCTGAAGGACCCACGAAGAGCAGCGTTGCTGGAAAGCATCCTGGGGGTGGGCTGCAGGACTGATGGAGAGCAAACCTCCTGCCCCGGCAGCCCCGAGACCCGGGGGATGGCCGGAGGGGAGCGAAGGCACAGAAACGGGCAGGACCTGGGGGCTGGGAAAGGTTCGGGGAGGGGGGGGAGGCTGTGACCACCCTCCCAATTAAAGGGCTGTGCAAATGACGTTCTCCACCCCAGACCATCAAGGCGCACGCGTGCTCATTTGGGTATGCCTGACTAATAGTAGCCACGCGGTAATTGCTAGCCAATTAGTGCAAGCGGGTTTCCCAGCCCCGTGCGGAAGGAGCGTGATGGAGCTGC
>VZTU01028378.1:0-22164 GCA_013400835.1 Zapornia atra | reverse complement strand
CGGGGCGCTGGGCAGGAGGTTTGGGGGCCGGCAGGAGAGCCGGGGCAGGGGTTGGGTTTGTTTAATTCCTCGGTGGAAGGAGGGAATGGGAAGAGAAGGTGACTGGCTGAGGATGGGAAGCTGATCCAGGACCTCGCTGTTAAGGAGCACGCCGGCCCTACCCTGGGCTGCCCCTACCCTGGGCTGTCCCTACCCTGGGCTGTCCCTACCCTGGGCTGTCCCTACCCTGGGCTGTCCCTACCCTGGGCTGTCCCTGCCCTGGGCTGTCCCTACCCTGGGCTGCCCCTACCCTGGGCTGTCCCTACCCTGGGCTGTCCCTACCCTGGGCTGTCCCTGCCCTGGGCTGTCCCTACCCTGGGCTGTCCCTGCCCTGGGCTGTCCCTACCCTGGGCTGTCCCTGCCCTGGGCTGTCTGCTGCTCGTTGTGACGTGCGCTGCAGTAGTAATAAACATGTTGTACAACACCTGACAGCCCCATTAGGGCACAAATACAGGGGAGCTGCCAGTAACTCCCCCTGTGCTCCGCCAGGATAACATGGTAAAGAACCTGGAGTGGTGTTTGTGTGGCTGCTGGAACTCTTCAAAGATACGTTAAATGAAAGAAAAAGTATTAAATGAGGAGAAAAAGTAATTCCAGACTAAAGTCTGTCATGATAAAGAGAACCAGGCTTACAGCGACTGCGCTCCATGAGATCGGGGGGGAAATGTGTGTGTGCGTGAGGGATGGAGAAGGACTTGGAGAAAGCAAGCCTAAATGCCTGTGGTTTGTCTTGTCCTCCAGAGGTGGGGAGAGAGGAGGGTGTAGGATCAAGAGGAGGGTGTTGGATCAGAGTCACAGACTCACCAGGCTGGAAAAGCCCTTTAAGCCCATCGAGTCCAACCGTCCCTGTCCTGTGCTAAACCAGATCCCTGAGCACCTCATCTCCCCTCTGTTAAACACCCCCAGGGCTGGGGACTCAGCCCCCTCCCTGGGCAGCCTGGGCCACAGCCCCACACCTCTGCCAGGGAAGAACTTTGCCCTCCCAGCTGAGCTGACCCTGCCCTGGGGCAGCTTGAGCCCATTGCCCCTTGTCCCATCTCCTGTCCCCTGGCTGCAGAGACCCTCGCCCACCTCTCTGCACCCTCCCTTCAGGTAGTAGATCTTGGGCACCGGCTGCAGCAAAGGGAGGTGGGTGCTGGGGGCAGACACCCCCCTCCTCCCCGGGTTAATTACAAAGATGGAGCTCCCTTCTCCCCACAGAGGGCCAGTCCCAGGCTCTGGGTCCCCAGCGAAGGGCCCGCGCTGCCCAGGCACATGGCCTGTGCTCACCAGGGGCTGGGGGCTGTTCCTGATGGGCACACCGGTTATTAAACCTCAGCCTGTGCCCAGTGTGGTCTGTTTCTCTCATCAGCTCTCTCCTCCAGTATTGTATTGCTGACTCTTTGGGGAGAGCAGTGTGCTGTTTAATAAGAAGAGCAGGTTGCTTCCATACACCTGAGTGTTGGTGATTGACTCTCTGGCTTTTTTAATAATTCAGCTGCTCGATGGGCCCTGTGCATCCAACACACCCAGGGAGTGCCCCAGGGAAGGAAACAGAGCTTGATGATTGTGCTGCTGGCTGTGGGGGCTGAGACGCTCCTTCCCAGCGGGCTGGGAGCAAGCCCACCTGCCTGTCCCACAAAGAGGTGGGTCCCCCAGGATTCAGCTTGGTTACTGGGGACACGTGAGGAGTGTGAGCAGTGATAACCCACACGCTGCAAGTGGACAGTGGAAGGGCTGAGGCAGACCTGGGGAGCAGGGCGTGGGCAGCTCTGTGTGAGGGCCATGTCCATCACCTTGTGCCCCATCCTGGCTCTTCCGAGGCCAGCACGTTTCCTTGTTCCACATTTCACACCCCTAAACTAAACTCAGCTTCATTCTAAACTGAGCTTAGTTTCAGCACACGAAACCTGGGCAGGGCCACGTCAGAGCATCTGACACCTGGAGCATCTCCCCTGTGAGGACAGGCTGGGTGAGCTGGGGCTGTTCAGCCTGGAGAGAAGAGATTGAGAGGGGATCTGATCAATGGGGATCAATAGCTGAAGGGTGGGACACAGGGGGACATGGGCAGCCTCTTCTCAGGGTCTGTGGGGACAGGACAAGGGGCGATGGGCTCAAGTTGGGGCACAGGGAGTTCCCCCCCAATGTGGGGAAGAACTTCTCCCCAGTGAGGGTGAGGGAGCCCTGGGACAGGCTGCCCAGGGGGTGTGGAGTCTCCTTCTCTGGAGAGATTCCAGCCCCGTCTGGACACCGACCTGTGTGCCCTGTCCTGGGGACCCTGCTTTGGCAGGGGGTTGGACCTGATGGCCCACAAACCAGCGTGAAGCAAGGGAAAGGATGACCCACAGGCCGGGGGCTGGCTTATCCCATCCAGCACGTACAAGTCCATCCCGTTCCAGCTCAGGGAAGCCACCATGTACCAGGAACAGGGGCTGAGCGATCTGCAGGCAACGCGTGAGGAAAACAAGGATGGATGTTTCAAGAACACAACGGAGCAGATACATCCTGGAGGATTAGGGGAAAATGATTGTTTTATCCTTTCTGACATGCACAGCACAAGCAGACACACACGCACCAGGTCTGTTAGGTGTCTGGAATTTATTTCTCACCCTTGTTTTTCCACAGGTTTTGAGTTTCTTCCCGTGTTCTGTTAAGCCCCTGGAAAATTTCCCTTGAGCTCAGCAATAAATTAGACCCTTTATGAATTAGATACCTCCAATGCCTCCTCAGAGGGATGAAGTGTTAGCAGGATACAGTGGTGTGTCAGAGCAGCCAGGAATTCTGAGGATCACTCGCTGGTGAGGTGGGAATGTGTGAAGCTCATGGAGCTCACCAAGGGCAAGGTCCTGCCCATGGGTCGGGGCGATCCCCAGCACAGCGACTCGAATTCAAAGTCCTGCTAGGAAGAGTTGAGTCCAGGCTTAAGGAAACAGGCAGTGTGGTACCCAGTGAGTGAGGGGATGGGGAGGCTGGCGAAACAGAATTCAGACCTAGATTTGGGAACTGGAGAATAAAGTCATTAACAGATGTTACTGATAAAGGTCTATAGCCAAATGAGTTAGCAAGCATAAAAATGAGTTGTTCAGTATTCCACAGGAATGTTTCACTGTGATATGAGCACGGTTCTGTCATAACACTGGTTCTATATAACACTATAGAAAAAGCAGCAGGAGTATTTTCTACGTTTCTGCTGCTTTGAGGCATATGCAGAGGAGATGTAATCGTGGGTTAGAGACAAAAAAGCCTCCTGTCATCAGTGCCTGGGAGAGAAATGCAGCTCCACAAAAGCAGCCAGGTTAAACAAAGTGAGTGTGTGAGTACCTGAGCTGCTCAGAGTGTTCCCCGACCTGCTGCTGGCTTTAACAACCTGACATTTGGAGAGTCCTGAGGAGACAGGAAGAGAAACCCAGCACGTCAAAAGCCAGCAGACAGCAGAGTGTCAGGGCTGGTGTAGGAGAGGGTGGCTCAGCAGGAGCATCTCCACCCGGGCTTCTTCCTTTGGCTTTTGCAGGCCACCGCAGCAGCCAGGCTGTAGCTGCACGTGTGGCAACTGGTTTCTGGAGTGCCCTGTCACCCAGGGTGGGAGGTAGGTTTCCCAAAGTCTCCCCACGACACTCAGCACATTTCATTACGCTTGGGAATTTGGCCTCCAGTCGTTTCTCTGCTCAGCTGGTTTGATGATTCCCTCAGCTATCCGTGCAGACAGCTGCACAGGCGGCTCCCGCGCAGCCCCTGCTAGGCCTCGCTCTGCTTCCTCATCCTTCTGACAGGTTTACACGCTTCTGCTTTTGCCTTGTGACTCTGAGCATCTCTTTGAACTTGTGTCTCAGCAGAGTCCTCCAGGAGCCTGGCTCCTGCCAAAGCACTGGGCTGTGTTGGCTGCAGGTTCAGGGAACTTGTGGGGCACACGTAGGCTCCCACGCAGCTGGGTCGGTGTCCAGACCCAGTGTGAGAGGTCAGGTGATTTATCCAGTGCTTCTCCTTACCCAGAAATGGCAAAATCCCTCTGTGCTTCCCCCAGGTTTGTAGCTGACATGTCAAAAGGCGTTAGTCACCATCAAAGTGCCCATGGTATTTTCAAGCCTCCAAGGATATTGTTAATAACCTTGTTGAGAAGCTGCCGTGGAACATCGGTGTCCTGGTGCTCTGGGATGCTCTATAGGTGAAAGAGGTTTGGTATTTTTAAATCCAGGGCCAGAAGAGGAATACTGGTTGTCCTGTATCCTCACCTGGAATCAAGTGAGGGCACAAGTCTTTGGATGCTCGTGATGAGACTAACAAATGTCCTCCTGAGCCTCCCCATGGGCAGTGGGTGTGCAGGGAAGCAGGCTTCCACCCAGAGCTCCGGGGTTGTAGACCCCTTGCCGGGGAGGGGCAGACCCAGCTGTCATGGTACAGGGTACATCAGGCTGTGCACCACACCTCTGTGTTTCTCTGGCAGGACCTTCCCCTGCATCACCTCTGCAGGACGGGGTATGGATCCCCACTTCACAGCAGCAGCTCCAGGGGCAGAGAGACAGTCCTGCCTGCTCTCAGCCATGCAGCAAGCGTGGCTCCTGCCAACCCCTTCAACCCTGGACCACCCTGATCTGCGCCAGGACCGGCCGCAGCGCTGGTACCCTGTGACATGCCCTTGGTCCCACCGAGCAGCCAGATGTATTCCCACTCTCCCTGCCAAGGCAATCCCTAAGGAAGAGCAGCCTCAGGGTGGGGAGGGTCCATTTCATTCAGGAAGTTGGGAATGCCTTTGAACAAGAATCATGCCCCAGATGTTCTCTGACCCCCACACATCCGTCAGGGTGTGGCAGGGTGAGGGATTCCCACATCCTTAGAGCCTCTGTGAGCCCTTGCCCGTCCTGCCTGCTCCTCGTGCCAGGGAAGTCAGTTGGGAGCTGGAGACGGGCACGTTCGTTGACTGGGAGTCACTTTGTCAGTCGTGATCTCATGCTGACAGCTTTGTGCCTGAAAAGCAATTTTAGTTTCAATCAAAGAAGAATAGAATAACAAGTTTAACATTTGGGAAACTCATTACTGGAAACTTTATTAAACTCAAGGCTAACAAGCATGAATTACTGCTTGAAAGAGCAATTTTTTTTTTTTTTTGGTTAAAAATACAGATATAAAAGGATTTATAGTATCTAAACCGATGATGACAGTGAAATGCAGTGTTGGGTATTCCACACTCTCCTCTTTTTCCCCCACGTTTCTCCTTTTGCAGGTAGGAGTGCACCTGGCTATGAGCAGGGCCAGCACACAGGGTGTTTAGCGAAGGGGCTGTGGGGAGGGTGCCTGGAGCAAGCCCTCAGAGGCCTCCTCCTCCCTCAGATGCCACTCGCTGTCTGTCCTTCCTGTATCCCAGAAGCACAACATGAAGTTACGCTTCTGATGGCTGGCATGGCAGGCTGGGGAGGAAGCCAGCAAAGCAGCAGGGAGCTGACAGCACCCTGGGTCTGCAGTCGCTCCCGGCAGTGGGCAGTGCAGCTCCCTTCTCCATCCTGCATCCCGGACACAGCCCTGCCCCAGCTCCCAGCACAGCACCCCAGCCCTGTGTGACTCCAGGCCCTGTGCAGCGTGCCAAGGGTGCTCTGCTCTGTCACACTGAACAGCCGGTGCTGAGCTTGGCAATGGGCATGGTGAGGTCTAGAAATACACGGCTGACTTGCTGTTTAGGCTGTGAGAGAGGGGCAGGCACACCAGCACTAGGTGTGGGGTGTGCAGTGTGGCACTGCTCCCCAGCAGCCAGGCAGGGAAAGTGGGGTTCCTCTCCTTTGGTGGGGTTTTTCCCCTCTGAACACACAGAGAAGTACTCTGGCTGTGAAAATTCAGTCCATGTTCTGGAAAAGCCCAGGCCCAGTTTACCCAGCAAGGTGCTTAAATGCTGGTATTTTAATGATGCATTCAGAGCCCCTGTCCCAGCAGAGACCCCCTCGTAAAGGCTCTCTCCAGAAGCCGGGGGGGTTGGAACTGCAGCACACACAGCCCTGTCAGAGCTGGGTTTCGGCAGCGGCACAAAGTGCACGCCCAGGGCTCCACGAGGCGCTTCCCAGGGCTCCCAGCACCTACTGGGGAACCACCAGGCTCAGCACAAAGGATGCTGCTCCTCCATTTTCAAGCCCATTTACCCAAAAGAAGCCTCTGGCTCCAGACAGGAGCGTCCAGCTGCGGCTCCCAGTGGGAGAAGCTCTGCTGGGACCACTCAGGGGTCATGCTGGGTGGGCAGGAAAGGCTCTGGCTGCTGTGGCCAGGGATGGATGGACAGACGGACAGACAGATGGATGGATAGAGAGATGGATGGATGACCAGCTCCTGTCACCTTGAAGGGTTGTTAAGAGCCTGCTGGTAGCAGCCAGGGAGAGACACTGAAGGAGAGCAGAGCACCTGGAGACCCCTGAGAGAAGGAGTGATGCCACTCACCTCTGTGGAGTGTGGAGAAGTCTGTCACACTCATGGAGCCGCTGGTGGGAGGTGGGGACACACCACCCTGTGTCCAGAGCCTGAAGTGGAAAGCCTCTCTGGGACCTCCCAGATGTGGGAACCTTGGTCTTCTGCAGAGCAGGAACAGGGCCCATCCTGGAAGAAACAATAACTGGCACGTGGATTGAAGGGGTGAGCAGAGCTGTCTGCCCTGGCTGGAGCTCTGCCCTGCCTCCCTTTCCTCTCTTGCTCAGGAGCAGCACCCTCAGGGTGCTCACCTCAGGGTATGGGTGCTCTGGTGAGCAATACAGGACCTGCTCCCCTCTCCTTGTCTCCCTCCTCAAGCTCAGGTGGGACTGGAGCAGGTCTCCCTTTTCCTTCCCAGTCCAGGGAGTGAAGCTGTGGCTCCCAACCATGCCCCCAGCATCACACAGCTCACCTGGGGAGGGGCAGGAGGCTTTAAATCCCAGCCCACAGCTGGTGTGGCTGGTTGGTAGGAGGCTCCCTGCCCCTTAGCTGGGTGGGGGTGAGATGCCAAGGCAGCTCACTGGAGAGCTGTGGTGCCTTTCAGGAGGGAGGGCTGTAGTCCTTAGGTGATGTCTGTGTGCAGGTGAAGTCCTTGCATTAACGTGGGCTTGTTTCTGTTCCTCAGAACACCAAGGTTTGTGTGCTCAGGTCTGGGTTCTGGCTTGTTTCCTGAGCCATCACTGAGTTTTGTCTCTCAGGAAGCATCTTCCCCTCCTGGGCTCCCTAGCTGATGCCTGCCACCTCTCCAGCAGCTCCTGCGCCGTGTCTGGGTGTTGAAGAGCCTGCCTCACACAAAGGAGAGCAGGGCTGCCCTCTGCTTCTGCTGGTGTCATCATGTCAGCAAATTAATCCACAGGTATTAAATCCTGTGTCCAGAGTCAGTCACATGTCCTGTGGGGCTTCGGGAGGGACGAAACGAGGCCGTTCATTTAGATAATTGCATGATAATGGCTCGGTGGAAAGAAAACCCATATTTCAATTAAACACATTTAATGTGCTTATGCAGCAAGAGATGGATACCTTTTAAGCATCAAAAAAAAAATTTAAAATTGACTTAATTCAGCTCAGATTCTGGGAAGACATCCTGATCTGCTCTGGGAGCTGTTACCAGCCCGAGCTGCTGGCAGAACCCGTCCTGGCTCATTGGGGGGCTGTGTTGGTGCCTTGCAGCCAGGGCAGGCTGTGTTTTGGTGTTCCCATACCAGGCTGGCATTCCTTGCGGGCAGAGCAGCTGCGTTGGCTGCTGCTGGGCTCTGAGCTGGGAAGGTGACAGCCCAGCTTGTGATGAATGCACCACCCTGCGATCCAGCGGAGTAGGATTGTTGGGGGAGATGGTGCTTCATCTGAAGGGGTGTTCTGAAGGTGAGCACACACCATGGCTTAGCTCCTTTAAATAAATTATAAGCATTAAATATTCATCAAGCCCCATTGTTTGACTTGGTGCATTCGCTTCCTGTAGTGTAATTCATTCAACATCTTTGCACAGAGTGGTAAGTGTGTATTAATTGTACAGCATCGTTGGCAGATTCCCTCCCGTATGGTGTGCTGGGATCGTGGCTACAGCAAGACATCAGCCACCACGTCTGCTAACAAACTGGGTGCCCCAGCAGGAAGAGCTGCCTTCCCAGGAACCGCTACTCTGCAGATTGGTGTGATCACATCCTGCAAGTGCTTTTCAGTCGGTGCTTAACAGACCCCACACCCCGTGGCACTGCCAGTGCACATCCCAAGCATCTTCCCTTGGGGGGTGGAGGTGTACCAGCTTGTCTGGAATCTGAACCTCCTGCCTGTGGAGAAATCCAGATTATCCAAAGTCATTAATATAAATCAGAGTGGCTGTTCAGTGGTGTGAAACACCTGAAGGACAGCTTGGCAAAGGCACTCTTCCAAAGGGCTTCCCTTAGAGCCATGCCTGCTCATGGTGCCCCTGGGCTGAGCCGCAGGCAGGGGCAGCTGCTCGGGTTTGTCCTGGGGATGGGGGACCCCCGAAGAGGCAGCAGCCAGGCAGCTGTGTCAGCACTGAGCTCACATCTCCCTTTTTCAGCAAGCAAGGCTGGGGAGCGTCCCTGCCAAGCTGCACGGGCTGGGGGCTGGGCGCTGGGCGCTGGGCTCGGGGCCGGTCAGCGCGGCGGGCGAGGGGCCCTGGGTGTCAGCATGCAGACCCCTGGGAACAGCCGCTGTGCACACAGCGCTGCCCTACAGAGCGCCGGGGGGTTGCAGCAGGAGGGCAGGGCACGGCCTGGCTGTACCCGTGCACTGAACCAGCCGAAGGAGCCGTGTCTGCGCCGGTGCTGCCCCAGCGCCGGGGCTGCGGGGATGCGGGTCCCGGGAGGGGGGTGCAAAGAGACACCCCGTGTGACAGGGGTGTCTCAGGGAGGGCAGCTCCCACCGCGCCTTCTGCAGTGCTCTGTTGACGCCTGCCCCAGCTAGTCCTGCAGTCAGTTTGAAGGATGCAGATGATTCCTCGGCGCTCAGCTCCTGCTCATGATACGTATTGACTGCTGCATATTGCAAATTGTGCATGAAATGACCCGTTTCTGCCCACCAGAAACCATACCCTGCAATTATTGGAGAGAGAGCCTCAAAGTGTGCCCGGCGCCCTCGCTGGCAGAGAAGTGGGTCCTTGTCTGGGAAGGACATTCCAGGATCAGCAGGAGGAATTTCAGCCTGCCTGCCTGCAGAGAGGGAGGAAGGCTTCCTCCATGGCACAGCTGAAAGGCTTGTCTCTGAACTTCACCCGGCCAAATACAGACCCTGCTCCTGAGCAGGGAGGTGCTGAGGTGTAGGAACCAACCAGGCAAAGCTCACCAAGCAGCTGCTGTGCTGTTGCCATTAGTCCTCCAAGGCCGTGGCTGGTATTTGTATGGAAATGGGGAATGTCAAGAATTTTTACTCCTCAAGGTATTCTGATACTGCAAATTTTTTCGTGTTCAGTCTGGAAAAGGGTCAGGACAAATAAAAATAATTAAAAATAAACAAAAGTACACGGCCTGAATGCTCCAGGGAGGTGCTGTGAGATGCAGATGCAGCCCTCACATCTCTGCGAGGCACGCTACCCTCCTGAGTCATCCCTTCAGTTGGCTGGATTCAGGACTAGAGCAGGCTTTGGAGGTTCTTGTTAACCGTGCTATCAGCAGTTTGAGGGGGCCAAGTGCCCATGCAATGTCTTCTTTTTCCAGCCAGGGGAAGGTGAAGCTGTGCTTTCCTGGATGTGATGGCAGTACCTGAGAGAGTACCGGGGTGGCACTGGCCAGTCAGCACCCTGAGGTGGGATGCACCCTGAGATGGGATGCACCCTGAGATGGGATGCACCCTGAGGTGGGATGCACCCTGAGATGGGATGCACCCTGAGGTGGGATGTACCCTGAGGTGGGATGCACCCTGCAGTGGGACTCACCCCTCCCACTGCTGCAGGTGTCTGCGGAAGGGGGTTGGGATGGACAGATGCTCTAGGATGGGTGTTCACTGACTTGGTGTGGGGTTTGGGAAGTTGCTGTTCTGTCCAGGCTTGAGTTGTACTGACATTCCTGTGACTCCCATAGCTGCTTGTTCCTCCTGCCTGCCCACTGCCTGTGTGGTCTGTTTCTTGCCCCGAAGGTCCAGGTTTACACCCGCAGAGAGGTGTACGCTGTGTGAATTGTGGTGCACAGTTACACCATCCCTTGGAGCCTCCTGTGCTGAGGGAGGTGATTTATTGGGAAAGAGAAGGAAGCTTTTGCATGGTGGGTCTTTCCCCTCTGCTTTGCTCCTGCTTTGGGATTCGGTGTGACAGCTTCGTGCTTCTGTAGCATCGCTTGTTTTGCCACGTTAATATTGTGTCAGTACAGGGCCAGTTCTGCTCCCATGAGGGCTCAGATGCTGTGCCTTCCCCCTCTCGTGCCCCCACGCATCCCTCACATCGGCACAGCACGTGTGTGTCTCTCCACAGGGAACAAATCCCGCTCCTCTAACTGGGGGCTGTGTGCTGGCCACTCACCAGCCACAGGGGCTGGTTTATGATGGCATGGCAGAGGCCCTGGGGCAGGAATGAGTGCAGAGACACGTGTGCTCCCTGAGATAGGTGGGGGCAGCCTCCCTGTGCTGGTCCCAGGCTCCTAAAGCCAGGGAGCAGTGACAAGGACGGCGTTGCTGTCCTGATGACTAACTCCTGTGTAACCCACTCACATGGTCACTCAGCAAGACAGGATGGTGACGGGGCGGGCACAGCCCTGGCCCCTGGCCCCTGGCCCCTGGCCCCTGGCCCCTGGCCCCAGACGTGTGCCTCCAGCCACAGACCCCATCGGCTGGGCATGCGACCACCCCTCGACTCCAAAACCACCGGTTGATGTTGTTATTTAAAGAACAGGGTGCAGGGCTCTGAGAGAGGCTTTCCCCAGGCACTCTGTGGATCTCATCACGGGTTCTGGGGGCTGCCCTGGGTTTACTTCCAGCCAGATCCCTCACTGGCTTTGCCTCAGTTTCCCACAGTTTGGGAGCTGGACGTGTTTGTGGTGAGTTTCCTGGGGAGGTATTTTCCTCCCCAGCAAAATACAACTGATAGAGCTGGAAGGGATTCAAAGTTAATTCCCTCAGTAATCCCAGTAACTAATATTTAGTGCAAAGAAGAGCCTTTTAAACCCACACCATCCCGGAGCACAGATCTGTGCCTCCTTAGTCTTTAAATAGCTCCCTGGCTGTATTTATATACCAGTCTGGCTTAGCCTGTTTCCTGCATCTTTCTTGCAGGGTTGGGGTGGGGTTTTTTTCCAGAACTCTCCCTCTCAATAGCCCTTTCACATCTTTTATTAGCATCCTGCTTTATTAAAATCTTTTTGCAGTGATTAGAATGTTAAATGCACGTTTAAAGAGAAACCAGAGAGATTAAATGCATGTTAATAGAATTTAAGGCACTCCATTAGCAACTTTGTGCAGTATTTGTAAATTCATGAAGCAACATGTTTAATTATATATGCTGATGAAATCCAGGTCACAGGGCCTACCAGTGAATTAACTCTGGCATTCTGTGTTTGGTTTCAGGTGGGACCGTGCATCCGTCTGGGTGTTTTGGGGCATAAGCCATTCATCAGCACTGTCCAAGTCATGCAGATCCCTTTATCAGCAGGTTACCCAAGGGGATAACTAATCACAGAATCACAGACTCACAGGGGTTGGCAGGGCCCCCCAGAGCCCATGGGGTCCCACCCCCTGCCAAAGCAGGGTCCCCAGGACAGGGCACACAGGTCAGTGTCCAGACGGGGCTGGAATCTCTCCAGAGAAGGAGACTCCACACCCCCTGGGCAGCCTGTCCCAGGGCTCCCTCACCCTCACTGGGAAGAAGTTCTTCCCCACATTGGGGGGGAACTCCCTGTGCTCCAACTTGAGCCCATCGCCCCTTGTCCTGTCCCCACAGACCCTGAGCAGAGGCTGCCCATGTCCCCCTGTGTCCCACCCTTCAGCTATTGATCCCCATTGATCAGATCCCCTCTCAGTCTCTTCTCTCCAGGCTGAACAGCCCCAGCTCGCCCAGCCTTTCCTCACAGGGGAGATGCTCCAGGCCCTTCAGCATCTCCGTAGCCTCCTCTGGACTCTCTCCAGGAGATCCCTGTCTGTTTTAACCCAGGGAGCCCAGAACTGGAGACAAATGGGAAGGTTTGGCCACCTCTCCCTCACTCTGGATCTTTTGCATCTGTTTCTCTGAGTTCACCTGTTTGTAGCACCTCGAGAGCCTCATGGGTGTGTGTTCCTGCCCTCAAAGAGGCTCAAAACTGCACAAAAATAAAGGCCCAGAAAGCGATGTAATTCAGCCCAAAATCCACCTTCTCTGCAGCTCAGAGAAGCCTTTCCCTGTCGAGCTCACCCAGTTTCACATTAAATGCCCCCAGGGAGGGCCTGCCCGGTGCTCTCCGTTCATACACAGCCACAGTGAGGAGATGGAGGTGCCCACGGGCTTGTTTAGTGCAAGAGTTCAGCCTTTGGAAAGATCGCCTGGCACGTGGGCAGGGAGGGCCAGGCCAGTGGACACTGTGCTGCTCTGTGGACCAGGCTGTAGTAAGTACACAGGTAAAGAGGAGCTGTTGAGATAAATCAATGGGAAACTCGCTGCCTGGGGCCCGGGCTGCAGCTGCACAAGCACCTCGCTGTACAGCAGGGTCACAGGGAATTAAGATGTGGGTTTATTTCTGGTCCCGCTGCTCCTGCTGCTCAGCCTCCAGCTGATGCCCCAATCCTCCCTCTGTCACTTCATTGCTGGCTGCTGGAATCACGTTCCTGGAGCCTCTCCTCTGCTGCGGCCTGGCATGGCCGTGTCGCTGGGGGGGACACGGCGTGTTCCCCCTGGAGCAGGCCCGGGCTCGGACACAGCTGTGTCCCACACGTGCAGTGGGGAGGATGGACTCAGTGACAGGCAGCGTGGTCACACCCCGGTCCCCTCGCTGGAGTGGTGCCTCCCCGGGGCAGGAAGGCAGAAGGAGCTCCAGGCCCCCCCCCGCCCCTCCTCCTGCTGCCCCTACTTGCAGTCACTCTTCTGGTGGGGGGTTGCCAGCCTGGGAACCAGAGCAGTGCTGAAAGAAAGGCTTCTCTGAAGAAAGGTGGTAGTTCTTGGCAGCAGCAGCAGGTTTGGGGTGACACTTGCCTCACTGCCCTGGCTGGGTGTCGTGGTTCTGCCCCCAGCCCGGAGCTGGGCACCAACGCAGCTGGGGGGGAGGAAGGGGAAAGGAGAAAAAACACAGGCAGACCTGTCGAGTTGGGATAAGGGGAGTTTCTGAGACAGCAGAGAGAGAAATAGCAGTAACAGGACTTCTATAGCAAAAACACCTGGAACTGTGGGGAGGTCCCAGCATCCTGGGGGTGAGAAGGACCTGCCACAGCATGGTGAGCATCCCGTGCTCAAAGCTCCATGGGGCTACACCAGGCTGAGCACGAGAAGAGGTGACATCTGCTGCTCCCCATCTCTCCCCTGCCATTTCTGGAGCCTGCCTTGTTGTGTCCTGTCCCCCATGGGGCTGAAGCATCTCTGCCAGCTCCAGGAGATGGGGAAGGATCTGAACTGGATGGATGGCTTCAGTCACGAACAAGCCTGGTGACACTTTACCTGCCAGTGTAGGAGATACCCAGCTGTTGAGGTTCACCCATACACAGAGCAGCCGAGGAGCTGAGGGGTCTGTCCAGCTCTGACTGCATCCTTCAGATGTCTTGGAGGCTCTGGGAAGTACCCCATGAGTGAGCCTTGGCAAGAGCCATTGGGTGTCCGTGCCTGCTGGGGAGGCTTCTGGAGGCGAGCAGGGGCACCCAGCCACCCTCCCAGCTGAGGGCAGGGAGGCCCACGCTGACTGCAGCAGAGCCATTTGCCTTGGCCAGGAAATGGCTCATTGAGTTAATTGGGACCATCCAGTCTCCATCACTTCAAGATACACACTATATTTGTTCACTTCCTTCCTTTAAAATGCTAAAAGAGGGAAAAATAGCACAAAGTCCTGGTGCCTAATTAAGAAAATAAGTTTCTGCTCAGGTGACTTTTGAAATTTTAGCCAACGTTGGCTCCTTAAAGGCTCCTAATTAGTGCCCCCCTGTTCTCTTTGTCTTCATCGCTCCGTTTTTGTATTAATTCCCCTTCTCCTAAGTAGTGCAAATATAATGTCCCTTTTGGATACAGAGAGATTTTGTTTCAAGATAACAGCATTAAAAAAGAATATCTCACAGATAAGCTTATGGTTGGAGCAGCTTTATTTCTGCAGGATTATTCTCTCCTCTTTCATGACATTAAAGGGCAGCGAAGATATCGAGCACTTTCTAATACCATCAAAAAAAGATGACCGGTGTAATTGACATTTTTAAATAGGATTAATTTAGCACTTGAGGGAGATGAAAGGTTGAGAGGACGAGGAAGTAAAGGCTGTGGTTTCTGAACTCGACAGCGTGGGCAGAAGCAGCAGCGGGCTCCACATGTCCTGCTGTTCTCATTCAGTGTCCTGAGCAGGCTCTCCAGACAATAATTCAGGCTCCATCTCATTTTGTCTCAGACCTGTATGAAATGGGGAATGACAATCATTAAAATAGTTGCTGAGCTGGTGGGTAGTTTGGGAGCAGGGCGCCTGGAAGTGCTGAGGCCATCACATCCCAAGGGTGTGGAGGTGAAAGCCCAGCGGCCAAGGAGAAGTGTAGCCAGAAAGTAAGATCTATTATTGTACTTCCCTGCACAGATCACCATCTCCTGAGCTAATGCTTGCCATTTATGTACCATGCCAGGGATTAATATCCTCCTGGCTGAGGCAAGGACTGTTCACTGGGAACGATGGGATTACTGAACATTTGAGCTGTGTCCTCGGGATATGAACAGCTGTAAAGACAAGGCAGGGTGGGCAAGGCAGGGCTTCTTCCCTTTCCTTTTCTTCTCTCTCAGAGGAAAAGCCATAGCTGAAATGTGGAGCAGCCTAAAATATTCCTTAAAGTTCACTGAGGAATAAATGGTCCATCCCAGAAGAGGTCATCCCATCTGTACTTGCATCATCTCTGACTTCATCACGTTTCCTTCCCAGGGGCAGAGAGGTTCTCTGCCTGACCGTTACTTTCCAGACCTCGCACAGACCAAGCTGCCTTTGGAATCAGTTGTGCAGAGAGAGAAATGCTCTGTGCTCAGCTCTGCAAAGCCTCCACGCTGTTCTCCCTGAGACTCGTTTCAGGGTTCCTAAGTTGTATTAAATTTCCTTCTCACCTGGAACAGGCTTCCAGGTCACCCAGGAGCCCATCACTCCCTCAGGCTCCAGTTGCCACCTGAGGAGAGCATGTTAGTGTTCCAGAGGTGTTCTATCTGGGTTTGAATCCGAGTCTCACAACGTGCCTGTCAGTCTGGAGCTGCAGGAGCAGGGTGGGTGCCCAAGCCCATGTTTTCATAGTACCAGCAGTGGAGATTTCTGATCTGTTCCCCCAGCATTGCCTCCTCCTCCTCTGCCAGCTGCAGGACTGCACACCGTGTCCCATCACCCAGGGCTTCAATGAGGATGTTAAGTGGCACTGCCCCCCCACCAGCCCCCTGCCAGCATCCCTTCTAACTGGCACCAGCCTGGGCTGGAGCCCGTGGCCACCACCCTGAGCCCCGTGGTCCTCACAGAGCTCTCCAGCTGCCTTGGCCTCCACCCACCCAGTGTGAGCACAGGCACGCTGTGCAAGATCATGTTAAAAGCCTCACTGAAGCAGAAGAATGCATCCACAAACCTCTGCAAGGTGAGGGGCCCCTTGGGGACGTTTAGTGTCAGAACTCAGTCGGGATCACCTCCTGGAGAGGGACAGTGGGGTCGTTACCAGCGGATGGGAGCACGAGGGAGACAGGCTCAGTGTTTCATACTGGAGGTGGGACCAAGGCTCACTGCAAAGATCATATTCTCTGTGCTTCTTTTGTTATTGTTCTGATTTTACCTATTTTAAGAATCATTTTCCCTGCTCCTCCCAGCCCCCTTTTAGTGCCCTGGGAAGGAGCCCCAGCTCTCCTGAGTTGCAGGAACAGTTTCTGCTCTGCTGTGAGCCCCCTTGCTAAAGGAATCTGAAGGAATGATTAGAAAAATGTAAATGTTTCATTATGAGGCACTAAACCTGCTGCTTTCCTGGAGAGATGCTTAGCAGAGAGTGCCCTGTCCTTGACTGGCTCATGGCACTCACTTGGCTGCTTCATCAGACGCGGTGTCAGGGGGCAGGGTGCTGCAAAGCCACTGCTCAGCACTCACAGGCTGGGGCTGCAGATTAGTACCCAGCATCGTGCCGTGCCATTAATTCACTGGAGCACAAGCCTAAGTGGTAATTATTAGTGGTGCCCATTTATGATAGCCACTTTACTCCTCGTGTCCCTTGAACATTAATCGCTCTTCGTAATAGGATGAGGTTGGTTGAACAGATGTGAAACAAATGACACAGGTCTGGGTTCAGTAAAGGCTTTTAATTTCCCCCCCCTCTTTTTTATGTTGTACCTGTGCAAACACAACATTTAAGGTTATTCCCAGGGCTTAACAGAACCCTGTACCTAAGTGTCACTGTTACCAGAGACTGTAAATCACAGGCTCACAGAGCTGTAGGGGTTGGCAGGGCCCTCCAGAGCCCACGGGGTCCAACCCCCTGCCAAAGCAGGGTCCCCAGGACAGGGCACACAGGTCGGTGTCCAGACGGGGCTGGAATCTCTCCAGAGAAGGAGACTCCACACCCCCCTGGGCAGCCCTTGCTGTCACTGTAACTCGTTTCTCACCTGCACTGGGATGTAACTTGTACCCTCTGTCCCTCACCTCTCTGTGGGGCTCCCTGTGAGGAAAGGGTGCCCATCCCTTTGTAGCCACCCCGTCTGTAGGGCAGAGCTGTCCCGAGGTGCCCCAGCCTCCTCCACTCCCAGGAGAAGGAACCTAACTGCTCTGGTCTTTCCTCACCAGTCAGGCTCTCCAGACCTTCAGTCACTGGCTGGGGCTGTGACCATCATTAGTTGTGGCCTCACTTCCTTATTTCTCCTGTGCTTAATTCCCACCCTGTGTTGTTCCTGTTTTTCCTGGGCTACTAAACACTTGCCAGGATCTGCCTTTGCAGGGAGGAGACAAGCGATGCAGCGTCCTGGGGGTGCCTGCAGCAACCTCCTGCAAGGGGGTGAGTTCCCTATCAAATACAGACACTGGGGTCATCCTGTGCTCTTGGTAAGGGTCGCTCTTTGTCCCTGGAGCAGCACTGGTTTCACTGATACCCTGAGGAATGAGCCTATTTAGTACCTCATAAACACAGTCCGGTCCTGAAAGTGAAGCCTCAAACCCTCCAAGGCTGTTCCACAGCCAACTCCAGACTCTGGAGAGTGAGACCATGTAGGCAGGAGATTACATGGCAATTATTACTGGTAGTTTCCATTTCTGCCTGCTTAGAAAACCAGGAAACTGGATTAATTTTGAACAATTGCCTTAACAGAGTCAGTCAGAGTTTCACCTTGTTGGAAGATGGGTACTGTCTGCGCTGGATACCAGAGGCGATGATCCACAGCACTTGACCTTGTTATGGTATTATCTGCTTCTAGAGCCTTAACTCATGACAGCCACTGAACAGGGATGATGAAGAACTTGCCCTGTACTCTCCTGGGCTGTGAGACTCCCTGGAGCTGTGGGTCGCCAAGACACATCAGACCTGCCTCCCTCCCTGGGCGCTGGCCCATGTCTGCTCTGCCCAGCACCCTCTCCGGTGCTGAGCTGCTCAGGCACCACAGATCCCTCACTGCTGGGCTGAGCCTGCTTCATTGCCACCTCTGCATTACCCTTCCCTCCGCTTCCCCTGGGATTCAGGGAGAGAGGAGACACTTCAAAGAGTCCTTGACCTTCGTGGGTCTCTCATGAGTCTGTCGGTGGACACCCCGGGCTCCCTTCCCATACACATGGTTCTGCAGTGCTGTGGTTTTCCCCTATGCTATTCCAGTTTAGTGCTATCAGTACTGCTTCCCTGGCTCACCACTGGCCTGTCTAGCAGAGGTGAAGCCCCCTCAGCCCCCTTCAGATTATCCAAGGTGAACGATCCGAGCTCTTCCACTCCCCAAAAGCACGGCCGTGAGGACATGCTCTTGCTTAGTTTTCAATTAGAACCTTTTCCATCTTTACTTTTGCTGCTTTAGCTTTTCTTCTCATCCCTGCAGACGGACACATGACACCCCCACATCTCCTCCCCCCAGGTCCCGCTCACATCCCAGCAGTGCTGTGCAGGATGAGCCCCACCGCCCCTCTCCCTCACTGCCCTGTGGCAAGGCAGCTTACTGAGCCAGGCACAGAGCCCATCCTCTGTAAGGTGTTGCCATAAACCCTCAGGAATAAGACCCAAAACAAGCCCCTGCACAACCACGTGGCTGCTTGTCCTGTGGCTTTTGGTGTGAGGCATCTCCCCCCCCCACGCTGCTGGTGCTGTGGTGCCTGAACACTGCTGGTGTTCCTGATGGAGGGCTCATCCCCTGCCCCCCAGGCAGGGAACTTGAACTGGAATAATTCCAGCAGCCCTTCAGCTGCAGCTCTAGCTTCAGGGAGAGCATCTCTGGGTTTCACTTCTCAGCTCACTGCGCCCAGCCTGCAGAATCGATAGGAATTATCAGTAATTTGTCAGGGGTTGATAAATGGCTCTGTGATGTGGAACTGCTGATAATCCTTCCATTGTCCTTGCTTGTTAGGTCAGCGGCATCTTTTTTAATCCCTTGGAGAGGCGGTGACAGCCCATCCTGTGGTAACTGATCTGCTGGCTGCTCGGGAGGTTAAACAAGCAGCGGCACCCTCGCCAAAGCGTGTTCATCCCAAGGAGAGTGTCAGGGGAGCTGCAGGGCTCCTCCTGCTTTGAAATACCTGTCACACGCAGCAAGGAAGCAGTTCTCTTCCCACGTGGGAATGTTCATTTCGTTTCACAGGCTGCTTGTGGTTCCCCAGGGCTGGACCCACACCCACAGCCAGCTGGTGGCATGTGCCCTCGGGTGCAAGCGTCCCAGTGCCACTGAGGGACAGAGCATCTCCCCTGGGAGGAAAGGCTGAGTGAGCCCTGGGGCTGTTCAGCCTGGAGAGAAGAGACTGAGAGGGGGTCTGATCAATGGGGATCAATAGCTGAAGGGTGGGACACAGGGGGACATGGGCAGCCTCTGCTCAGGGTCTGTGGGGACAGGACAAGGGGTGATGGGCTCAAGTTGGAGCACAGGGAATTCCCCCCCAATGTGGGGAAGAACTTCTTCCCAGTGAGGATGAGGGAGCCCTGGGACAGGCTGCCCAGGGGGTGTGGAGTCTCCTTCTCTGGAGAGATTCCAGCCCTGTCTGGACACCGACCTGTGTGCCCTGTCCTGGGGACCCTGCTTTGGCAGGGGGTGGGACCCCATGGGCTCTGGAGGGCCCTGCCAACCCCTGTGATTCTGTGTGAAACCCTAAATCCTTTGTCATCCCGGTTTGCTGCTGGGTGAGAGGTCTGATCTGGGTTAGCCTCTTCCAAAACTGGGGGCAGGGCTTTGGGGGAGGAAGGGCAGGAGGGGCTGACGCTTCCATCAGTGATGGAGCATCGGCCTGTCCTGGGGTCTCTGGCCCTGGGTGCCCCCTCCCTGCTCACTGGTGTGGGCTGTGCCATGCCCCAGCCAGCAGCGCTGCCACATCGCTCCGCGCTCGGCAACCTGTGTCAAGAGCCTGCGGATACTGAAGATGTTTAACCTGAGCCCGGAGCTCAGCTACATGAGTCTGCTGATTAAAAATGAATGGATTACCCTGATAAGGATCATAATCCTCACTGTGCAGTGCTGCAGAAGAAATGGGCCTTGTGTTCCCTGCTCTTCTCTCCGCACAGCCAGCCCCGCGTCGCTGCGCCCTGCCAGCGCACTCAGCTTCCCTCCCTACCCACACCAAGGGACGTGAGAGCACCCAGCAGCTCCGGGAGCCCCGTGCCCGGACCCCCAGCAGCGTCCCTGTGCGGCTGCGTGCGATGCACTGGCAGCTTCAGCCCCACTTCTGACTTCAGGGTCCCCCCAGGCATTCCGATCCCGAGCCGCGGGCGTAGGGCGAATGCTGTGCCCTGCCGACCACCCTAAAGACGGGTACAGGTTAATTAGCACTGCTAACGAGGTGGTCACGGGGCCTGGCCCAGCCGCAGAGCTGGTTTTCTGCGACTCCCACAGAAGCCACAGGCTTTGGCAGAGCAAAACCTCAGCAGCAGCAGCTCCCTGCCCCTGCGCCAGCCCGTCCGCAGGAGCCCGAGGCCCGGAGAGGGAAGAGATGGAGTTCTAGTTGTAACCTTCCCTCCTGGAGATCTGGAACTCCCTTATCAGTTTCCCTACCCTGACAGGAATAGCTGGCAGGTGCACTGTGAATCTTTCCTGGTTGGGTCTGTGTGTGTGTGTGTGTGTGTGTGTGTGCACACCGTCAGGCCTGTGTGACCCTGCACCCGTGGCTGTGCCACAGGGTCTGTCACACCCTGGGCTGGGAAACCTGCCACCTGCTCTCCAGAACCCACAGAGGAGAGGGGAGCGTGCTGGTTGGTGTGCAGGTCACCGGCGCCCTGCCTCCAGCACCGGCACTGGGTCACTGGCGGAGCCGGAGCCCAGGGAGGGGCCACGCTCTGGTGCAAACCCCGTGGTGGGTGCTGGGCTGAGCAGCACAGACCCAGGGGAGCATTCCAGCTGGAAAAACCTGTCCAGACACCAAGGACCAGTGTTGCCCCAGCTCTGCCCAGCCCACCCCGACCCACGTCCCTCAGCCCCTCAGCTGTGTGGCTCTTACACCCCTCCCTGCATTTTGGGCAGCGTTTTGGGCAGTTGCAAGGGGGAAACTGGGGGGGGGGGGTTATTTTATTTTAAAACCCCATTCCTCCTGCTCATCTCCCAGGGAGATGTCACGCCTCAGCCTTTCGCCTGGGGACTCTCTTCGTGAGCGCTGAGGGTGTCTGTTCCTATTAGAAATGGTGCAACAAATAGAAGTCCCAGGCAGCGTTCCATCAGGCTCCCCAGGCTGGGAAGGATACCCCTTTTGTTTTATCCACTGCTTCTCTTTCTTCTGGAGATTTGTTTGGGCGAGATGGGATGCAGAGAGAAGGAAGTGATCCTAAAGGAATTGTGACTCATGGAGATTAGATAAATAAGAGGGCTATAAAAGCCATGTTAAGAAGCAGCTTTGCATACAAGTCCTAAAAATTGTCTGGTGGTTTGTAACTCCATCATGTGAGCGCAGAGCTATTTCTGAGACAAAGATTTGGGTAATAACTATGCACTTGAATTTTAGTTAAGAAAATAATATGTCCTGAGGGTACGTGTTCTTGGAGTGGTTTTGCATGCGTGCCGTGCTCCTCCTGAGGAGACACACTGCTGGTATCTGACAGCTAACTGCACAAACCCTGGCCACCAGCGAGGTGATGGGCTTTACTGCCAGGGCTGGGCTGATGGGCTGGGAGCCCAGCTGGGGACCCCGGGCAGGGCTGCACCGAGGGACCCTGTGCCAGCGCCCGATGGGGCAGAGGAGCGAGCGCCCTGGCTGCACAGCCAGCATCCCACCCAGCGTGTGGCTGGGGAAACTGGGACCGAGATAAAGCTGGAGGATGATTGCTCCTGGGGGAAATTACACAAACCATTTGTTCAACAATTTTGTTGTTATTGTTGAAAGAAAAAAGAGAGAGAGAGATTGTTGTGCGCTGCTTAGTGAGTGTGTTTGTTACTCCAGTAATTGTTTTTTGAGGGAATGGAAAAAGAAATGATCAACTGACAAGAGTTAAATGGCAACTTGAGAGAGGGAGGTTATCACCTTGGGGGGAAAGGGGTCTGGGGTGACCCTTCTGTTCCAAAACCCTGCAAGCAGCTGTGTTCTACACCCATCTGAGCAAGACACGATCCAGTTCAACTGAAGCACGGACTGGAGAGCCTGGCTGGGGTGTCCTGAGCCTGGCAGGATGGACTGCAGAGTATGGACCATCCTGGGTGCAGCGTTTCCCTTGGGAGCAAGGGGGGAGCTGATGCTGACCTGGGTGGCTGCAGTTGTGAACCGTGGCGTGGCAGGGTGCAGAGGGTGACATGTGCCCCCCCTGGATCGGCTGCCCACCCCTCAGCAGGTGTCAGCCAGGACCCAGTGTCCCTGATGGAGAGCAGCCCAGCCCGTAGCATCCCCCTGCCAGGCCGTGGGTACCAGCTGTGACCCACTCATGGCCCCACGCTGCACAGGGCGCTGTGTGAGCCTGCTGACTGCGTGACCAGCTGGAGCCCGAAGCAGGGCAGAGGGGTGTCCAGACCCC
>VZTU01028377.1:0-24188 GCA_013400835.1 Zapornia atra | reverse complement strand
TCTCTGGCTGGTATTCTTAAAACTATTTTTCATGACTCTGAGCGGGACTTGAAACACAATCAGGGCACCAAGCAACAGGAACATGCTGTCTTGGACATACCCAGGATATTCAAAATTCTCAAAAGCTGTTGTAATCAGCCAAACAGGAAAAGGGGAGGTGAAAGAGTGGGAGAAAGTATCTCCTCTGTCTTCCCTGTTGATGGGAGGGACCTTGATTCCTTCATCGAGGTCATGGATAAAGATCTTGAACTAAACTGGAGCCAGGACTGACCCCTGGGGGGATGCCACTTGTGACCAGCCTCCAGCTGGATTTTGCTCCATTTACCACCACCACCCTTTGGGCCATCCAGCCAGTTTTTAACCCAGCTGTTGGTCTATCTGTCTAGGCCAATGGCAGCCAGTTTCTCAGTCAGAATGCTGTGAGAAACCATGTCAAAGGCTTTACTGAAGTCCAGGTAGACCATGTCCACAGCCTTGCCGTCATCCATTAAGTGGGTCACCTTGTCGTAGAAGGTGATCAGGTTAGTTTGACAGGATCTACCTTTGTAAACCCATGCTGACTAGGCCTGATGCCCTGGCCATCACACATGTGCTGCATGATAGCTCCCAAGATAACCTTGTCTATGATCTTCCCTGGGACTGAGGTCAGACTGACAGGCCTGTAGTTCCCCAGATCCTACCTCTGACCCTTGTATTATGGGCTATCTCCGATCAGTATGATAAAAAGGAAGAACATGTTTTGGCCCTGGCAAATTGTGACCACATTTCTGTCCCAGATGAGTTAGAGTCTAGGGTTACTATTTGAAAAACTTGGTGAACTTTCTAAAGGAGAGTGAAAAGTAGTTGATTTTGGCTTTCAGAAGTAGAGAAATAGTGTTTCTTGTGTAGCCGCGGTTCAGTGAATTTCATGCATTCCTTTGTCTTCTCTGTTTTCAACCTAGATTTATACAGATCCACTATGTAGAAAGCAACTCAGTTCTTTCTATCTTAACATGTATTTGTTTTTATTATGCACAGTTGATAATCAAAGGGACTTAGCCTCTATGAAGCATAAGAGGCGGTTTCCCATGGTCCTGACACTGCATAGTCAAAACTTGAGTAAACTTGTCCACAGCATCTGTTCTCAGTATTGCTGCCCTAAAATTATATGTTGGCCCCAGGTTTGCTCAGTACATTCATTTTGAAGAGAAATATTTCTTTAAAGCTCAACCTGCTGTGCCTCATCGTGTAATTTGTGTTTCATTGCATGATACTGGTACACATATCAGACATCTAACAGCTGAAGTGTCTTATAGGAGTGGGTAAGAATATCACTGTCTGCACATCCAGTTCCTGGGGGTTTTGAAATTGTACTAACATTTTCTCTTCTGCGGGAGAAATGGTCTAACCTTGTGAACTCTGCAAGTCTAAATGGACAAGTGCTTTCACTTACTACAGGTTTGCCAACTTTACAGGGAGCCCAGGTGTCTGTGGTGCAAGCAAGAAAATGACCCTGATACGATAGGAGAAAAAATTACCTTAGACACAATAAACCATGTAGCAATTATTAAGCTGTTTTCCAGATGAGATTTTTGAGATGCTTCTAGCTTTACCCTATGTCAGGCTATGTCGTTTCATATAATACTGCCAGTTCCTTATTTTCCCTTTTTATCCTTGAAGAGAGATTGTTCACAAGGATTACTCTACTTTATTGTCCAGAAATATCAGCTATGATTAATACTCTGCCTTGGATAGTACATCATATTTTCCCTTTGGGGCACCAAGTGCAGTGTCCTTTCATACACCTTTCCATCCTGACAAACAGGTTCAGCTATATTGTGTTTACACAAGGACATATTTTCCGATGTCTACTGTCTGCACGCATTATCAGATTGGACTGCAGTATCCAGGGCTTGAGATAAATCCAAGCTAAGAAATACATGCCTATATGACTATTGAAAACCAACTTTTCTAAACAGTGGTGCACTAACCTGGTTTGCACCTTACTACAAAGTAAAATAAAAACATGAACCAAAGAACTTTTGTATTCAGTAAATTAAATGCTGACTCTCCTTACTCAGTGATGCAATGTATGAACGGGACCAAAGTGTGAAGAAATTATTGAGATTTTTATTTTGCCAGGAATGAAACTGTTCCAGGGAGAAGAAGGTATTTCAGTTGTGAAGAAACAAGGTGTGGTGGGTTGAGCCTGTCTGGAGGCCAGATGCCTACCAAAGGTACTCTATCATCCCCCTCCTCAGCTGGACAGGGAAGAGAAAACATAATAAAAGGCTCATGGGTTGACATAAGGACAGGGAGAGATCATTCAGCAACACCAAACATAATGTCACAGGCAAAACAGACTCAACAAGGATAAAATTAATCTAATTTATTACCAAATCAAAACAGAGTAAGATAATGAGAAATAAAAACAAGTCTTAAAAGACCTCCTCCCACCCTTCCCTTCATACTGGGCTCAACTTTATTCCTTATTTCTCTACCTTTTCACCACAGCAGCACTGGGGGGCGGGGGGGGAATGAGGGTTGCAGTTGGTTCATCACAGGTCTCTGCTGCTCCTTCCTCCTCAGGAGGGGGACTCTCACAGTCCTCCCTGCTCCTGTGTGGGGTCCCTCTCACGGGAAACTGTCCTCTGTCAATTTCTCCAACATGAGCCCCTCCCACAGGGGTTGCATAAACTGTCCCAGCATGGCTTGCATGGGGTGCAGACCTTCAGGAACAGACTGCTCTAGCATGATATCCCCCATGGTGTTACAAGTGCCCCCAGCAAACCTGCTCTAGTGTGGGTGTCTGTCTCTATGCACTGCAGGTCCTGCCAGGAGCTTGGTCCAATGTGGGCTTCCCACCAGACACATGAAGGATGGTCCTTCATGTGTCTCCACCTGTTCCGACATAGGGAGAAAGGAAGAGAGGGAATGAGGGAGGGAGGAAGGAAGGAAGGGAGGAAGAAAGGATGGAGACTTTCAAACACCATTGTTATATGCTAAGCATTTTGGTTTTAAGCCAGTTGCAGTGATAAAATGCCTTGATCAACTGACAAATCATATATGCCTGAAATGTTGCATTTCTAGAAGTCATTACATGCACACGGGACAAACAATTATGTATATATGTGTTTGTGTGTGTGAGCAGCTTTAGTTACAAATGATAAAACTACATGTCCCCCGGCTCAATTAATTACTTGACCATGAAGGCTCAGCTCTACTATCTGGGGAACAGTTTCATACTACCCTAGGCTGTGTGTGAAAGAGCATGTGTTTCATATCCATCAGCTCTGTGAAGGGAACTCACTGGGCTCTCTTAAATGCTGCTCACTAAGGTTCTCTTACACAATTACTGCTTGTAAATCTGAATGCTTGTACTTCAGCAGCTGCCATTCTTACCTGCCTCCTTTGATTATTACCTTGAAGAAAGCTTCTGGCTCAGAAGGGCTGTGGTAGACAACTTTTAACAGCAGGTTGTTCATACATAAGCATTCCTGTCTCTGTTTACCATGTTTAATCTCAATTTCAGAGCAAAATTTCTCCTGATCTCATGAAAAGGTAATATATGGTCCCAAGAACTTACGCAGAAGTGCAAAGTAGTTTTCCATCACTGTTTTGCATTACTTTTCTCTAGGGTTTTTTTGTTGTTTTTGTTTTATGAATAATGATGACTAAGCACAAGGCCTCTTTCCTCTTTCCTCTATACTCCACAGACTTTTGCCACTCGTGCTTATATGGTGTTTTCTTTCCTTTGCCTGAAAGCTTTCTAAACACTCCTCATCTTCTCCAACTTGCAGTACTTTTCCTAGACCCTACAATTGTTTGAGTTAAACTAATGGCCCTTAGGGTCATGTTTATTTTACTGTCAGTCCGCCTATCTGTTCAGCAAAGTACATTTAATGGAAAAGCTAAATTGCTATTGAATACAACCACACAATGACCAGAGATAGCTGGAAGGTCTGCTTCCAACTGCTCCATATGTGACATGTTGTAAATGTAAATTAAATGCAAGAAGTTTATCCCTTTGGAAACTCTGTCTGTAATTCCCTATTCAACTAGACACCTGCATCTTCTGTACTTGATGAGATGCCTGTATAGAAATTGCCTTCTATTTTTAATCAAGACAGAAAATAAGACGAAGAAATTTGGAAGCTGACCTAAAGTTTTACATTGACTCTAAAACTGAAAATATTATCTAGACACACTTTGTGAGCACAAAATTAGCCAGTTATTCAATCATGTACTTTGATGTGAAAATGTGTTTATAAAACTTCGATGTAGTAGAAAAATGTTTAAAAGTGAATCACTATCCTGTTTTTATTTTGTTTTTAAATGCTAAGCTATATTTTTTCTAGTTTACTATAACTTGTTTGAAAAACTTCCTTTGAAAACAAAAACCTTTTTATGCAGCTTGAATTGCTTATCTATTGCTAGTGTTGAATCTACTTAACTTTTAAATAACCAAAACTCCTTTTAAATACATGAAATAAATAAACAAAAAATAACCAACCAACCAACCACACACACAAAAAATTCTAGTTTACTCCTCAGTTAAGAAATTGTTAGATCAGTTGCAGGTTGGAGTAAATTGTTACAGCTGAGATATAAAGTACTTTTTTTTTTTTTAAATGGGAATGCTGACAGACCTTTTGCTTCAGAAGTGTTAAGGAGAGGTAATAAAAAATAGAAGTAGCAATACAAATCTCTCAAATTCTTGTAAACCACATGTGTTTCTCTGTCCTTCAGAAGTGATGTTAAGCATAGGGTAATGCCTGAAATGATATGATTGAAATATAAAGCTCAATAAAATTTTAAACTAAAAGTTTCATTCAATTTTTGCCCAACATCAGTAGGAGGTCTCTTCATGCCTCAGTTACCATTTTTATTCTGTAGCAAAGTAGTTAATTGTCTAGTGCAGAATAGGAAGAAATGTTGCTGTTCATTGTTCATTGTGCATTCCTGTGGCTTGCTGAGCAGACTTGATACTTAACCAAACCCCATGGGACAACATTGAAAGACTTTCCTTGGCATTGTGGGGCCCTCTGATAATGACTTAGCTCATCGTGTATGTAGCGTGCAGCCAGTTTGGTTTGAAAGCATTACCCGAAGGAGGAACTGTTCTGGCCAGGTTGGGTGCTTTCCTGGATCACAGGCTTGAAATCTCAAGTAGTCTTTCTTGCAGGAAGTCCAGCAGGACCTGGATCTTCTGGCAGACTTGGCTTCTCTGAAGAAGAGCAGAGGAGCATAGATACATAACAACAAGATATATACAGGATCTTGCATCCGAGAAGCACTGGCTTAGGAAGTGTCCATTTCTAGGAAATGCCTGGGATGGCTGTGGTCCTGGTGTCCCTTGCTAGGCATCGATCTATGCAAGTATGGGAAGCAGGGTCCTGGGCCTACTGTCCGCCCTCTGTCCTCGTCACAGCCTGTGGGAAAATTATTGCAATTGCGATGTGAGTGTTTATGAGTACTGGGACCTGAGCTTATAATGCTTCCCTTCACATTTGTGCTCTGTGCTTGGCAACAGTAGAGGAGAGGTGTAATAAAACATAAGTTTTGGATTATTTGCCTTTGTAATTTTAAAAGCTTTTTTTTTTTTTTTGCAAGTGGGAAATGTTTTTCAGCTGATCCTCCAAATCCCAAATTCTGTGAGTGTTTATCTTGACAGACTTGTTTCCCTTTAGTTTAGAAGATTCTGAAGTCTTTGTTGTGATATGGAAAATAAACCTGCATGTACCGACTTTAATAAACTTCATTTTTACCACTTTCCTTTATGTCTCACATTGCCATAATGTATGCAAAACACTTAGCTACTCAAAACATCTTTACAGGTCATTTTCTTCCCATAATAGCCAAATCAGCAGCAAAAGCACTTCATGGTTTATATGTACTGACAGAAGATCTCTGACTGTAGAAATATGTACTATGCAGTAACTTCATAGTCACAAAGGCTCGTGATTTTTACATGAGCAGAGATTTCTTATTTCCCCCAAGGTACTCTGTTTAAATGTGAACAAGTGAAATTTTTTGGCTCTGCACTACCAAGTGCCCTTGACCTAATGACATTATTGATTTTCCACTATTGTCTTTATTTATATTGGTTGTATGTGAACAAACCATGCTAGCAGTCTCCTTTAGGTGCTAATTGTGATCTATGTAAGTGTGAAGGAAGCCCTTTAAAGAACAGCATTCAAATAAATGTTCACATACATGTAGTAGTAGACACACAAGGAGAAGGGGATATACGTGCATAACCTCTGCAGTGCTGAGGAAATGATTTCAATACATTACCCAGTCACTTCATCTTTTGTGTATTTAGGAATAGATTTTTATTTGCTCTAAGTCTCCTATATACTCTGACAGTGAATAGAGGGACATTTAAATGAGTACATCCTTTACGAACAGAGGTGAAAAGGATCTTATCATAAATAAGGATTAGACTCTTAGGGTAGTCTTTAATTCAGTATGAGAAGATGCTACATAAGTTATTTGAAGCCAGAGAGCTATACAAATATAGGCTCTGTTTGCTGTGTAACTGACAAGGCTGATGAAGGAAATTGGGCCATTTTGAATGTTCAGTTACTGTGCAATCACTGATCATGATAACAAAGCTCGTGTGGTTTCCAGTAAAGTCAAAACCAATAAATTATGGTGGGGCGGGCTCTTGGCTGCCATAAATGGTCACCTCTCTCTATTGAAGTCATATATATGTGCTTAATAGCCCTTCTAATAATGGCATTTAACTAGACTTTCTAGTATTTATAGGAAAAAATCTATCAGGAACAGCATTTAGGGATACTAGGGACAGTGTTTTGCTAATGATATAAAACTGGGAGGAGTGACTGATAGGTTGCAGTGCCATTCAGCAAGACCTGGAAAGGCTGGAGAGTTGGACAGAGATGAACCTAATAAAATTCAATGAGGACAAGTGTAGGGTCCTGCACCTACAGAGGAATATCCACAAGCACCAGTTAGAGGCTGACCTGGTGAGAAGCAGCTCTGCAGAGGACTTGGGAGTCTGATGGACAACAAGCTCTCCATGAGCCAGCAGTGTGTCCTTATGCCCAAGAAGTCCAATGGTACCTGAGGGGTGCATTAAGAGGAGTGTGGCCAGCAGGTCAAGGGGTGTTATCCTCCCCATCTACTCTGCCACGGTGAGGCCACCGCTGGAGCCCTGTGCCCTGTTCTGGGCTCCCCAGTTCAAGAAAGATGGAGAACTACTGGACAGAGCTCTGCAGAGTCCCTTGCAGATGANGACAGAGCTCTGCAGAGTCCCGTGCAGATGATGAGGAGACAGGAGCATCTCTCTTTTGAGGAAAGGCTGAAAGAGATGGGGCTATTTAGCCTGGAGAAGACTGAGAGGACATCCCATGAATGCTTATAAATATCTAGAGGGCAGGTATCAAGAGGATGGTGCCAGATTCTTTTCAGTGGTGCCTAGTGACAGGACAAATGGCAATGGGCACAAACTGGAAAACACAGGAAGTTCTACCTCAACTAGAGGAGGAACGTGTTTACTTTGAGGGTGACAGAGCACTGAAACAGGCTGTGGAGTGTCCTTCTCTGGAAATACTCAAAACCTACCTGGACTCGATTCCGTGTAATTTGCTTTAGGTAATCCTGCTTTAGCAGGGGTGTTGGACAAGATGATCTCCAGAGATCCCTTCTGACCCCTACCATTCTCTGATTTTGTGATTCTGTGATTTTTGAGGGAGATATCTCAGTGAGTCTAGTGTATTAAAGTTAAGGGTCCTTGCTGTGGCTGCTATTTGTATGCTGAATATTTTTTTTTAACCTAATAAAATGCACTGTGGCACTCTTCCCTTTGAAGAAGGCATACTTTATAGTGAAGGAGATTTTAAGACCTGCAGGTGAGATTTACAGTACTGGACAGGTATGAAGTTCAAGTAAACTGCAAATGGTAAATAAGACTTTATTGTACTTCTGTGTGGTACCATACAATGCCAGTAGGAGCTTTGGGCCCCAGAGCAGACTAGCATTATTTTCACTGGGTTAATTTGTTCTGCCTCTACTTATCCATTTAATTAGCAATGCTGTCCTGCTTCAAGGATGCCAGCAAATGTCTCTGAATGGCCCTTTACTGTGGTGTATAGAAAGATGATCTTGTTCAGAGGCGGTTCAATATCTTTACACATCCTTTAATTACATGATTTGTAATAGTCCCCAAGTAGGCCCTGAGTTTGTTAACTAGAAGTCAAGGGGAGCTATGTTCCTTGTAACACAGATAAGTATGCCTCTAGAGTGAGATGTGAATATATGCTATTGACACTGCATGAGGCATCCAGACCTCAGAAATTCAGAAATTCTTTGGAGTCCAGCTACTAGAGTTTATTGGCATCTCTAGCATCCTGATAACATTGAAAATCTTAGCCTTGTGTGTCCAAATATATTTTCTTATGAAAGACACTAATCTTTATGGCACTTTGGACAGTTTTACTGTTCGTCTTTGGAGAAAATAAACCTAACACAAATGTGTTCCTTGGCACCTATTGTTTTAATGAATAATTCTTCTGCCTAAATATATGCTCAAAGTGGTTGATTAACTGAATATTGGCACATTTTTATATGATTTGTAGTCATCTAATTGCAAGGATTTTCCTTTCTGGCACCAGTCTGAGCTGCACACTGCCAATATGCTTAACTTCTTGTGTGTCTGTGTCATACTAATGTGATCAATTTTAGTTCATGTGTCTTGATGACTTTCTAGACTTGCTATCCAATATAACATCACTTTAATTCTCTGGTTCATCCATTACGTTTGTATGTACCATTTTCTACCCTGGTGTCTATCTTGCTAGAGGAATGATGTTATGGACAGTCAGCAATTTAAGAAAACGTTGATTCTGCTCTACTTTTTCATTTTATCTTTCACTATTTGTTTTTGGAATTTCTGTATGGGTTTTTTTATTTGAAATGGAAAAAATTTATTCTGACTCCAACATTAGTAGAAGTTAACTAGATTTATGCTTGTAAGCAGGGCAATTTTACAGAACATATCCAATGTCTTGGCAAATCTATCATCTGTCCTTTCATATAATTCTGTCAGGAGAATGTCTCTCTCCCTAATACTTATCCATGCATTTTATTAAAGGATTCGCCTAAGTGATACAGGTGTGACTACTCCGTGACAATCTGAAGTTCACTAATCTTATGTCACAGAGGTGAGAAAACATGGAAAAAGAAATACTTTGCAAGTATGTGTATTGTGACTTGAATCCAGAATTTGAAAAATGACCCATTTAGATGTTTTCACTTACCAATAAATTCAGTTTTATATCCCAACACTGGAACATACCAATATCTCACAAAGCTGCTAAACGAAATCTCACCCTAACAACCATTTGTTTGTTATTGAGGAGAAACCAGCTAACCAAATGATCTATTTAGCTATTTATTTTATATATATTTTATTTTATATTTATTTTATTTTATCCTACTGTTCAGTTCATATATATAAAAGAGGAAGGAAGTTGGTAGATAGCAGTGGAGTAAGTGAGCTCAAAGTTACAGCAAACATGACAGCGAATGTGGGAACAAGCCAGGGGGTGATTTTGTAGGGAATTTCGAATAACAAGTAAGGAGTTTTAAGTCATAAGATTATAAGCAAGGAAAGACATTTATATTAGGAATCAAACCGATATTTTAATGTGGTGTGTCTATCCCTTCCACTTTCTATAGATCTCCATTTACTTGTTTTAAGCAGGAGCTCTTCAGCTTTGATGCCTGATCAACTTCTCATGTTTTGACACCTGGTGCATCCTAAACGCTTTAACTCTAAATGAGAGCAGAATCCCATCCAAAGTGTCTGATCTGTGACTTTAAACTGTAGGAGACTCCGTAGGCTTTAGCCAATCTCATCTCACAGTGCCTTGCATAACTAGTGGCTGCTTTTCAATAATCTTTTGTCCAAGAGTAGTGAATTTTTTGCTGCTTTTGAGACTCTAAAAGCTATATTTTAGTTTTAAAGTGCCTGTTTAAACATTGGCAAGAAGTGGGCAACAGAATTCAAAATAGGAGCTGTGACTGGCACATCCCATTCAGTCCTGCAAAACTGCAACTCTTGCTAATTCCTCTCCCCAACTCTCTGAATCAGTGTCCCAGCAGGTTAACTGTCTAACACCATGGACATTTATTTTACTTCTCAATTAGTACAACATTTGTAAATTCACTTGTATCTGTTCTTAGACATTTCCAAGGTTTTACTTTGATCTGCTCTCTTCTCCACCCTGCAGACTTCTGAAGTAACTTGCAAAATCATCTGTCGCTCTGACGGAAAGCATTCCAGGACTGACATTTCCAAATTCAGTCAGGAACTAATAAGATGTATATCTTATTTGCATGTATGATGCACTGGGACTGTGTGCCAATATTAGGTAGCTGAATGTATAAATTATTAGATATGTGCTTAAAGCCCAGCTGGAGAAGATTTTGATATATGTATTCTAACATTATGCTCTAAAATCCCCATTTCCCTTAGTTTTGCCAAATGCAATGACTTCTTTTTTTACTCCTGGTTGCTGGGGAATCTGGTGACAAAAATGGCCTGAGTCCTCTATTAAGCATAGGCAGTCAGGTTCTGATGCATTTCTGGAATGGTCCTTCGACTAAGGAAGGTGCTTGCTGAAGCTGAAAGAACTTCTGTCAGGGATGGCTCTTACCCCTTGACAAGGCCTTGCATACTGCCCTCAGAAGGCAGACCGAGAGTGTGATCACCTTGACTGCTTTTAACCACAAATTCACCAGGGCACCTGCAGTCATGAGGATAGTTGGCTAAAACAGCTTTTATTCTCTCTGGTTCCCAAAACAGAGCCATGTAATCCAGTGCAGTTCCACCTAGTCCACAATTTCCTTTACAGTCTCACCCCATGTCTCCATTCAGGTGAATATGACTGTTTTCAACTTGTTATCTCATCTGTGAAGGGATGTCCCTATCTTGTTAAATTAATTCTAGAACTCAAAGCCTTAACATCTGGGGAAACCCCTCCCCCCATCCTTGCAACATTCTTAAGCCTGGAAACACCATCCATGTGTAGATCCAGGTAGTTATTATACCTAAAATAACTAGATTTGTACATGTACAAATAAATGAGAGATGTGATGCTAATCAAGTATAGGCTATGATGTGCTTGCGAATTTTCACCTGGCATATTTGGATAGTGCAGGGCACATGGTACTTCTGTGCCTAGCCTGAGTTGTGCATAGCTCTGCTACATTCTATATGCTTCATTTGAACCCAAATATTTCCCACTGAGTATTTTTGGATGTGTTCTTTTTTATTAAGTATCAAATTGAAACATTAACACCAATAAGAACGAAACAAGTTATTCTCAGCTTCCAACCAATCTTGATTTTAGAGATGCTTTTTTTAATCAGAAAACCTTGAAAAGCAAGACATGAAAATGAGCATCTTCCTCACCAGACTAACAAATGTGCGAAATTTCATAGAAATCCATTCTCACAGTTTCATTATGCAGAGGATTAATGTTTAATGCTGCCAGGCTGCAGGTCCACACTAATAAGAAAAGCTACAAAAGGCTATTGTACAGGGGAAGAAAATTTCATCAAACATTCCACAAGAACATCTAAAAGGTTTACAGAGTAAAAAGTTAGCTAGAAGATGTGTTCTATTTGTGTTCAAGCAATTTCCTTGATGTAAGATGAGATTTTAATCATATTGGAGTTTCACAGTGTCCATATTGCTACTTTTTTTCTTCTTTCATCATCATTGACCTTGATCACACAGCTGTAAGAATTTACATTTTCTTTGACCTCTCTTCTCCCTGCATAACTCAAAATAGATTGTTTTTGTTTTCTTCCTTATTAGATTGAAATTAATATCCAGATTGCATTGATCAATCCTATCACATTGACTGAAACAGCGGACAGCCAACAAAACACCACTGATGATTGTAGCTTTTTAAAATAAAAAGGAAATTATTCAGATTTCTGTTACAAATCTGTTGCAGGCATCTTCTGCAACCACTCTCATCTGGAAGTTTGCCACAATATTAGCAAAAACAAAACAAAATTAGAATTTGTAAATAGGAGGAAGATTCTTTTAAAAGCTTGGACAGGCATTTCCAGAAAACTGTTGTCAGTAGCTTTTTTTGCAAGACTGATTTTTTTTGTTCTTCATTTATTCCACAGAACTATAAGGAGTTGAAATGAGAATCCTTCTCTATAGGGGTTTTTCTATTGAGTTCAGTATGTCCTTAATTTCACTTAAGATGAACAGCTTCCTTAATGCTAACAAATACTATGTTCTTTGTCTAAACAAAAAAATACCCCTCAAAAGTATTGTATGAGCAAAAGTTTAACAATTCAGGGGATATAAATATGGAAGGAAGCATTCTTTATGCTCACAAGGAAAAAGGTTTATAAAATGTACTAACTTTAAAAAAACACAGAGTCCTTTTCAGGACTATTACTGAGATATTTTGTCAAAAGTCAATACATCATCAAGCCCTGATGAAGTAATCTAGATGTTTTTTTAGGTCCTGTTGAGGATTTTTGAAAGCTCCTCCATATATTTTTCGGGATATTTCAGAAAGGAAAAGCTTAGCTGGGAGTTTTACCTCTATAAATCTACAGATATAATATTGTAAGGACAATCTCAGAAACTGTATTTAAGACTTGCTGGTTACCTGCTCGGTGCTTACATCTCAGTTGTTTCAGTATGAGTTCATAGACTCTAGGACGGTTTCCAGCACATATTTTTCTGTTCCACAGTCACTTGTGGACAGAATGTTTGTTCAAAACAAGCTTTATTTAGTCTTCTGCAAAGGTTAGTGATCACACATGGGACAGAATCTCTTGAACATGATGGCTAATTGACTGGGTTGTGAAGGGCTTTGCACTGGCTTCTTCAGCTGGATGAGCTGAGACTCCTGAAACTCTTCTGGTGACTTCTTATAATCCACCGCTCAGTGGCCCTGTGTGAGCACTTCCATAGGTCCATAATTCATCTGTTACTATTGATCATCTTTGTTTATCACTACACATCCGGATGACAGAAAAGGCTGTTCTATGTGGCTGTTTCTGCATCTGCAGGACTAGTTTCTGAAATTTACTAGGGTGGGATCTGTGTGCAATTTTGTCAGATTTGCAGGTTGAACTGCTCATGACATGTCTAGGATGGCCGGATGTCTCCACCCAGGATATTAATCAACACGTGTAAGTGTACAGATAGTGCCCATCACCTGGCCTGTATACAGCAGGGGCTGCCTGGGGGTAGATCTTTCAGACCACAAATTCCCCTGGAGAGACCTGTAGCACCTACTCAAAAGTTTTGTCACAAAGGTGGCTGGAAATGGAGCCCATCACCATGCCTTAGGTCAGTCCGCTCTTGCACCTATGCAGAAGTTTGTTGCAGTGTTCCTGGATGACATGGTGACTTGATGACAAGGTGCACTGCATTTGCACACAAGCACAACCCTGACACCCAGCTAGAACATGACTGGTTTGAATTTCCTCCTCGCATTACAACTGTAACTGCAATTACACAAATTATACTCCAAAACTTGCCAAATAAAAGTTTCAGATTCATTTTAATCATTTTAATTATTTAAATTAAAGCTTGGTGAGTGCTGCATATGTGCAGCAAAGTGTTCCTGAGACCTTCATATGTTTATGTACAGAAGACAGCGAAAATGTATGTATACAAAATGTCAAAAATATCAAAACTCTTTGGGAAATGACAGCAGTTTATAACCCAAACACTGGCACTTGTCACCTTTTCAGCAAATATAAAAGCACAAAGTAATTTAAATTGTATGTATGAACATTCATGCATTGTTCATCATATGTAGTTTTGACTTGCAGTAAGAGTATGTTTATCAGAAAGACAGGAAAAGAGAGAAAGAGCAAAGGAAACAGCACAGAAAACCAGAAAATGGAAGAGGAAAAATGGGAACAAGTAGCACCTTGTGCTACTACTGAGAGATTTATTTAAGAAAAGATGCTTTTGGGCTCCATTGTGGCTGAAAGGGTTTAGAGAAAGGTGGGGGGAAGAACTCTTCCTTGCTGGATTTATGGATGTTTGGAGAAACTGAAGTTTACTTTTTACTCCCCATAATTAATAACCTTTCTGATTTAAGGTAATTAATAGCTTTTCCTGAACCTTTCATTCAGAAAATGCAGAATGAATGAGGAATTTTCAGCCTTGAGAAAAGAAAACTACGAGGGGATCTGATTAGTGTCTATAAATATCTGAAGTGTGGGAGACATGGGGAAATTGCCAGCCTCTTTTCAGTGGTCTGTGGGGACAGGACAGGGGGCAATGACTGCAAGTTGGAGCACAGGAAGTTCCGCACCAATATGCAGAAGAATTTTTTCATGGTGAGGGTGACAGAGCACTGGGACAGGCTGCACAGGGGGTTGTGGAGTCTCCTTCTCTGGAGATATTCCAGTTCTGTCTGGACACCTACCTGTGCAACCTGTCCTAGGGATCCTGCTTTGGTGGGGGGAGAGTTGGACTTGATGATCTCTTGAGGTCCCTCTCTTGAGGTCCCTTCCAACCCCTACAATTCTGTGATTAGATCATAGAATCATAGAATCATAGAATGGTCTGGGTTGGAAGGGACCCCATGGACCATAGAGCTCCAACCCCCCTGCCACAGGCAGGGCCACCAACCTCCAGGTCTGGATCTACACAAGGTTGCCCAGGGCCCCATCCAACCTGGCCTTGAACACTTCCAGAGACGGGGCATCCACTACTTCTCTGGGCAGATATGACACAAAAACCTGAATAGAACTAAATAGGACTGCACCTAATAAACTGATGGAACATACATATGTAGCAATTGCTGTTACTTTAGGAACAGCTAGTCTTAGAAACAGTCTTTAAGAAGTTAATTTATCCTTTCAGTTTCAGTAAAAGGACAGCATCAAATTCAGCAGCCATTTTATTCTGACAAGACAATGAAGATGAGCACAAACCAGCATTGCACCTTAGGAATGGTGCAGTAAATAAATGTTTCTGGAATGATAATAATCTGTGGTAAAAATCCAACTCCAGATGCTAATATGGAAAACTTCAGATTTTTTTCTCTTTGTTGTTTTTTGAAAAGAGCAGTAAAAGTACTTTACTTCGTCACTGCATTTTTAATCTGACATGTCTGCTACACAGATCCAAAATCAGTTGGTTTTCTTTAAAAAATTTCCTTCATAAAGGATTTAAATTTACAAAAACACTTGGAAAAATAGAACAAAAAGTACATAACTAGAATGCTTTGAAAACATTATTCACATCCTAGGTATTTTCATACTACTAAATTTCATTTTCCAAACAGCAGTTATTGTGCTTTGTGGGTGTAATGGGTGCCTTGATATCTCCACTAAAATTTTGACAATACTCTGACATGCACTAAACCAAATGCCACCTCATAAGCTGTACTGATAGGAAGTTAAAGTAAATGAGGAGGGAGTTAACAGTATGATGATGTTATCAGAGGAAGATAGGTTGAGAAAACTGCTGCAGAAAAATTTTACCAGCTAACTTAATTCCAATATAGAAGAAATTGTGCATCACTCAAGACCAAGTCAATGTGCTAACTTTATTTCCCTATCCTGGGACACTCTGGTGTTTGCCCTCTTTATCTTTTAGTGTATTTCATCATATTTCTTCCCTTCATCAAAATGCGCAGTTTCTGTCCATTTGCAACCACAAGATGTTAAAAAAATTTTGAAAGGATATGCCTGAGAGAAATAATTTTTGAACTCTTGTTTTTCCAGTCTGAAAACACGATTTTAGAAATTTGAGCATGGTAATAATTTTAGTGCTTCACAGCCTAGAAAAATCTTGTTTTTCTGCAAATGAATGTTTCCATTCTACCTGCATGTGGGGACATGGAAACCTTAGAGGCAGGTTTCCTCCTGTCCTCCTTAAAAGGAACTTAAAGCTCTAGTATTGTCTTGACCACAGTCCTCACCTGTAGGGCTTTTGGCACTATTAAGGATACACTACGAGAAATATTTGTAACATACCGACTACACCTGAAAGTAGGGATGAGAGAGCTAAAGATGTGAGGCTTTACACTCAATTATAAAGCATTGTATGGAAAGAAAGGGCTGATAACCTTTCATTTGAAAACAAAAAGCTCTAGCGCTAAGTGCAATATATTTTATGGATAAATTTGTCACTATAGTTACGATACAAAGAAATGAGATCCCCTATAGGTGACAAGTGTTATCTAGCAAATTCTGAACTGGAGATAGAGGACTCTCTCAGCTTGTTCATTGCCTTGGAATAATTCACTAATGAATGCTCTTCACCTGGAGAAATCCCAGCCTGATTTTTCATGCCAAGCCTAAGTAGAGCCTATTTACTTCTCTGCTCACTTCAAAAATAGGCAACAAAAATAGTAAAAAGGGAAAAAGGCAGTGGCAGAATTCTTCACAGGAGGTGTCACCTCCCATCTGTAGTTTTTTTAAGACTGCATTTGTACAATACCTCTCGGTGCATATGTATGGACCCTCTGTTTAACAGTTACAGTGTTATTTCAGAACAAATTGTGAGAGTTAATGTCAGAGTTTCAAGTGATGCTGATATGCATCTCCACATACCTGTATATCATGCCAGCAGCACTATGGCAGTATTACCAACAGGGTTTTCTCCTTATGAAAGAAATGGAGGCTGCTGCACTCTAAAGTACAAATATATGTAGAACATGCGTGTCCGTTTGTTCCATCTGAAGGGGATTTAGTAACTATGAACTGTCAGAGAATGATGTTGTGTGCTGTATTTTATTCAGGGAATAGGTACAAGTCAAATAATGAAAGACAGCTCTAGAAATATAACCTGTTATTTAACCTGAAAGAAATATTCATGACAGGGAAAAATGTAATTAATTTTCAACAAAGTTTGCGTGCTGAGATTTATGAATTTGATGAAAAGTCTTTCACTTTTATTTTCAAAAATGGGTGGTTGTCCATGGAGCTCAGCTCATTCGTATCTCTGCATATGTCTATTTTATGTAGAACTGCAGAGTTTTTTACTGGATTGGGATATAATGATCCCAATACTGTAAAAGTATGTGTCTCACTTTTCAATTCTTGTTTACATAATTTCACATTATTTCTTATTTTTTAAAGGGCTCTGGTAATTCCTTGCTGTTCAATTTCATTTTATATCATTTAGTATGATTCAGTTTGGTTCTGGTTTATTCTTTTAAAAGGGTATTTCTGCTATCTTATTGAAGATTTGTTTTACTGTTCTTTTTATTAAAATTTCTGGGCTGGGCAGAGTCCAATGTACCCACTGTAATGCTGAAATGAAAACATCACTCCAGACTGTGCAAAGAACAGACAAGAAAAAAAAGCAAAAAAACCCAAAACCCACAAGCATGAGATTTCTTCTGCTTTATTGCCACCTATACATTTTTAATTCTCATACACTCCCAGGGTAGAAATTTAAATTGTAGGCAAAGGCCAGTGGAATTTCTGGTGGGAATCTCTGAAAGCTGACTTTTAGAATCCCTTAGGACAGGGATAAAAGTGGGACCTTTTAAATACACCAAGTACTCACAATAGCTTTATTACCGTATTGCTACTTCACTCTGTAGATTGCACGAAGGCCTGGAGACTAATTTCAGCAACAGCCACAATTTACTAGCTATAGTAGCCCTCAGATGAATAGTTTCTTGTAAAATCAGTGGCAGCTTTATCCTACTAGAGCACAAATAAATCAGCTCTTATTATTCCACATTCATTTAATCCTGGGACATTAGTCAGTGAGACCTTTCCGCAGCCTAATAAACAGCAGCAGCAGCAGTTTTTCTTTATGAGAGTAGTTGTTCATCCTAAATTAGAGCCAGCATTAGGGGAAGGCAGAAACTTTCACAGCATGATTTAAAGATATATAATATGAGACTATAATAGTGTATGAAAACTGCACCCGTGTGTATAAATATAGCAGGGTTATAATTTTGCTATATGTGGGTTACTTTAGAACATGTGGGTTATTTTATCTGTATATCTTGAAAGTGTGTATTTTGTTTTGGTGAGTAATATTCATGTTATCTGGTTATTTCCCTGGATTTGGCAGGGGTTTCTACATTGTGCCATAGCTACTTTCTGCAGGGTTAAAAAATGTGAAATGAAGACAGTGATTTAAAAAATATTATTTAACTGTACCTTATTATGTCCATTTTACATCCATAATCATGAAAGCATCTCTGAGTTCCTATTTACAAACAATACATTGTTTTAACATGTTTGGTGGTGTTTGTGAAATGGGCAATATCTGGGGTTTTGAATGTGTGCTCTCCTCTTAGGTACTGCAGTATGTGAGGGAAAATAAATGCTGTTATTCCCTTTAAAAGCTTTTGTTTTGAAATATTTTGACAATTCCCTTTTTATGGTTAACAGTGTAGGTCTATCCTATGACGTACAGTATAGATAAATAGGAGGTAATGTTCCAAATGGAACATGAAACTTTGAGAAACTAGGTTTTCAAGAAAGGAGGCTGTTGGCCTGAACGGTGTGGAAGGGCTCCCAATCTCTTAAAAGTTTTTGCTAGAACCTTTAGGCTTTTCCTGGATGAAAACTGCAGTTTCAGTTAGACTGTTGGGGATTAGGTATTTGCTTAAATATCCATTCCAGAGTGAAATTCTGGAGTTCTGGAAGTTCTGGAGCAGCTTTGGATCATAACTTGTGATTTGTTACTTTAAATTAAGGTGTCTGAAAAGTTTTAGCATTTAATTGACTTTATTTTTTTTCCTGGTGACTGCACAGTGTCTATATTGCTGCCACAGTATGCAAATGAATGTTATTGTTATTTATTGCATCTGACTAATAGTCCATTACTAAGAATCTTACAGTTGAAAAATAGTGTCTCTTGGAGTACTTCCTTTATGTCAGTTTAGATCCTTAAGTAAAAAAATAGAGGATGAGTTGCTAGTTATTTGGAAGTGATTTATGTAAATCATAATTTAATTTGCCTTTAGTTGGCACTTCTCAGTTCCGCTATTATATGACCTCACTCTTATGTCTGTGGAAACTTATATGCAAACATAAATATGTGCACGCAGGAAAGTGCATGCATATACATTTATTAATTCCTATAGTTTTATCAGCAGCTATAGTGAGAATTTTTGCAGTCACTGGAAGTGATTTACTGTTCCTTCATGTTGACCATGTAATCTGGACATTTTGTTCTATTTTTAAAATGGATTTTTTTCCTGTAGCTCTTGGTTTCATTCTGCTATTAAAACAGGAAAATAGAGACTGAACTGCTAAACTCTATGGTATGTGCTATCTTGTTTCCTTGTGGTGTTTGTTGGATTTTTCTTTTTTTTGTAAACATCCTTGCAGCTTCTTCTCTCTCTCTTTGTACCACTGATATATAATAAAAATGAAAATAAATCTAATATGAGCACTGCTTTATGGGTTAATTATCTGTTTGTGACTGAGTGGCTCTAGGAATCATATAATCGCTGCCAAATATCTGGATGAGTCTTTTAATGAAAATTACAGCTTTCATGCTTGCCAACAGTGCCAGGAAGACAGAGCAATTGGAGCAAAACCATAATTTAGTACTGTACTTCCACTCACATCTACCAAACAGAGAGCACATCTAATGCCTCCGTTTCTGTGTGGTTCACCTACAGTATGAGAAGATGTTGATTCAAAATACCTGCTGTCCAATATACTAGCGACTACAGGCTACTGCTCTGATGCAGTTAATATTTTGCAGGACCCTTTGTTTCCTTTCATTCATATACACTGCCAGCCTTGTAACAGTCCAGGAAAATAGATTTTTTTTTTTTCTTCTCATGAATATTCTTTGAATAATCTTAAGTGTATCAAGAAACATTACAAATGTGTTGCTGAGTGAAAACCACCTGCACCCCTTTTTTGGTTCTTTCATTCAACTTTCATCCTTCCCTCCTCTAAAATCTCTTTTTTGTCTCTTCTCTGGGATGTGTCCCATGTATGTCCTGCCTGCAGAATGTCTTATTGACTGGAAGCACAAAAAGCATAGCAGAAAACTGAGGGCTTATTATCAGGAGCATTTCTGCTGGGTTTTGCAGAGGTCCTGAGGGCAAAATGCATCAAACCTATTCTTTCATGGGGTTGATGTGCCTTGTAGGGTAGCATGAAGACAGGGTCTCTATGTGCCGTCCTGGCTGAATGTTGTTCATGGTTGACCCAGAAATATAGCGAGTATGGGTTGCACAGAGCTCCCTGCATACCTTGAGGTATGTAGGAGAACTTGCTCAGCCTTTTTTGGAAACTGTGTGATCTTTCAGTAGCACTCAGATTGCTACAGTCCAAGGCAAATGCCATGTACGGATGTTTGGCAAACGTCCTCAGGCCTTGCTTTTATAAACTATAAATCCGAATTCAAAAGCTCAGCTCTGAAATCAATGTGGCTAGCAACATGCACTCTTGTGTTTGTAGCTTTAATATGCCCCTTTAAGTTGTAAGCCTAAAAGTGTTTTAAGTCTGCCTCATGCTGTATCCTAACATGGGCTGGCTGCTTACTGACAAGTGAATTGCTTGCCTGGAGGAGCTGACATGCTGAAGAGGAATAGCTGATGCTTGATGCCCTTCTTGCTGCAGCAGGAAAGACCAAGAAACAGGTAAGCAACCTAATGTAGAAGTTCTTAATATCAAGGGTTGTGGTGCATGGTTAAAACAAATGGGCTGGATTGTAGTCTGGAAGACTCCCACAAAACCTCCTGGCAGAAGGTGCTGTGGGGAATGTCCTTGTACAGGGGGAAAAAAAAATTAAAAATGGCCCTGCATTTTGTGACCCCTAAGCCTTTAAAGGTCCGATGCTCTTTTGTTTACTGAGCTGTAACACCTAGATCAGAATCTGACAAAGGCAATGATTACCCTTGGCAGGGTGTCTGCACCTTCTCAAACAGCTGGCAGCAACCTGCATTGGAGAGGGAAAACTGAGGTAGGCTGGCAGGCTGGCCATGGCCAAGAAAGGGATTTCAGGCCACCACTGAAAAGAGGGAGAACTAGGAGATGCTCTTGATTTTTATTTTATTTTTCACTTTCTCTCCAGCTCATTTTGTTTTTGTCTGTGGAGAACAGTCTCTTATGACATCCAGGGTTAAATTTCCAGCATGATATGAGGATTAGTTGCATTCTCCTCCCCATACCAGTAATGAGTTGTTCAGCTCAATGCCTGCATACTGCGCTGAACATTTACCCCCAGGGTCTCAAGTATCAGTGAGGAGGGAGAGCGAGAGCTCAGGAGACTTCTTCAGCTTGAGAGATCCCAGGACAGGAGAATGGAAAATGACAATTATTGCATGTGGTGGAGAGAAAAGCTCAGGACTGAAATAGCAGGGGGATTGTGGTTCAGGATTAAGTCACATTTCCAGAGCGGTATGGGGGAGGCATAACATAATGTATACTCTCACTGTGCCCTGCTCTAGCCACTTTAAGTTGTGACCCTCTGATCCCCTGTGTTGGACAAGGGCAAAATCACAGGCATTGTGGTAGATCAAACAAATTAGGCGAGCCCAGTTTTCCACAGTCATTTGCATATGCATTGCTCACCAGGGAACCCTCCATGGGCAAGGGCAAGTATCTGATTTGCACGCTCAGATTTTGCCTTCTACATTGGCTCATCGCATGCAAATGTATGCATTCAGTTGCATGCACCCAGGTTTGGAAATCATTCCTCTGGTTTCAAGGAAGAAAAAGACAGAATAATAATCACTCCCCCCTTGTCCCCCTCCTCCCCCAGCCTATTGTCAACAAATTTCAATTCATCACTGTTGATTTTGCTGAAACCTACTTTGGAACGTTACAGCTGGGATTGATGTTATCCAATGCCATTTTTATCAGGGTTTCACTGTGCAATACAGAGTATTCAGGGGAGTCACTGCAGGCTGCTGGTGCCCATGATTGCCTCTGACATGTACAGCTGAAAGGACTCTTATTCCAGGAATGAGCTTCTTTTTTAGACTGTATTGAGTTGGGACTGATTTTGATAGCCAGTTTCAGTCAAGAATCATAAAGTTATTGCACATTTAAGACCGTCAGTATGAGAATCATTCTCTGTCTCTCTCTCTCCCTCCCCCTCTCACCGTTCTTTCCCCTCCCTTTCTCTCTCTCATCATTTCACAGGACTGCAAGGTTACAGAAAGGTCTAATCAATTGTCAAACTCTCCTTTATCTCTGAGAAGGTGGTAAAAAAATCTAACTGCCCTGCTGTAGGGGATTCTTCTGACTACACAGCACCCTTTTTCACATACAATGCTACCATGATTAATGTCCTCCCACCTCAGACCTTGTTAAAACCTGTTCTTTAAAGCAGGCTGGTGCACCACAGTGAGAGCAAGAGCAAGGTTGCATAAATCAACGTGTTCTCACAGCCCCCAGGATATCCATTATAGATGCCAGCTGGATGACTGGAAGATAGAGAAAAATGAATATTGTATCCTGTGGCCTTTTGCCTTTAATGACCACTTTTCAACATTTTTGAAGGCATGATTAAATTTTGATAACTGGGGAAGTCACTCTGAGCAGGCTGAAATAGAGATAAATTGACTGAGGGTCTGACATCCCAGTGGAGAGCAGGCAACTAATTAGTGTGTGAATCGCACTCTGAAAGAGATGTAAAAGGGAGGCTGGTTTAATCAGAGGAGCTGCTGAGGTACAGGAATAGTCAGGGATAATTGCGGCCTAGGTAGAAATCACAGGCTCAACGAGCAGCTTTTTCTGTCCGCTTGATTGGCAGCCGCTGACCTAGTGTCCAAAACCTTTGAACTCTTACAACAGTAACAGCCTTGTCAAGGCAATTTGCTTGCAGCTTTCTATGACCAGTTATTTCAGCTGTGGAGCTGGGACACCCAATTTGAAAGGGCACTTTGCTCCTCTGCTGCAGTGGAAGCTGGGCGGAACAGCCTCATTATTTTTGATGACTTTACTTTTGAACCCTTTATCCCCCCCGCTCCTCCTCCCCCCTCCCCACCATGCACTCCACATAGTGCATACGCACCCTCTCCCCGGGGACCTTGCTGTACGGATGAAGTGTCAGATCAATTTAGCTGTTGATTGCAGAGAGGGAAATTGGGGCAGGGGGAAGGACAAACTCCCACCACCCTGCATAGCACTGTGATTTTATTGCAGGAGCAGGGCTGCCTCGATGTCTGAACTGGTGATGCTGTTGGACACATGAAACACGAGTGTATTCAGAGCTCCTTTCACTGGATTTAGAGGAATTAAGGACTACCTATCTAATCCCTTTAATGAGCGGCTGTGATAGCACCTCCTTTGGTTAGAAATGAAGGACAGAACAGCTGTGCAAGACATGACTAAGATAACATCTTTCCTGTAATGCTTCCTATTTACCCAGTGTACACATGTAGCATTTTGTTTGTGGTAGCAAAGAATGTTCTGACTTAAACTGGTGTTTAGGGGAATAATAATCCCCTGAAGCTGCAAGAGCTGGTGAGGCAGATTTTTTTTCTTTTTTTGCCTTGTAGGTAGGGAGGGTAGCTGAAGAGAGAGTGAGAAGATAAGGTGGAAAGCTTGCTGTCTTATTCCATTTGGTAGTGTGAATTAGTGTTGCTCTGAATTATTTTTTTGCCTGGGGCAGACTAGTTTCTCTTTTTAAACTGATCAGTCCCCCTGGGTCTCGTATTATACCAAGGACCAGGGTACCTGATGTGACTGGGTTTTCATGTGACAGCATACTGTTTCTGCAAAGCCTTCAGCGAGGATTGTCAAAACCACAATTTTTCACATGAAAATGAGGGCCAGTTGTAACTTAGTCTACATAATTAGGCACCTGCTGTATATTAATACTTTATTACTAGGTAGTTTAGTCTAGTGGTAGCTTGGGGCATGGCTACATGAATAAGGTAAGCTCAGCTACTGATTGATAACATGCTGGCTACTCCATGGTCCTTGCTCAACTCCAGACTCTTACCCGTAGTACATGACTGGAACTGCATTTATGTTCATGCAAATCTCCAGTTAGCAGTATGTAGGCTGTCAAGACAGGACCGCTCCTGACCCTTCAAGGCTGTGATTGAGTCTCTCTTGCCATTTCTTTCTGAATGGAGGAGGGTTTCTCTATCAAACTTATGGAAACACTTTGGTCCCTCTTATATGGCACTAATGTAGGTCCCCAAACAGGCACTTTTTGACTTTTGTGATTCTGTCGTGTCATTAGGGAGTTATGCATTGGGGGTATACACAGAATCACAAGGTTG
>VZTU01028376.1:24738-65234 GCA_013400835.1 Zapornia atra | reverse complement strand
GGGCACTCTCAGCAAGTTTGCAAATGACTCTGAGCTTTGTGGTGCAGTTTACACCCTGGAGGGGAAGGGCTGCCATCTAGAGGGACCTTGACAGGCTGGAGAGGTGGGTCCATGCATACCACAAGAAGTTCAACAAGGCCAAATGCAAGGTCCTACACATGGGTCAGGGAAATCTCAAGCACAGCTACAGGATTTATAGAGAGAGCAGTCCTAAGGAGAAGGACCTGGACATGTTGGTTGATGAGAAGCTTAACATGAGCCAACAATGTACACTCACAGCCCAGAAAGCCAACAAAATCTTGGACTGCATCAAAAGAAGTGGGGCCAGCAGATCAAAGGAGGTGATTGTCCCCCTCTACTCTGTTCTGGTGAGACTGCACCTGGAGTACTACGTCCATGTCTGGGGTTCCCAGTGCAAGAAAGACATGGACCTGTTGGAGCAAGTCCAGAGTAGGGCCAAAAAGATAATCAGAGGATTGGAACACCTCCTGTATGAAGAAAGGCTGAGAGAATTGTTTTTTTTCAGCCAGGAGAAGGGTCTGGGGAGACCTTAGAGACCTTATAACAGCCTTCCAGTACCTAAAGGGGGCCTATAAAAAGGCTGAAGAGGGACTGTTTATGGGGGCGAGCAGTGGCAGGACAAGGAGTCGTGGCTTTAGACTGCAGGAGGGCAGGTTTAGATACTGGGAACAAACTCTTTCGTGTGAGGGTGGTGAGGCCCTGGCACAGACTGCTCAGGGAAGCTGTGGCTGCCCCATCCCTGGCAGTGTTCAGGGCCAGGTTGGAGGGGGCTTTGGCAGCCTGGTATGGTGGAGGGTGTCCCTGCCCATGGCAGGAGGTTGGAACTAGATGGGCTTTGGGGTCCCTTCCAACCCAAACCATTCTGTGATTCTGTGCCTCGGAAACAGTATTAATGACAGTAAGTGGTATAAAACAGGCAAAGAATGAAAATTGTTATATTTAAAGAAATCTGTATAAACTGTGGCAAATTAGGGCTTGTATTTTGTGGTTAATACAATTTCATTTTAAGCCCTGAAAACACTGCTGAAAAGGTTGCAGACTGCTATATAGCTTTACCAGTTGTAAAGAGGGTATCTCCACGAGAATGCACCTGAGTTTGTTTCGTTTCTTTAACGCTCTGGGCAAGCATAGAGGATGCAGTTTTGGTCAAGAGAGACAGGAGATTAAGGTGAAATGGGCTAAGCTAGCTGACACAAATGGGGCAGGTGGAATCTGTTCCCTTGCATAATGTTAGCGTATATTTGTAGTATGTTCATGTCTCCTCTGTAGATGCAATATTGTGTGTTCATGTCTTAGGTATCCTGACCATGTTCTTCTTAACGTGGTCTCCAATGTTACTAGTGGAACATGAACCACAGACCATTTGGCGAGTTTAACAGTAATTCATGGAGGCCTCTGACTTGCTGGGGAACATTGAGCTGCAGCATATGTTCAATGTACAGTTCTGCTATCCGGGCAACTATATCATGATCAGCAGCTACATGGCCTACTTTTTCTCTCGGCATTTCAGAATCCCTTTTTTCCCTCTGCTGTACCATCTGTGACAGACTGTTAGTAGGATTTAAGGTCCTGACTTCTGGACAGCCTGCAGAACCACCACCAAACAGTAGATTCCACATTCACAGACAGCAGCAGCAGTCCGCTCTGTGATGTGTTTTAAAGACATCTGGAAGGTCACGTCAGCCTATGGGGCTCAACCTGTACAAACACAGGGCCTTTCTTAGCAGTTTCAGAAAAGAATATTGCTTTTTCCAAACCAGTGACTGTGTGCGTTTCAGATTTATGCTGATGACTGGCTTAGAATTGGTAGTTTAAACATGTCCCAAGTTTCCTGCCTGGATCACTCTGGTGCTGCCCCTTGAGATCTCCAAATCGGTGCCCCAGACCTCCTAAACCTGCTTGAGATCTCCCCCTTATCACAGGCACCAGCACCAAAAGGGTTACTGTGGGAATTCAAAGTGCCAGATTACCCAGGCTTAACAGTGGAATTGTGAGCCACGCTTACATTTTGTTCCTTATGTCTGACCCCTCCTTCAGGCGTGCCTTGGGTAGTCTCCATTGTCTGACATGGATGGAGTTACCTGGAAAACCCAATCGTCTGGCTTGCAATGTTTTTTCTTTGTGAGGCATCTGGCCTTTCCCCCAAAATGGATGCTCTGCTCTGGGGAGGAAATTACATTATTGAAATAAGGGTCATGCACAGAAACAATGAAACAGGAGGAGGATTTGAAACCAAGCTCATGAAGAAATATATTACCGGATCCTGGCAGTACTGGAAAAAATAGAAGTTATCTTCTTAGCTTTATGTCTGGCCTTCATATTCCTTAGACCTTTCACAGCAGTTTAAAACCCAGGCATTCACAAGCAGACTTCATTTAGCTCAGTGCATGAATTGCACCTGCAGCTAATTGAGGAGTCGCATCCTTGCATCTTGACAGCCAAAGTGTAAGGAATCATGCACGCCCGCACCCAAGTGGTGCAGCAAAGTAAGCAGTCAGCTGAATACAGTGACCTTAATGTTCACTGACCGAACCAAATCAGCCTCTTGCTCATCATTTGTGATTTGTGTGCACTTGAGCAAGAATTCATCGTTTCCAGGTTGATTTTTAAAAACATCCATCTTTTAAGTGCAAGGTGTGAAGCCAAAAAAGCTGGATGACTTTAATAATTCAAGAATAATATTCCCTTAGTGATGCCTCTCTGGAGCAATGTATAGTTACTAGGTGTGAGGCTTTTGAAGTCTTAATTGGGGAGAGATTCATCCCAGCCATTCTGTAGCTACAAGAATGCAATGGAAAAAGAAGTCTACTCCTGGGCTGAGATTTCAGTGTCCGATGATGTGATTCCATCTCAAGCAGACTTTTGTTATTGGTTATTGCTGAGAGAACATTGGCTGGCTCCTCTGTCATCAGATGTTGCAAAATGTGGTAGATAGACTTGGCAGATCAAATTATGAATTTTTCTAGGTGAAATGATGGTGGCTGTAAAGAATTTCAAAGCTGAGTTGCCTTGTGTTTTCAATACTGCCTGGTTGTTGGCATTTTTCTGGGGGATATTGCTGTAACTTTCAGTCTGTTTGAAGACTAGGACAGACACAAGGTATTCCTTCAGCTGAGCCTGGGTTAGCAGCATAAGCAGCCTTTAGTTGTTTTGTGGTTGCTTTCTCTTCTTCAGGCTGAACAATCCCAACTCTCTCAGCCTGTCTTCATAGGAGAGATGCTGCAGCCTTCTGATCATCTTCATGGCCATCCTCTGGACCTGTTCCAACAGTTCCATGTCCTTCTTATGTTGGGGACCCCAGAGCTGGATGCAGTACTTCAGGTGGGCTTCCTTGAGAGTGGATTAAAGAGGCAGAATCACCTCCCTCGACCTGCTGGCCACATTCCTTTTGATGCAGCCCAGGATACAGTTGGCCTTCTGAGCTGCGAGTACGCATTGTCAGCTCATGTTGAAGGCTGCTCTCTATCACATCAACTCCCAGCCTGTACTGATGATGAGGATATTCAGCTTTGGTTTTGCAGAGTCAAGGCAGCATACGTCCTTTATTGGGTTATTTTTTTCCCAAATCTTTCAAGAAGGAGGGAACTTTGGAACCAAGCTGTGTTTAACTGATTTTTCAGAGTTTCTTTTTTGAAATTGTCACTTATGACTCTTGTCATTTTACTGTAAACACATGTAATAGAGAAAAAGAGTCACAGGCCTACTCAGAGGAGACACCTCTGTTCCATCATATTTTTGGTTTGCAGTGAGCACAGCTGAGTGATGTGCAGATGTGTTCCTCTGATCCCACTTTCCCAGGACATCTGTCACATGTCAAATGCTGTGATTGTAATTTGCTAAAGTGATGTGGGGAATGGATATTAAAAACAGTGGTCACTACAAGGAGAAAGGCTGCTAAAAAGACAGCAGGCACCCAAACTAGCACTAGCACTCTAGTAGGACACCCAGTTTGGCACTTCAGGAGTAGCCGTATCAAAAAGTCTCCCTGTTTCCCCGGGGAGGGATCCAAAGGTGGCAGGGCAGCCTGCCCACCTGACCAGTTCAGGTGCTGAAAGATGGGTGAACTGTCCTCCTTGTGCCTGCTGTGAGTGTGAGTGATCTAGCTGGGCTTGCCTTTGCACATCAGAGTTGGGGATCTCCTCTGGGTGGGATGTCATTTCTCCCTGTTACTGTTCTTAGCTTGGGTGTGAGAGCCAGAGCTTACTTTGTGGGCTGCCCCTTGGAAGTCAGTTATAAAATACCAAATGCAAGCTCAGAGACAATATTTGAGAGGGAGTACCTAGTTCACAGCTCCCAAGCAAAAGGAGGTCATGCAGCTGCTTTTGAGACAATTTGATCTCTGAAGAAATTGTCCAGAAGTAATCATTGCTGCAGATAGAGTAATATATAATTTGATATTAAAAGAGCTTAGAAACCTACAGGGAGATTCTGCCATAGACTGACAGTATGCTCTTGGGTTCCACAATCTGCGGAAAACTAACTGATAATTGATTGCAGCGTTGTACAAAGCAGCTTTTAAACCCTCAAACCTCCTAAAGACATGCCATTGTTACTCCTTCGCAGGTCTTTTTTCTTCCTTTATATGCATCATATTGGGATGCCATTGCCCTCCAAAGAAGCCCACATTTTACATCCTTTTCTGAGCTAATTACATTGCATACAAAACCACCACTTGAGTCAACCACTCAGAACTGGGAATGTGAGAATTAAGGTAGCGTGAAGCCTTCATGCAGATTACTGTGACTATAGATGACAGCCTTTAATTACATGACCACACACTTTTTTCCCCTTCTGCGGTTCCTGAGGGAGTGAGTAGGCTTGTCAAGTAAGCAATTAAGTAATCCAAATGCTAGCATTTTTGTATCATTCTCACAATAAAGAAGAATATTACTCAATAGCGAGATCACTCAAATGTAAAAACATTTCATGTAGGCCCCCAGCAATAAAACAGGTTTATCTTGCGTGCGATCCCTGAAACTGAGAAGGTATAATTTGACTGTGTTATGCTGCAATTAGCACACTGTTGACTTACAGGGGATGTAACCTTTTCATTTGCAGAAGAAATCCCTTGTTTTGCATCTGGGTTTGCGGCATACATTTGTTTGGATCCACAGCACCACCTGGTGCCTGAAGGCCCGTGGCTGAGCTCGGGGATGTCGTGCATCCCTTGAATTCAGTTTCTGCTGGGAATGAATACTGGGCTGTACGCTGATGCCATTTCTGTGTTCTGAGAGGTGCGAGTAATGCTGACTGCTAATGCCCAACGAGTTCCTCTAAGGCTTTGTGTCTCTGCCTTGGAATATTAAAATGTTTTGATTTTTTTTTTTTTTAAATTTAGGCTCCTTGAATGGGATTCAGGTTGCCCATAACCCCTTCCAGGGAGTTACCTAAAGAGACAAAAAAACCCTAGATACAATATGTACAAATTTCCTCTGGTAATGTGGTGGACCCCAAAGGTTTGACCAAGCCTCTAAGCTCAAGTTAGTACTAGTGAGTACCTGTGGCAGAGGTGGGGGTAAGAGAGCTGCCTGAGGGGTGGTGGCAACTACAGCCCCAGAGAGGGGTGGGCCGCAGTGGCACAGTGTGGGAAATGGCAGAGGGAGACTTTGGGGTCACCCTTGTTAGACAGCATAAGCGTAGCCAGTGTGTTGCTGTAACTGTGATAAAGTAGTGCCCGTGTGTGAGTGCGGCAGGGCGCTGAGGAGCTGGCCTCCATTACCGCTCCAAAATGTTCATGCTGCTACAAATCAAGCTACCTATCAAAGCACCTGATTTTAAAAGCCCATCGAATATAAAAATATCTTGACATATGCAGCACTTCCAAATGTCAAATCATGCGCCTCTCACTGTGCAGAACTGGAAAGAAAAGCAAAGGTAAAGAGGGAGGAAAATCAAAGGAGGTGAGCCAAAGCAGGAGTGTGCTCCTTTCTATGGAACAGCCTGAAACAGGTTTTCACCTTGGTGGGTTTGGGGCAGAGGGGATATGTAGGAGAAAATGGATTTGTGCTCAGCGCAGCCATTAGCTCTAATGGGTTATCCATGCAAATCCTCCACATGGTGAGAAGGGAATAAATCTCTGCATGTAAAGCCTTAATGCAAGAATATTTGTTAAATACAAAATAGTGTGAAATCAATTCCAACAGCCTTCAGCCTTCCTAAGCTTTTATTAACCATTTTCTGTGATTTTATTATTAAATCATACGCTGATGCTGAAGGAATTTATGGGATGAAATTAGAATACGTGGCTGGGATCTGTGGTGTTTGTGGCTCAGTGTTCTAGTGCATTTCTTCAAAATTTGGGTTTGTTTTTTTTTTTACTGGTTGCAGCTTTGTATCAAAGCAAGCACTGAAAGCTTCTCAAGTTTATCAACATGCCTTCATATACATATGATCTGGATTTTTTGTTTTGTTTTGGTTTTTGTTTTTTTTCTTTCAACTCATACTGATCTTATAGAGCCAAATTTTGGTCACATCAAAGTTGATGACAATCCTGCCCAAAAGAAGAGCAGGGTCCCAGTGAGATTTATACATATGCTTGATGCTAAGTGTATGATAGAATTGAATGTAGTGGAAACATTGCTCAAATGGGACCTTAGAATGAATGTGTTCTAGGGAAAACCTGCTTGTAGCACTCGCCGTTGCTAGAGCAAAATCCTTTGTTTTCTTCACTGCCTCTCAAGCACACTCCTAATTATTGCAAAATATATTCCGAGGAGTGTAATGAAGAGCTCTGTTTTACATGCTTGAAATTAGAGGATAACTCCCTTGATACTTCAATTCTTGAATGTTCAGCCAATTTGCAGGTGTCCTGGCCTCATTAACGACTGCACTACAGAAGCAGGCTGTTTTCAGGTGCTTCCTAGAATACCGAGACTCCAGCATTGCTGCTGTTAGGCTTTAACACTAACACACAGCTTTGTAGACTTCTATGGATCATTGCAAAAGGAGCCAAGGGTCAGTTTGCATTCCTGTGCTTTTCATTTGCTGTGTGCCTGTGGGATCTATGCAGGCCTTAAAATTTCCAGTGAGGCTGTGCATAGGAACTGCAGGTTGTCTCGTCTTTGTGCCGTGCTTATAGTTTCTGGTATGTGTGAAGTAGGTAAAGATCAGGTAAAGATTTTTGTGACAAGATAAGAAAAACTGATGTGCCACCCAGATTATCTGATGGCCTGGGAAGGAAGAAGCAATGGAGAAAAGGAAAAAAAATACAGAGAAAGAAGAAGAATAAACAGCCTGACAAGCAACTCCCTCTAGTCTTAATCACTGTGGCAAATATTGATCATCCTAGCTCTTTTTTTGGAGTGATTTTATTGCAGCACTATGCTCTACATGGGACCCCGATCCAGCTTGTATTTCAGTGAACCCACTGCAAGCAGTGGCCTCTCCAGTGCAGCACAGTGCCTCGCTATCTCCCTGCCTTTGGGTAGTGTGTGTGGTGGGGATGCCAAATGCTGAACGTGTTTTCAGGGTGTATTGCCTGCAGATGTAAGCTGGTAGATGGTTTGAAAGCACCAGACCACACATTTCCTGCATCAGAAGGGGGCCAAAGGGGACGTCAACAGTTTGTGGGAGATCAGAGGAAGTGATGCTATTAGGGAAGATGGGGTGAGCTTCCCACTGTATTATCTGTGCAGGTGCATCACTCATGCAGCCACCAAACCACACCATTTCTAGCAAGATAACCCAGGGATTATATATATGAAAAATAGATTATAGTACACAGTGACTTCCTGAATTACAATGAGCTTTATTCCCAAGCAGAACGCTTTTGAGGAAGAGTGCATGAATTCTATTATTTACTCTTCTGTGCTTAAATAATTCCTCTTATTTTCACAGGCCGATGCTGGCTGGATGCTTTGGAACTTGCCTTGCGTTGCTCCAGCCTCTTCCGGCTCAGTGCCTCCAAGCAGGGAAAGGATGGTGAAATGAACTGCTCGAGCGATTCTGCGCATGCGGGGCTCAACCACCTCTTGCATACAAGCACCATCTCAGACCAGGAGTTCTTCCAGTAAGCTGGGGCTATCACTACTTAATCCACAGAGAGGTGTTGCGTGGCTCACACTTGCTCATTTGTTTGATTTTAGCATAATCTAGGCAGAGTCTGTTAAAAAAGCACTGTTTAAAACCCAGCCTGTATGTTCTGCTGCATCCACCACTAATACATGGGTTTGGTGCATATGAGATTTGTTGTCACCTAATGCTTGAGCACACAGACTGGGGAGGACCTCAACTCTGTTCGTGTGTACATAAACAATGTTCTTCTGTCCTCTGTCCCCTGCTTGGGCCAAAATGCTGTCTGGAGGTGCTGGCGTGAAAAGGGTCTTGCCTGGGTGGAGACTGCAGAATCTAGCTACCAGGGTAGATCTGTAGTTACACAGACACAGTCACTAACAATGTCTGTCTGTCAGCTAGCACATATGGATCTGAGTCTGATCTGGTTTTTAATAATATGTTCTTTTTTCTAATAATACTGTGTCATAGACAACAGAGTGCACACACTGCATCCTTAGTTTTATAATTGCTTTCTCTCTCTACAGGGGTTTTGAGTGCTTTCCAATTTCTTCCTTGATGCATCAGATAAATTTTTACATGTGGGAAAAAAGTCCTCACAGCCTTCTTTCTATTCATTTTCCTAGCATTTCTGCAACATTTTGGAGCAATTCACATCAAAGCTCTGTAAGCATTAAAAAAAACCCCAGGCCTTATCTGTTGCTTGTAGCTAAATAGACAGCTTCAGAAATCCCTCTGGTACAGACACTTGGCCCTTGGAGTGGGAACTGGGAGATGCAGTGTCTACTTCTAGTTTTGCTGATACGAATTTGTCTCTTAGGGCTCACAGCAGTCCACCATTGGTTACACAGTTTTTAGGGTAGCAGTTCTTGCAGTCTGCAAAGCTGATGCCTTGCACAGTGGGACCTCACCTTTAAGTGGTTTTCTTTGGCTGCGTTATAAGATTGACAACAGCAGGGATCGAGTTCTCTTTGAAGTGCCAAGGTATCTCTGAGTACCCACAGTTGGAACCAGATTTTTCTAATGAGCTCCCATTTAACTGAGTCTGGGTCAAGCTGGGTGTTCAGCATCTGGTCATCTGGACAATACACTCTCCTTTCTGAGTCCTACCACTGGTTTTAACATGTACCCGAACTTCCACCAGTGCTTAAAGGCCACGGGAATTTGATGGCTGCAGGACAGGAGGACAACTTGCTGTAAAATAATAAAGGAATAAAGAACATTTAAACAAGGGAGAGTGCAAAACCAAACTGTGCAAGTGCTGAGCAAAGGGGTTTTGGTTTGCCACTGACAGTGGCTGCCTCATAGGGATTCAATCATTCTAATTAAATGCATTCCCTACAGGGAATCTTACCAATTAAATTGGCACGCTGTTGTTAGGGGGCCAGTTAATTACATTTAACTCTATCTTCAAATTAGCCAAACTATTCTGTCAAGAAAAGAAAAAGACAACGGAGATGATGGATATTATAAGGAGAACAAAACCCAAGGGAGCTGGCAAAGGCAAATCTTCCATTGAGCCAAAGTGGCATTTGTCTGCTGGCTGCTTTGCTCCTTTCCTGCTGGGAAAGAAGTCAAGATTGTACAGTGATTTTAAAGTCCATAAAGTAGCATAAAGTCTTTAGTAGCATATAGAAACGAGAGGGAAAGAACTGTGCAAGTGAATCAAAGGCTAAAGTACTGTGTAAATCTGTGGGTTTAGGCATGAAGCTTTTAGGGCACCAGGCACTATTCTTTTTAATATGAAGTTGTATTTTTTGTGGCTTCATGTCTTCATGCCTTATCTCCAGCAACACCAGTCTGGCTGGTTTGCTTGTTTGACAAGAGCCAAAGGCTGGGGTTTTTTGCTTTGTCTACAAGAGCAATATGAAAGGTAAAGAAGTCCTGGTCACGGACTGAAGTTTCCAGGAATAAAGCACTGGTCTAAGGCAGCTCCAATATGCTGAAACAGTAAACTAGCTGTGCAAAATGCCAAGTTATTCATGGCTATGATGGAAATCACAGAATCACAGAATCGTAGGGGTTGGAAGGGACCTCGAGAGATCACTGGGTCCCCCCTGCCAAAGCAGCTCCCTAGCTCATATTGCACAGATAGGCGTCCAGACAAGACTTGAATATCTCCAGAGAAGGAGACTCCACCACCTCCCTGGGCAGCCTGTCCCAGGGCTCTGTCACCCTCACTGTGGAAAAGTTCTTCCACATGTTGGTGCGGAACTCCCTGTGCTCCAGTTTACAGCCATTGCCCCTTGTCCTGTCCCCACAGCCCACTGAAAAGGGGCTGGCCAATTCCCCCTGCATCCCATGTCAGTGTTGACCTTTAGCATAGTCATTCCTTCCAAGCTTTTAAACTCTGGTCCAAAACCCATTGGAAGCCCTTGGGAAGTCTTTACATTGATTTTAGTTCAAACTCACAACATGGCTTTCCTTTTTAGTGTATCATATGTATTCAGTGATGATTCTGTTTGGAGGAGTAGAAGAGCCTGGCTCCACATCTCAAATTTGTGTCCTCAGAATGAGGAGCATGTTTTCTCTTTGGTTCCCCGGAGCAGCTCCTTGGCTCTGGGTCTGTTAAGTCTTGCCTTGTTTGTGACTGGCAAGTAATGAGTGCACAGTTCAGTGGGATTCCATGCAAATTTAATTCCTTCTTAGACTAAACATGAAATCTGTAAAAAATGATGGGGGAAAGGGGGCAGCAGGGGTTGGGGGGGAGTGTGAAGCAGAGGAAACTAAGGAAAGAGTAATTTGGACCATGGAAAGTTCAAATATTTACCAAATGCGAGGCAGGTGACATTGAAAAACACATGCTGCTCTTACAAATGTGAAATAGAAACAGGTGCTACATCTCAGGTGTGAACCATAAGCCTTGTAATGAACTGTTCTTTCCAGCTTTTTTACCTCACAGAGAAAGCTTTCACTAGTAAAAGAGCATAGCAGCTGCAGACCTACACTCACATTATTTAGCTGATCATTGAAAAATTAAGAAATAAATTATTTAAATGATCAGCAACTAATGGCTTCCTGGACCTACCATACTGGAAATATCTGTGCTGAGGAACCCTGGGATAATCTCTCTAGAGTTCTGTGGTGGTTTTGGACCTAACCAAAGGCCAAATACCCATCAAGCCGCTCGCTCACTCCCCCCTTCAGCCGGAAAGGGGGAGAAAATAGATATTAGGAGGCTTAGGACTTGAGATAAGGACAGAGGGATCACTCTCCAATTAGTGCAATGGGCAAAACAGACGCAGCACAGAATAAAGGAAAGAAAAGGTGATTTATTACTACTTACTACAACTACTACACCCAGTGAACCGGAATGAGATAAGAAGCGGCCAGGTCTTCAAGTGCCTTCCCCCCACCCCTCCCTTCTTAGCAAACTTAAAACTCATCCCGATTTTACTCCCTTCTTCCCCCCCCAACATGGCGCGGGGAGGGGCAGGGAATGGGCAGTGGGGTTCCGGTGATTCCCAACAAGCTGCTTTTCTTCCCCAGATATTATCACTTCTACTTCCTCCCCCCACCCCTCGCCTCTTCGCACTCATGACTTTAATCAGAGATTCGCTCCCTTCTTCCCTCCCGTTCGCAGTACAGGGGGGGCAGGGAATGGAGAGTGAGGGGTTTCAGTCCGTTCCTCCCAAGCTGTCTTCCATCTCAGCTGGGGGGGGGGGGCATTCCACATACACACACCCTCCCCCTGCACCACCGTGGGGTCCCACCCACGCCAGAGTCGTATCCACGAGCTTCTGCAGCGTGAGTCCTCTCTATCGGGGAGTCATCCCCTCACCACAGGCCTCTCAGCAGGACTCTCCCCTCCATAGGGTGCTGACGTCCGGGTCCAGACCCCCCGGCCTGGTCACCCGCAAAGTCACAAGTCCCTTGGCAAACCTGCTGAGGCGTGGATCAATCTTCACAGGGCATAGCTGTCTCTGCTCCCCGTCCTCATCCATGGGCTTCGGGGGGACACCCGTTTCACCATGGACTCCACCACGAGCTGCAGGGGAAACTTTCTCTTCACATTCTTCATCCCCCCCGCTCCTGCAGGCCTGGCCTTGGAGTTTGTGCAGCTTGTTACATCTTCTCACTCCCGCTCCGGTGGCAAAGTGCGCCTGCCAGCAGTTTTTTTTTCTCCTATATGTGATTCACAGAGGCACTATGACCAGCTCTGATAGGCTTAGTCTCAAATTTGGCCTTGACTGTATCAATGTTTTCAAAATATGGGGCTTGCAGAAAGCTGTAACTGCAGCTTACAAAAGCCACTGAAGCAGCACAGTTACACCAAACTGCAACAAGTTCTCTCCTCCCCTTTTTTTCCTTTACTGTCTTAAACTCATGCATGTGCCAGAGGATTTGGTTATTGGTCATTAACACTTGCTGGTGGCTAGCTAAAAAAAGTAGTGATGTCCTGGCACTAGAATGATGAAGACACATAATGTCTCATGGCAAATTAATAGTGTTAGAGTATAGTGGCCGTTGACTCTCTGATTTATTATTGTGGTTTTACTTTACTGTAAAATTGTAAATTTAAAACCCTTGTAGTTTATACACACATAGACATCTATGCATATGTATATAGATACGGATATATACAAATGGAGTTAAAAGAAAGATTTTCTAAATGCACAGAAAGCTGTAGACAACACTTTGAAGAGAAGTCTGGAAACTGGTCCTCCTTAGAAATCGAGTTGTGGCTGTCACAGTGTGGCTTGCTTGGTGTGTTAAAAATCATGAGCTTATTTCAGCGCATAGTTGGAAAATGAGATCTTCTGGAGCTGATGCCAGTTCTGTGTTCTGATTCTTCTGTAGTGTTTTGTTGTTGTTGTTGTTGTTTGTTGTTTTTTAAATCTAGCTCTAACTAACAATGCCTAAATATTTAAAAAAGGGGGGAAAGGGGAGAACAAGGGAGGGGAACTTTCAGCATTGGTCTGTAATCAAAATTGGAACATGCACAGAACGGCCTGAGGAAAGGCCTATCATAGAGAAACGTTTTGCTTTGAGATGGAAGTGGACTACAGGAAGCAACAAAACTCTTCAACATTCAGGGCCTGTTTAGATCCCCCGAAACTCCTAGTTTAGCTGACATCTTTTCTTACTGCTCTGTCCAAGAGCAATTTTGCATGAGGACTTGATAACAAAGTTTTCAGAGGAGGGTCAAGCGGAGAAGGTCAGCACCTGAGAGCTAGGCTAGGCCGTGACAGATGTGATGTGTGTGCAAAGACCACGTATGAATAAGGAAAACTGAAGTCCCTGCTAAATATCACTTGTAAAACCAGGCATTTAGTGAATACTTTTCAGTGTCTGACCTCTGGCCCATCTAATCATATCTCATATGCACTGAATCTGCTTTTTTTTCAAATGGAGATGCTGTAGGCTGCTTGAGAGAGAATTTTGGGCTTTTTCCTCATTCTCTAAAGCCTGGATCATTGAACATAAAGCTTGCTACACCTTCCATTCTTCCTACATGTAATTTTCCAGTCCCTGCTTTCAGCTCAACTCTTTCACACAGCATTATTGGGGAAAAGCACATTCCCCAGATTCATTTGGAGTGGAGGGGGTGGGTGTGGAGCAGGGGGGTGTGAGAAAATACTTGCTTCTATTGATTTTTAAATTTGCATTTCCTTGTGTAGGGCTGGCTTAGAACCACCGTCTGCTGAAATTAAGTAGCAGTGGTACTGAAAAGAAAATGTGTCCTGTAATGTCCTGTTTTCCCCAAATGCTACAATCCACTGATTTGCTTCCATAAAGGGAAAAGTCTGTCCTTATTGACCCCTCAGTTCTCTAATCAGCAGGGTGCAGTTGTTAGTGTGTGCTCTGTGTCCCCCTGGCCGTGTCTGGGCTCCCACTGGCAATCCTGTGTAAGGGTTGGTAAGCGGAGCTCTGTGGAGCTCAGCTGCAGTTTGTCAGGATAATGTTGATGGCCAGTATGTCACTGTTTCTGTGATAAAAAACATCCTATTTGGGAATTGAATGTCTCATACTCCCCTGGGCTGCACACCCTGTTTTGAGTCTTGAGGGGTGTTTTTACCTTATCTGAAAAAAACTTCAGTAATCTTTCTTTGTAAATCAGATTGAAGCAACTAACAAACTGTGTGTTTTAGTTTGAATGAATCAGCCCTGGAGAACCACCACCATTTGGAAAATGATGCTTTTTCGGATAAGTCTGAAAGAGACAACGTAGAGGAGTCAGAGAATGAGACACATGAGAACAGCCGGAAGACAAATGAAAGTGAGAGTGATCAGTCAGAAATCCATGGAGAGGTCTCTCCGGGAAGGAAAGGGACTACTTACATGGAACAAATCTATGAGGAATTTGGGGAGGTAAGAGAAAAAAAATGTTTTAATGCCTGCCTGTTTCTATTAAATTGTCACTGTTCATAGCATTTGTCATTCTGCCTTTTAGATGCATGGCAGTTAAGAACCAGCTTTGTGAGTTCCAGTGTTTTATAGATAAAGCAATGCACGTCTTTCTGCTAAATTATCTAATAATTATGCATTATGAACAACAGCTCTGCTGCTGTGCTTTGGCGTGTTTCCAGCATCAGCAATTGCTTTAACCAGTTATTGCATTAAAGAGCTGCGTAGCATTGGCACGGTGCTTTGTGGAGCCTGTGGGAGGGGGAATTACTATTCTGGGCATGTGTCCTTGCCAATTAGGGTGCTCAGTCCTTGCATGATACAAAATACGATACTTTCCTTTTTTCATTATGCATGGAACATCCTTTTTGTGTGTCCTAATGGAGCATTTGAGCCACTTGATTCCTAAATGACAGTTTCTTGTAGAAAAGCCATTTCTCATGTCATTTAACAGCAGGAGGATATGTTTCTGTCCATTTAAGAGCCTTTGTTAGCTGGATATCACTGAGACACCTCTGAGGAAGGCAGCAGGAGAGAGCTGGGAGAGTGGAGTGTGTTGAGTGAGAATCTGGGCAGGGAAGCAGAGAACCTCTGCAGTTCCTTCAGCCATTCCTCATAAGACTTGCTCTCAAGATGCTTCACCAGCCTCTTATGCTCCTCTTTCTTTGTTTTCCTGAAAGTGCTGAAGAAACAAATATAGTTAAATATATCCTAATTACATTCTTGTTTCACTGAGCGATAGATTAAAACATTGAGACTGGTAAGGTGTCCCACGTGCAGATTCTATTACTCCTGTTCATTTCTCCACAGACTCCTTATAGCAGGGCAATATACACGAGAGACCACAGAAGCACTTCTCTGCCATACCACCTTGCAGAGGTGCAGAAGGAGTTCAGTTTTGCCTCCTCCTTTCCACATCCCAAGCACCCCTAAAAGCAGCAGTTTGTGGCCTGGAGCCACCGATGCAGGTAGCATGTTTGCTGCCGTTTTGGATGTCTGGGGTGAAGTGTGAGCTCCTACTGCAGAAACTGTGCTTGAAAACAGCTGTTGCCTACAGAGACAAAAAAACCCTGAAACAAACCGACGCCTCTTTTATGCATCTCTCCCCTCAAATCCCAACCCTAGACATGTAGCAGATAGTAACCAGGTCAAACAGGGGACTTTGAATATAACTGAGCAACTAAGCAACAGCAAAATGAAGGCGAACTTAATTTCTATCAGCTGGTTATTCTGAAAGGACCTTTTGCCATGTGACAAACTTGTCCTGGAAGTGTTGGTGGGGCGAGCTGATACGTTGGTGTTTGAATGAGCCTTACCCACAGCACTGATGCGTGTATGTGGGTGTGTGAGAGCGAGAGAGATCTCTGCAGTTTTAAATTAAAATAATTTTGAAAAACCAGCACAAACCAAATGGAAATGACTAAATTTCTGCTGTAGAGTGATGCTTGGTGTAGCATAAAATAAGGGTAACTGTAGTGTGGCTGCCCAGGCAGAGGTAACATCCAATGGGCTTTCAAAAAGAATCGCTGTGTAGCCTTGTCCATTAGGTGTTCTGTTAGGTTTCTGTTGTTGGCCAAGAGATGGGGCTGTCATTACCTGCGACACCCAGGTCGGACAGGTTGTTGGGTCTTATCCCACTCATGACAGTAATGTAAGGAAGAGTAGGTTGTATGTGAGGACGTAGATTGCTATCAGCAATGGGCAGAGATGTATCAAGTTAAAAACATGACAACTAATAACGTAACGGTCATCTGAAACTGCTGCCCTCAGGCTGTGTATACAGTTCGGATTTCACAGGACAAGGGTCACAGGTGCAAACTATCACTGTTAAATTTTCAGCTCAGTTTTGAGAGCTCGTTTGATAGATGTGCGGGTATGTATGTGCTTGAAAAGTGTGTGCTTATGTCATCTCATGTTCCAGCTTTGCCTTGTTTGCAGTAGGAATGTGGAGGCAGAGACAGGTGTCAGAAGGACTTGCAAAAGTTGGTCTAGAAGATAAAACTGACACCTCTTCAGTAGGTAGATTGATAACAAAAAAACTCTGTTTTTCCCAAGCTTTTAGTTTTAACAAGTTTTAAAAAGGTGTATTGAGGGTGATGTGTTTTAGGGGAAAGCAAACCAGAAACTACTGGAAGTTGTCTCAACCTCCTGCACCTTCTTCTTCTTCCCTTTTCATCCATCCCTTCTGCAGTGGTTCACTCTGGGTAACTCTGTACAGCATATTCAACATGGCATTAATTTATATTGCCAACACAACCTGGAAAAATAAAAGTTCAGGCAGAATATATGTATCGAAACCTCTGTCTGATGCTGTGGTATAACGTTCTTTAGTGGTTTCCATTTCATCTTGGAGGTTCAAGCTGTGCATTGCATCAGACTAGCACAAGAAGGATGGTATGATAATGGAGAAGCAATGAAATGAAGAGAACTTATTTGTTCCTCAGTCCAAAATCGCTCTCTGCCCACAAGCTGCACTTAGTCTGTTTCTGCATGAGTAATAAAAGGACTGGTAGGGAACTAAAAAGGTGGTGCTGGGAGTGTTTACTGTTTTACACCACCTGCAAATTCTACTGGGATATGCTGTGTATCCTCTCCCACACGAACGTCCTTTCCAGAATTGGATCTATGCCCTTTTACCTCACAGAAGTCTCTTGCCTAAAAACAGTAGAAAGCCTAAGTATTCTCTTGCATTGTTAAATTATGATGCATTAAAATTACATTCATGTTTGAAAATTAAGTTTCATTTTCTTTCTCCAGTGGCTTGAAGGGCCCATTCACCCATGTTAAACCTCTGAAACCACAACATAATCCCTGACTTTTTTTACTGCTACCTGCATGTCTGCTGCAAAGGGTACTGAGCAACACTGGAGGGTGCTGCAGTTTTTGTGCACATCTTTGTGCCTGGCAGTGAGGTCTTTAACATACCTACACTACCAGTTTATCTTATTTTAAACTTGCAGGACTGCTTCCATGCTTTGTTGGTGACTTGCTTATCTCCCGAATTTTTCTATGTGTATAATAGTAAACCTTATGGTCTCTCACTTGCTGAGAATGGGACTGAGAGGAGCTTCTTGTATCCATCCTACCAGGCTGCAGTGATGCTGTACCAGCCTTGGGCACGTCCACACCTCCTGAAGGGCCGCAGTGCAGGTGTGTGGAGGCAGTGCCTCAGGAAGGAGCACAGCAGAGGTGTGCTCCCAGCTTCATGGGCTCTCGCAGAGGCCCAGGGCTTTCTGTACTACTCACTTCAGTGCTTTGGGTATTCACTTATCCTGCAACAGACCTGATGTCTCTTTGCAGGGGTGTAGCTGAGCATTTACCTTGTGCCAGGGCCAGGTATGCCTGAGTCAACTTGAACCCTTCAGATGAGTGCACCCACACAAAATCGTTTTCCTGTTTCTACCCTGAATTTCCTTTTTCCCACTGTAGACAGGTGAGTCGTCTCAAACAGAAACTGTCTCTGAGGAGAACAAGAGCCTGATGTGGATCCTGTTGAAGCAGCTGCGGCCTGGCATGGACCTGTCACGGGTGGTGCTGCCCACCTTCATCCTGGAGCCACGTTCATTCCTTAACAAACTTTCTGATTACTACTACCATGCTGACCTGCTCTCCCAGTAAGCAGCGTGCAGAGCGTGCCTGACGTGGACACTTATGTCTGTGAATACGCATAATGGCATTAGCTTAGTGCTGGCTGGGGTGTGTTTATATGCTTGAAAAGGCTCCCAAATAATACCCAGGTCACTGGAGTCAGTGTAAAACAAGCCAGGTGCCAGCTGCAGTGACCTTCTAAAGATGGGACTGCTGCTGGTGAGGGGCAAGGAAGCAAGGCAAGCAGTTAAACTTCCCACGGAACTGCCTTTGCTCATGCCTTTGAGCATCTTACAACTGAGCTGTGCCACCTTCTGGTGTGCTCATGCACGGAGGGGAATAGGACAGGGAGCAAACAGAATTGTCAAGCACTTCTGCCCCCAAAAGCAATATAATGATGTTGGTTGATAAACAAATAAGAAACATCTTTTAACACCGTTGCTGTGAGGACCTGCTGGGAGCAGCAGAGTAGAAAATAGAAAATGTTATGCTTGAAGATGGGACCAGCCTTCTCAATGAGATATGTGTGGTGTATTTTAAAACCAGTGTGTGCAATATTCAAGCAGCACTAGTTACTCATGTTTATTCTGTTGCCTCTAGGTAATTTTAGAATTGTGGTATTTTCAAGTCTTGCCTGTGGTATTTGTAACTTCTGAAGTTAAGGAACTTGTTCTCAGTACTAAGATGTAAGAAAACCACAAGATGACTGGAGGTTTTGTTGAATAAACCTCTTTGTGGTATGGGTAGATTTTACAAGAACTTAATCCAGGTTGGTTTTCAAATCTGACTAAATGGTTTGAAATACCAGGAGCTCTATTGTTTATGTTTACTTCCCACTTCATCTTTGAGTGCAGAGGGGTTGGACGTGATGACCTTGAGAAATCCCTTCTAAGCTAAAGTATTGTGTGAAATCTCAAAGCAGTGAAAGCGGCCATGTAACACATCAGCTTTAAAGATGTTTTAAGGAAGAGGGAAGCAAGGAAAAAGATAGAAAAATAGAATTGTCTTTGATTTTGGCGGCATAAGTATTGTTTTTATAACTCATGCTGTTCTCTTAGCTGTAACTAAATGCTAGTGTGAGTGGCCGTCCCTGCCTGATACACTCCACAGATTTTATTAGGCTTTTGCTGGAGAACAAGGCAAGGAGTGCCATTTTTTAAGATTTTATGTGTCTTGTATGATGTACATTACTAAAAGAAATTATTTCTGCTGGCAGACACCATTTTCACTGAAAGCAGCAAAGAAGTTCCTTCCCTCTAGTACTAGGGAAATACTGTTGAAATTAAAGTTGTTGTTATACTAGTATGACATGAGCATGATGTGTGAGCAGTGTAAAGAGCATTTTATGTTCTGTCCTGCAGGGCTGTCCTTGAAGATGATCCGTACAGTCGAATGAAGCAAGTTTTGAGGTGGTATCTGTCTGGCTTCTATAAGAAGCCAAAGGTAAAAGAATGCACGAAGTTGGGGTTGTAATGGGCATTGAAATCTTCTGCTGTGGTTTTATATATCTTTATTGCCTTTCCTTTGACACTTTGCCTCTTCTATTGTACAGATGACTTTGACCATTAATTTTAAAACTGAAGTTGCATTTGGTTTCAGAGTGGGTATTGAGTGCAAAATAGCATTGATCAGTCTCAGAGCCTTTGCGCTGGTCAGTTAGAAGGCAAAACTAGTCATCAACAGCAGGTCCTTGGATGCAAGAATTTTCCCTTTGGAGAAAGCAGATCTTTCTCTTTTGAGGCATGTTAGTACCACAGTGCAATGTTTCCACAACAGGATGCACCTGCATTCTGCAGCTAGTAGCAGGAATACTAAAATATGATCGTTTTGAAAAGCTTTGATCAGACCGTATTGAAGATTAAGTTGGTGAGAATAGCAGACAAACCCAAGGCTCTGATTAAAGTACTAGATTAGGAAGATATATGTAACTGATTCTTCAGTTTCAATGATTATGATTGACTGATAGCAGGGAGAAAAATATTATGCTGATTTGTGGCCATCTCTGTAGAGCTGCATCACACATCTTCGTTTGTAGCAGGCTTTGATTACTTTGTTTTTCAGGGAATAAAAAAGCCATACAACCCTATTTTGGGAGAGACGTTTCGCTGCTGTTGGTTTCACCCTCAGACAAACAGTCACACCTTTTACATCGCAGAACAGGTAAGCCGCTTTATTTGGATGCTCCAGGGTTGCCTGTTTGTGCCTCGGTGCATAGGAACGTGCTCTTTATCTCCCCCTAGGAGAGGAACTCGGAGTTTTGTGTAAATAGCCAGAGTGGGACATGGGGTAAACTAGCTGCTGATCTTTTTTTGCTTTTTAGATTTGGAGAGACTTTGGGAGATTTTGGGAGATTTACTTATCCATGGGATTCTGCCCTGCTGTTTTCTTATTGCTAATAAAAGTGGTTGGTGTTGCCTCTGTCAGAAGGGGCACAGAACACGTAACTAAATCCTACCTTTCTTTATTTCTAAACTTTCCATAGTGATTTTAACAGGAGCTAATTGAGGGCTTATTTCTATGTCTTTGGGGATAAATGAAGGGCAGAGCTTGCATGTAAACTGACCTGACAAAATTTAGTTTGAAATTTACAGTGTTAATAAAAGGATCTGAGGACCACGTGGGCTTTGGTACAGGGACTCTCTGTTTCTCATACTTTTCTTTTTTTTACTGTTTAATCAAAGACATTTTATTTTGTTTTGCTTTGTTTTGTTTTTATTTCATTCTATGGAGGTTGCTCAGATGCTGCCAAAAATTTCTGCACTGTTACTTACTGTATTGAAAATCTGACAGTGCACCTGTTAGCCTAAGGTACACTCAGATGCACAAGGACAAGAAAATGCAGGGTGAGGGAGAAAGTTTACATATATAATATTCTCACATGTAATGTTCTCTCCTTTAGCGTTGAGGTTGATGGTGCAGATGGGACTTTGAGGATTCTGCTCAATCCTGTGGCCTCCTTCTCTTTCCCCTAGAGCATGTGTAACACCTTGGGGGGTTCTGTAGGCACCCACCACTCTGTTTAGCCTGTAAATGACCTGTACCTTTTTTCTTCTAGGTCTCCCATCATCCACCAGTGTCAGCTTTTCATGTCAGCAATAGGAAGGACGGATTCTGCATTACCGGCAGCATTCTAGCTAGGTCCAAGTTTTATGGTAAGGCATTAAGCCTGGGCATCTCCCGGGTAACACCGTGGCTTTGGGGTTGGTTTGTTTCTCAGTGGCTCCTGAGGGTGTTGAGAGCTAAGAACGAAGAAATCCTTATGATAGCTACCATGAGGAGACCCTAATTCCTTGTCTTGTCTTCCCTGGGTGCCAGAGCCGAAGTTTTGTGGACTCTACTCAGATCAATGTGATCAATGCTGAGCTCGTTTATTGAAACACACCCACAGCTTATATAGGTTTCTATATCAGTACACGAGTTACATTACATTGCTATTGGTTAGATGCTCTGTTCACCTACCTTACACAAGTCTCACTATTGCTAGTAATTGGTTGAGGCTACACAGTCACGTTGTTCCTTTTTAAGGCAGTTGTTAACATTCTTGCAATTTATCTCATGGATTGTTTCTTACAAGCTCCTGTTCTCACAGACATCTCCTCTCCTGTTACTGCATACCGACTTGTCTCTTCTAGCTTCCCCAGGCCTGGTTATATGGGGGTCAGCAATCAATCTGGATGGGCCACAAAACCCACTCCTCTCAAAATGCATTGCTACACCTGGGTTTCTCCCCATTTTCTCTATTTCACTGGTGTTAAAAAAAGTACATCAGATAGAAAAATGGAGAGCTGCTGCTTTTTTCCAGAAAGCACAATGCGAATGAGGAATCATGAGAATGTATGGCCAACTGCTTGTCAGGCTATTTGCATATGGTCAGGAACAGTCACCTTACAGCTGTCTGATCATCCAAATAGGTTTTGCAAAAGTCTCTGTGTAAATGTAACCATGTATCTACACCACTTCAGGCTCTAAAACAATGTTGTTATTTGAAATGGCTTTCTGATTAGACAAACACTTCTTAAGCCCCTTTTCTGGTAAATATACTTACTGAAACACTTGAAAGTGTCCCTCTGGCAATTTTATTTGCTATTTGGAACCATGCACAATCAGAAATGTTGTGAGAAGGGAAGGACCTGAAAAACTTTCAAGCGTTGGAACTGTTTTCTGCATCCCACTAGTGACTTGTTTAATCCACTGCCCTTTCTGCAGCAGGGGCTAAATGCCAGAGCAAGTGTGAGCGGATGGGCAGAGCGTTTATTAGAACTGCTTGCCTCCAGCAGTAAATGATTTGCAGGGTTCCCAGTTACTAACATTTCGTCTCTCTTCTTTCATTAGCTGCCTACATTTAAATGGAAATATCTTTCTGAAGTAGGATGAGTTACCAAGTATAAGATGCCTTTTTTAATATATTTGTATTTGTTCCTTTAAATTCTAGGTAACTCACTTTCTGCGCTGTTGGATGGGAAAGCAAAGCTTATGTTTCTAAACAGGGGGGAAGATTATACAATTACTATGCCATACGCCCACTGTAAAGGTAGGTTGGGACTGCTCAAATAGCAAATAAACAGAAAAAAAATTAATGCTGTCTTACTGGCTAATTTGGCATTGGCTCTCTTTGGAATTTGAACTCCTGTCACCGCAGGAACTGGTATTTCCAGGGAGCAGTTGCTCCACACATGAGTCATAGCGCTCAGCAGAAGACTGATAATCCTCACTGAAGTCTTTTTGATTTGTCTGTGCAGAGCTGAGAACAGAATTAGGCCCATCTAAGTTATTTTTAACAGTATGTGGAAACAAAAAAGTACTGCATGTATGCACCACGGATAAAGATGGAAAGAATAAGAGTGCATTTCTAAGCTTCTGAGGATAAAAGGTTTTCTTATGTTAACACTGAAATTGTTGAATATATTTTTTTGGCTTTTTGAGAATAAAGGATATTCCTGTCTTCCCTTCTGACTTATTTGGTACTCTAATCATGATGTTCCTCTGTCAATAAGCTGCCTCAGTGAGGCTGATACCTGTTATTGTGTGGCTTTGCTCTGTTGAGCTGAATGTGCACTGAGGCCAAGTTATGGCTGTAACTTTGCATTTCTCCCTAGGAAGCTAAGCATCAGTGGCATTTCAACATTTCAACCACAGTGATACAATCACTCCTGCAGCAGCTTGATCCAATTTTGGTTTTTGAATACTTTTTTATTTTGGCATGTTGACCTCCAAGTTAATGTTTATGGAGAGTCTTGCTACCCAAACCCAGTAACTTCTGTAGGTAGATCATGCCCTCTGAGAACTTTCTTTTGTCTTTTGGGTGGGGTTTTTTTGTTTTGGATTTTTTGCAAATGACCTGTTCAAAAAATAGTGAGCCTGTGTAAAAAGGAGTCACTCTGTGACTGGCAGTCTCAGAGACTGCGGAATCCTGCTACAGTTCCTCTCTACCACATCCACCCTGTGAGAAGTGACTCACTAAGCACTAGTAGAAATGAAGTTGCTGTGTACAACTTCCCTTATTTTTCCTTTCCTTTCTAGCTTGCCACAGATGCACTCTCAGCACCTGTGAGTCAAGCTGTTCCTAGCTGATGTAGTAAATAGGAACGATGGATGTGGGAGGATCCCTCATGCTTATGCTAAAGAGCCATTTCCTAGAAGTTTGGTTTCTGTCTTTTCAAAACTTTAAGCAAAGTAGGGAATTTCACAGCATGTCAGTGAGAGCCAGTTTGAATTGAGAAAGCAGCTTGCTTCTGCTGGGACCTCTCTTAAGAGAGCCTCTTTTTACCCTTTCAGGACTTTTATATGGTACCATGACAATGGAGCTTGGAGGGAAAGTTACCATCGACTGTGAGAAAACCAACCACAGGGCAGAACTGGAATTCAAGCTAAAGGTAAGAGACGTGGCCCTATTTTGAATGGATCTCAGGTTTGCCCTGACACTCCAGGCAAGATTTGACCATACACACCAGATCTTTTGTGTACCAGCCATGAATGCAGTCACCATGGAGTGGCCTCCCAGGAGGGTAGGCATCATCCTGCGGTCAGTTTTGCCTGGTGCAAAACCGATTTGAACTCAGGAAGCCTGAGGTTTACACATGACTTGTTCGCTGCCAGCCAGCTGGCTACTGGCCAAGCTCTCTTTGCCAGTGTCTGGCGATGACAGTGTGGCTTCTGTTCAGGAAGGTACAGTTTTGTCATAAGTGTATTTAAAATCTCCATTTGTAGGACATGAAATTCCAGAGTTTTTTATCTGGTGATGGTTCACAACTTAATGAACAAAAGTAACAGATTCTGCTGTAAACTTTTTAAACTTCTTTTTCACTGGAGTCTGTATTTCAGCATTTAACGTAACAGGTATCTGTGATTGAACAGTTTGACAAAGAAATGAAGACAGTTAAAAGATCATTCAGAAGGTTACAGAGGTTGGAAGGATTTAGCTCTGCTAAACTTAAGGGCATCACCTTTACAGCACAGTACAGCACCACTGAAATTGTGTTTAGCAGGGGAAAGCAGATTCTCAATTTAGCAGAACTGCAGCAGAAAGTAGAACAAATTGTAACATGTAGCAAGAAAAACTGATAAAGACACAAAAAATGCATGGTATAACACGGATTCAGAAGTATGAAATCCATTATAAGTTGAGCTACAGTTTATTTCTACACAAATATTTCATGAACTTTAAAAGACTACTGCTATCAGAAAGGTTGCTCCTAATTTTACAGCCAGGTTTACAAACTACTTTGAGGCGAGTTAAGATGTGGGTCTTCAGTGTAGCCCTCCAGTAGCCGTCACATATGTACTCTTACCTCATGGGTATTTCAACAGACTGTAACTTGTGTTTCTCAAGGCTACAGGACCTTGCCTTGATGGTAGGGTAAGAGCCCCTTTTCAGGCAGATAATTTTGAGTGGCTGTCACACTGATGAGCCAGACTTCCATCGCCTTACACTGACATGTTCCTGTAGCTATTCCCTCCCCTAGAACGCCTGGTGATGCGAGTTTGTGTTACACAGATAAAATGGAGACATCTTTGAGCATTCCTGTAGTTATATGTGTTACAATTTGGGAAGGAAATCAAGGATATATAACCTTTTTTTGACAGTTAACTTGCTTTTTAAGAATAATTTCTCTTCTGTTCCAACAAACAATTTCTTGCTTGAGTATAAAATGAACAATGGACAACTGAGAGTCTGCAGGACTCTGGAGTTGCAGCCTTAGCCAGCACGAATGTGAGAGATTACTGGAGTTAAGGGAGTCTTTCACAGGCTCCGTTTTTCTGGGGGCTGTAATAATTTTCTGTCTTTACATAGTGAACTGTAGCCCCAAGTACTTCCTTGGCAGTTACATATCCTTGTCTTTAGAGCGTGTTCCTCCCATAGGCCTGATGCACTGTGTCAAGGCCAGTGGAGTATTTTCCTGACTTCAGTCAGTGTCATCTCAAAACCTGAAAACACCTCAGAGCTTAAAAATCAGACACTTCTTTTCTGGCTTGAAAACAATACACTAGTCCAAACATGACTCCATCTCTGGGACTTACTGCATCCTCTGCTTTGAGTAATTCTTAGTCCCCTTTTTAGTAGAATCGTGAACTCCATAACTTTGTATTAATTAGGGTATGTATCAGTTCTCTGCTGGATTGCATACACCAATTCTTGAGATACTTATGATTTCCTTTTCCATGGGTGTTCTGGGACGTTTGGGGTTATATTGTTATTTAAGAAAAAAAAAAACAAAACAAACCAACCAAAAAAGCTGCTTTCTGCATAAAACCTTATGGGAAAGTAGCTGCTAAAACGTGTGAAGAAATGTTGTGTGGTATTAATGGAAGAGCTGGTTGCTCTATCTCTGCTGTTTCCTGTGTTTAGCACGCAGGAGGTGAAAAGAATTTTCCATTGTTCAAAGAACCTTTTCCTTGACTCTGGAAATACCCGTTTGCTTTTTTTCATTTGCTGCTGCTGAGAGCCTCTTCATGCTGGAGACTCCATGCAGATGCAGGCATCAGCAGTGCCTCGCTGCTGTTCCTGTCCCCTAAGCAGACCCTAGCTGCATAGTGCAGCTCCTTTTCTTTGGACAAGGCTGCAGGTACAAGGGTGCAAACTGTAATTTGATTCTGGACAAGGGGAAGGGCTTTGCCACACACACCTATCCCGATGTCTAGCTGACAATTTGCAGTGATGACGGGGCTGAATGTTAATGCATCTGAGGGCTTACCTCCCTGCCTGCAGCTGCTGCAGTGATTTGGGAACTGCAAACAAAAGGGGGCAGGCCCAATGCTAGACAATCAAAATCCATGATAGAATTCATTCTGCCTTTCGCAAGAAATAGTGGAAACCAAGCAGGTTGCACTTCCCTTCCCTCCTGCTGCGTCACTGTGTTCGGCTTTCTTCCAGTTCTCACCAGACTGATCATATTTTCTATTTCTATTCTCCCCTGACAGCCCTTCTTCGGTGGCAACGCAAGCATTAATCAAATCTCTGGGAAGATTAAATCGGGAGAAGAAGTGTTAGCAACTCTCAATGGACACTGGGTAATCGAAGCTGCTAGCAGTTTAAGTGTGCGTGGGAGGACTGGCCCTTGGCAGGCTCCCTGCTTGGAGCTGGGGCTGTGTAGGGCCCTTCCCGCCATCCCCTGGGAGTGCAGGCGAGCAGAGCTTTCCAGGCCACACCTCTCAAGGTCATTTACCCTTCCCTAGTCCCATCTATCTGCAGCATGAGTAACACTTGCACTCCCAGAGCCTGGGCCAAAGCTGGGACCAGTGAAGGGCATTTCCATGGAAGCCAGTGACTGTATTTGGCTTCCCAGGCTTAGGACAGGCCCTTATGGTGAGAGGCATAGTGTGTCTTATGTGTGATTGTGGAGATCACAAGGCTTCTTTTCATCTTGTGTTTAATGCTTTCCCAGCTATAGCAGTATCAAAGAAGAACTTCATGGGAATTTAAATTCATTATTTTTACAGCAGACCTTTATGGTAGAAGATGGTTATTCCTATGTTGATGAGATAAAGGACCAAGAGACAGATTCTGCGAGGGTCTGTTGGTTTGGGCAGCTCAGCATAGTCAGCAGAGCAATTAGCACCTTTGCACACCTGGTATCCACAAGCCAAAATCCAGCAGGAATAAAGTTACACAGTGAAGCCTGTAGACTAGAGTTTTGGTTGGGAACTCCAGGTAACCGAGGCAAATGCAGGGAGCCCTGGCTTTGGGCTGGACACTTAGGTGTTTATCTCAGCTACATTTGGATACCTACATCTTCCTTATTGTTGACCCATGTTCCCTTTCCAGTCCATAGAAATTTTCACTCCCGAGACAAGATTTGTCTCATCCTAAAGGGGATATTTAGAGCAGGTCAGGTGAAATGTGCCTGGGTAAAGCCCCTACTATAGAGAGGTCCTAACCATAGTGTAGCCTTTGGTATTGGACTCCTCTCCTCAGGCAATCTGTCTTTTTACATAAGAAGCTAATGGCCATTTTGAAATCAGGAGATCTGCCCTTTCTCTGTGTATGCAAGGAGGTTTGCTCCCTGTGCCTGGGTTCTCATCTCCCTTTCCTGCAGGATGAGCCTTGGCAATTGAGATTGTGCTGGACTGTGGTGTACCTTGTCTGCAGAGGGTTCCGCAAACACCATCGGTGGAAGTGTGTGACCAAGTGGCTCCCCTGAGGTGCTGAGCCTTGTGGTTTTGTGCTGCACAGCTTCCAGCCTTCTGTGTCTGGGTTTTATCAGCCTGCAAATAATTAATTCCTCCTTTGTTCTTTGTTCTGTTTTGTTTGTGGTACACAAAATTAGAATGATGTATAAAAGAAGTTAGAAGGCTTTGAAAGGGTGGCTCCACAAGATGCTGTTTGCAGTTGCACTCTGTGAATAGAGTAGCTGCTGTGCAGTAGTAGGGATGCTGTTTGTTCTCATCTGACCCTCACTGAGAGTATTGGCGTGTTCTTCTGAGCTCTGCAGGCTTTTCTCTGGCACTGTCCAGTTTCCTGACAGAAACCCTCACAGCTAAAAGGCTGATTCTGTGCCTCAGGACCTGAAAACCCACCTGAATAAAGAGGAGAAGCAAATCCCCATGCTTCTCAGACCCTGGATCAAAGTGGCAGTTGAAGGCTTGTATACATGCCTCTTAGTGATATCTGATAATGCCTGCCTGCCTTCTTCTATCCACAGCTGGGAGGCTCTTGGGGACCTGAGATCTGTCCTGGAACTGGCACATCAGGGTATGGCAGAGGAAGTCCTGAGGGAGACTTTGAGGAGGGATGAAAGTCCCTGGGGGTTGAAGTTTCACAGCTGAAGATGTAGGAAGTGGACTTTGAGAGATGCATCCAGGGGCCATGGCAAGGGAAGAAACACAGCAACTAGGTTGCAAAGAAATTAGGCGGCAATGGGCAAAGCTAACAGCCATGACCTAAGTAAGCTCTGCACTGTACTCCTGCTGTGGCCGGGCAGCTGAGCAGCACCAGGGTAGTGTTGTGCAGCTGTAGTCATCCGGTATGAGTCATTCCACTTACAGTCACTGTATGCTCTGTAAGCTACCCTGTCTGGCTTCATGGCATTGCTGCCTCTGTGAGCAGGGTTGGGAAGCAGCTGAGGTAAGCAGGGGGACAGCAATATTGCCTAACTGGGAGCAGCAATAAAATAACCTGGCTAAACTGGAAAAAGCCCCAACCAAAAACCAACCAACAACAAAAAAAAAAACCAACCACCCAAAGTAAAAAAATGAAAGGGTGCCTCAGCTTTAGCTCTGCTTTGTAGAGAGGAAGGTATGGGAGTAGGCTCTGTGTGAGATTTCAGCCCCGAGGAATAGAGGGAAGACTGGGAAAGGAGCTAGGGATCTTGTTTAGATGAGCTGGGTGACACCTGGAAGAAACGGAGTAAAGAAGAGCAACTGAGGGCTTCTGTGGTCACCCTTGGCTGGGAACAAGGCTAAAAAAGGGGCCCAGGTCCCTTTCTAATTCTCCGATTAATTCAGCTGGTATTTCTGGCAATGTCTCAACTCATTAATTGTAGAAACTTTCAGGAAACATTCAGTGAGATTTAATGGGATAGAGGAGGAAGGGAGCCTTCTAGCCAAGCCCTATCCCTGTTCATCACCTGGAAGCAGCTTCCATTTGTCAGGATTATTTCTGCCTCATGTTTCTGGTTGTCATTACCCTTTTCATTTAATTTTCCTTCTCAGGATGGGGAAGTGCATATAAATGAGTTGAAAAACGGGGGTGTGGAAATGTTCTGGAACCCGACCAGTGAAGTCCGACGGCAGAGACTGAAGCGCCATATTGTGCTGTTTGAGGAGCAGACAGACTTTGAGTCAGAGAGGTGAGGAGCTCTGCAAACACCTTGCTGCTGCTTCCCTGCTGGAAGAGTAGCTCTGATTAGGAGACTCTGATTCCTCAGCACAGTCCTGGAGAGGCAGTGACCCACTTTACCTGCACATATTATCTTGCCGTTTACCTGTATCATTTCCAGTCTATTAGCTCTGGAGTATTCCCATGAAGTGTAACTCAAATAACCAGGGAGCTGGGCTGAGAAATAGTGGAGGCTACATTTTATCTGCTAAAATAAACTCTTCCTGAAGTCCAGAGATGACGAACAGTCTCTGTAACTGCTGGAAGGTTTTGTGGAAGGGCAAGATGTCAATCTGAGGTCAGATGTCTTCTAACAAGGGTTGTTACAACCACAGGCTCTTAAACTAGGTGCAAGCATCATGTGGAAAGTCCTGGCAGGAGCAGAGCAGTACTTTGAACCACATAACAGGATTCCATGAGAGAATGTAAACAGATGTTTAACCCTGCCTCATAATCTCGGCTGAGATCTCCAATGAAGTCTGCACCAACTTCTTTAGGGTAATGTAGGTTACCTAAAAATATAGTCCTGGCACATGGCTTAGGAAATGGAATGGTGCAATTTGGAGTTACCTGATGCAGTGAGCATCCCTGGGCCAGTTCTTGAGCTAGAACAGCTAGAGCAACATCATGTGGCACTGGCTTCAAACCAACCTGCCATCTCACCAGCATGGTTAGCCAGCGCCAGCTACCAGTTCAGCCAGTGCATGGAGTTTGCTGCCTCTGCATTACTTTGGCCACTTCCCTGCAGGTATCTAATTTTGGGGTTGTACCACATCACCCAAAAAACCATTTCTCTTTTCATGGGTAAAGAAAGAGATTGCGCCAAAGTAAAAGCACATGAATGTTTAGTCTGTTCTGGACAGCAGCGGGCGTTACGGACAGCAAAGTCTGTGTAACATGCAGGAGCAGGCAGCAGTACCTTTCTCTGTTAATTCGCTGAAGAAGATTGTTTTGAAGGAAAAGAGAAATCTCAGCTTTGCAGAGATTTCTCTCTTTACCAGGATACTACCAGAGCTGACACCCTTTGCTGCTTCCAAGATGAATAATGATATATGCCTCCAGGGGAAGGAGGCAAAAGGAATTTTCTAGAGATCCCTAACAGGCATTCCACCAAGCTCCTTATTGTGCTGACAGTTGCATGAATAAATTACCATCTAATCCAGGTTACTTCTCCCTGAATTGCTCAGTCTTTCCTGCAGTGCTGAAAAATCACCTGTTTTCACAAAGAAGTCTCTGAAGCTTGCACCATTATGCAGCTCACCGTGGAGAGTCTCATTGTCTGACACATGCAGGTCTTGATGGAGTGATTTGCCCTTGTCAAACAGTTTTGTTGTGTGTCCATCTAAGGTTCTTAGAAGACTCCCTGTTTACAGCACAGTATTCCTTAGAATTTAGCCACCCTGGTGTTTTCTCAAGCCAGTTATTTTCACTCGTCCCTCCCCCACTCTCATCACTTTGCCTTTGACTTGAGTTTCCTTCTTTTGTTTCTGGGAGAAAAAAGATCATATACAGGAAGATGGGAGTGGTCTGTCAAAAAGACCAGGAAGTGTTCCTCTGCCTTCAGTTAATTATCTACGAGGCTGCTTTTTTGGAAGCGTTGTGTTGACATGTAGAGGTAGAAATGTAACAGAAGCATCGGTATCCCGTTTCAATTAAGAGCTTCACAGCAAGCTCCAATTTAAATGCATTAATGTATTCATCTTCTAAATGGAGGACTGCTGCTTTGTGGAGCTGGGAATACTGGAACAGCCCAGATCTCCAGTGCCTATTCTAACTGCTAAACCTCTCAATAATGTTTTGGGAGAGCTGGCTGCTAATCTCAGAAGTATTTCCTATCTGAAGGGAAGGTTAGAGTACTCTGACTGGAGGAACTGTGGAGAAGCCTATCACAGCTTGGCTGTAGTGGGGAAAAAAATAAGATAATGTTTTTTTCTCTTGCAAATGGCAAATCCTCTCTTCTGGGCAGAGGCTCAGTGAGACATCAAAGGACAGATCACATATCCCTTGGCAGCTGAAAAAAAATGTGTGTGAAAGCCTCCGTGCTTGCGGTTTGAGTACATGCAGTACACGTCCCTTTCTTGCAGACTGAACTGCTTCCTACAGATCTGGTAGCTGATCCTGTATAGCAGTACCACGCTGCATGTGCAGCTGTGAGCTGTGCACATGAACTCCTTTTCCCGTGCTTCTAAACTTAAAATATATAGCCTTTGTTTCAGGGATGGACATTAACACAAAGGCTCCTGAGTGGCTGAAAGGGCGAGGAAGATAACAGATTCTCCCTTATACATCGACCACCTCTAAAGAGGCTGCTGCCCTCAGTGAATTGAGCACAACTATCTTATAACTCACACAGCACTGAAGGTTTTAATGACTACTGTAGGTGATGTTACCTAAGGGAAGGTTCCCTTGTCCTCCAGTAGATCATTGTATCCAGCATTCAGTGTTGCCATTCTCACAATGGTCCTTGACTTCACAAGCTGAAACTGAGGAAAAGCAATCCACTTACATTCCTCTGGAGTATCAACAGACCAGAGAAGTGTCAGCTCCGAGGTTCCAGCTGGCAGGTGGAAACCATCGCTGGTTTCAGGTGGTTTAACTTGCTTCCCTCATTATTCCTAGGCTTTGGCAGCACGTGACCAGTGCGATAAACAAAGGCGACCAACACAAGGCGACGCAGGAAAAATTTGTGCTGGAAGAGGAACAGAGAAATGCTGCCCGGGAACGGAGAGAGAACGGCACTGAGTGGAAACCTCTGCTCTTCCAGCACGACGCCACGACTAACGAGTGGCGCTACAAATACGAGGAGTGAGTGGTGGGGTCGGGGTGATGAACAACCCTCACTGCTTGAGTCCCCAGGGATGCGAGCAAGGTTACAGACCTGTAACTCGGGTCCTGCCATCCCCCAAACTATGCCCTGGGCCAGGTCTTTCTGAGCTCCATGTCATTATGGGAATATGTATTCCCAGTACTAATTGGGAATAGCTGGAAATGAGAGCTTGGCAATGGAAAACTTGCTATGCCCTCGATACAAGTCCCTATTGCCGCAATCGTGTGCGGAATCATTTGACAGAGATTCCCTGCACTGCGCAAGCAGAGTTGACAGCTGTGCTCTGCTCCTGGAGACCGAACCCCCTCATTTACTGCTAGGAGCTGTGAGAGTAGAGGGAAGTACATGCTACTCTTCACACCGCATCTGCGGAAACTCCTGTTCGTGACAGGAGTGAATGCCTGCTCTGATGCATGTGGGATCGGTGCATTGCTCTTAATACACCTGGTGGGATTCTTGCTTTTCTGACGTTTTTTAACTTTGTTCTCAAAAGTTTAAGGCCTTGGGATCCCTTGAATGACATTGCCCAATTTGAGAAGAATGGGATACTTCAGACCATGGAGAGACACTTATCCTCAAGGATGTCAAACCACAAAACAACTTGCATAAACAATCAGATTACACGGCACAAGGTAAAAAGCCTGCTTGGGGGAATGTAAGAGCTTTTAAGGCTGTTTAGTTTCATTGCCCTTTTTACAGCATAGGCTGAAAGGTTCAGCTCACAGCTCTAGACCTGCAATATTACGCCATCATTCAGTCCAAATAATCAGAATCCGTGGCTGACATATCCTAACCGTTGCAGTACTTCTCTTCAGCCTGGTGGCAGCAACAGTGACTAGTGGCAGTGACTTCTTTTTGCAAATGACTGAGCTGAGCTTTACTGTTTAAGTGTTTCCAAAGCAGAAAATTTCCCATTGTGAGGAGTGTGACTGAGGTTTTGGAGTAGACAACTGACACCTAGAAACTTCAACTTTGGCCTTTACCACTAAACTACTTTTTACACAAGATGAGAAACCTCTCTCCATCCTCTCCCTCAAATTTCCTTATTTCATTGTGTTCATATTTGGAGCTGTTCTTTCGCCACATCCTTTGTGAATGCACGACTGCCCAACTAGCTCAGTATAACCCATGTTACACTGAAGAACAGGTCATGAACAAAACTTTTTTTTTTTATAATACCACAAGTCAGAATTCTCTGAAACAATGGGGAAGTTGAGACTCATAACTGCAATTCAGCCCCACGGTGAGAAGTGTTGCAGTGCATTTGCTTTGCCTGTTCAGATTGTAGGAAGAAACTTTCTTCAGGAAATTGTGGGTAACAGCTCTGTCATGCTTCAGTCTTTCAGGTGCCTTCTGAAAAATCTTTCTCAGGAAGTTTTTCTTCAAGTTTTTCTTCTTTTCATCCTTTGTCTTATGTATGTGGTTGGTGGGTACACACGCAGAAAAAGAGCTATAAAATTTGTCATTAGAATGTGTCAGTTAAAGCTACAAGAATAATTTGGCAGGGTGCCCCATTTAAGGAAATGCTTCCGTATGGGGGACATGCATAATACCCCCACCTAGCTGCCAGGAGTCCAGCTACTGGGAGCTGCTGAGAAAAGAATCAAACTTTGAAATTTCACAGTTATTTCCCAGTGCCCTGAATTATTTTATTTAAAGCCAAACACAAGAGCCTTCTGTTTCACTGAGTCTCTTTTAACCCCTGTTGTGTCCAGAGGGCTGCCAAAGACTGCAGGCGCCGCAAAACGAGCGATCAGCCATCCAACCACAGCCAGAATACAGAGAGCAGCTGTTCAACGCCGGAGTCGGTGCAGGACCTCTCGGATGATGATGGCAAGTATTTGGGTATCACTAGGTGTGCTGGTTTGACCCTGGCTGGAGGCCAGATGCCCACCAAAGCCGCTCCATCACTCCCCTTTTCAGCTGGACAGGGGAGAAAATATATCTTGAGAAGCTTAAGAGTTGAGATAAGAACAGGGCAAGATCATTCCACAATCAGGGTCATGGGCAAAACAGACTCAACATGGAATAAAATGCATCTAATTTATTACACCTGCCCCCCTCCCCCGAGAAAATACCCAATGAAAACAGAGTAGGACAGATCTTAAAACCAAAATCTTAAAACATCAAATCTTAAAATACCTCCTCCCTGGGCTCAACTTAATTCACAATTTCTCTCCCTTCCCTCCCCCCACAAGCAGCACATGGGGATGAGGAATGAGGGGTTTGGTCTGTTCATCATGAGTTGTCTATGCTGGACCTTCCTTCTTAGGAGAGCATTTCTCACACTTCCTTTTTCCAGAGTGGGGTCCCACCTATGGGAGACACTTCTCCATGAACTTATCCAACATGAGTCCTTTCCCATGGGGCTTCAGCTCTTCATGAACTGGGTCCCTTCCAAGGGGGGCAGACCTTCAGGAACAGACTGCTTCCCCCCAGAAAACCTGCTCTAGTGTGGCCCCCTCTCTCCATGAGCTGTAAGTCCTGCTAGGAGCTTGCTCCAGCACAGGCTTCCCACCAGGTCACAGTGTTCTTCATATGTCTCCACGTGCTCCAGCACAGGATCTCTCCATGGGCTGCAGGGGTCTCTGCTCCCCATCATCTTCCATGAGCTGCAGGAGGACAACCCGCTCCACCATGATTTTCTTCATGGGCTGCAGGGGAATCTCTCTCTCTGGCACCTGGAGGGCCTCCTCCCCTGCTTCTTCTATGCCCGTGGTGTCTGCAATTTCTTACATCTTCTTCCTCCCTGCTCTGGCAGGAAAAAGCAGCCACTTGCATGGGTTTTTTTCATCTTAAATGTGTTATCCCAGAGGCACTCTGACCATTGCTGATGGGCTCAACCTTGGTCAGCAGCAGGTCCGGCTTTGAGCCCAGCTCTGTCAGGCCCTGGGGAAGTTTCTAGCTGCTTCTTGCAGAAGCCACCCCTGCAGCCCTGCCTCCACCACCAAAATCTTGCCACGCAAAACCACAACACTGGGCCAGGCTTTAATGTTCTTTCTTTGGTACCTTTTTCGTTGGGCCAGCCCTAGGATATATCCCCACCCAGTTAAAGCCATGGTCCATAGCCCACAGGCAAACAGAGGATGTTCTGTTTTTCTGTTCTCTGTGCATGCTGCTACTTTCTGCCTTACCCTGTCCATGCCAACTCCTGCCTGGCACAAACGTGTTGGAAAAATGCACTGAAATTCCAATAGGTATGAGCTGGCATGAAGACGCTGCAGAGATACACTAACATTTCAATTGACAGATAGGAAGCAGGCTTTGTTTTTTCTCAGCCTTGGTTGGAGGTTACCTTGAATGTTTCAGAGATGGGCACACCATTCCCCTTCCCTCAGCTGGGGACAATGCTGCAGAAGTTGTTTCCTGAGAGCTAAGAGCAAGCCCCGAGCCAGTGTCACAGGACCCCTTCCACTGACCTGTCTTTGTGGTGGAAGATTACGTCCCCAGTCTCCTCAGGTTTCCTTCTGAGAGTGTCCCCACTGGCTGTGGCAATTTGGTCACAGTCAGCCCCTTCCCTGGGTGAATCTGGTTTGTGGTTTCATTGCCACTTCCAGAGACGGTAATGCAAAACATCATGTCCTTCAATACTTTGCTGCAGGGTTTGAAAGCCTGTGTGCTCAGTGTGGAAAAGAAATGAATCACCTGAAGGAAATTCATTCAGCTGTCTTATCCCTACAGAGAGCCCAGCAGGACATACACAGGTAACCATTTTCTCTCATCTAATCAGTGATCTTAATGGGAATAACCTGTGGCATGAACTCCTCCTCTGGGGCCTTTGGAGCGTCCTTATTAGCTGCAGGGGTGCAGTTAACGACTGTTTCAATAGATGACCTATTAACATAGCAAAAAGGCAAAGCCACCCCCTACATGAAACAGCGAGGAAATCTCTTCCTCCTAAGACTCAATGTGGAGCATAAAGCATCACGTCAGCATGTGACACATCTCCTGGCATTCCTAACTGCAAAACATCTGCAGAGGTTGGGAGGGGCTGGGCCAAATCTGGACTAAAACTAAATCTCTGCTAGGCAAGAAGGCATGGAGTCTCCCTTCTCATCAAGTATGTTATGAATTTGCTCATTTTGCTGCAGAGATGCAGGGGTTTGGTCTGACAAGTGGGCTCCATGGGTGAGAAACACTTAAATTCATGCTTTTTCTATAAAATGCTAGCTGCTGTCTGAGGCAAGTGGTGAGCACACCTACTGTTGGCACAGGGCTTGGCACCATGGGCTCCTGTGAGGAGGGCGGGGGAAGCACTAAACAGCTGCGTCTGCTCCAGGGAGCTGCACTGATTCTGCTCTGCATGAGGAGTATTACCCAGCCCTTACAAGGCTTTAGTGGGCTGGGATCACACATGAGGCCCACCGTTTCTGGGTGCCAGAGCCATCAGTGATAGGGCTTTAGCTTTTCTCTGCTGTCCGGGGTGTCCAGGGCAAGTTCCTGTGTTTGAGAAAGTTAGGGCATAGGCTTGAGAGTGGGTGCTGGATGAAGAAGGGATTCCTTGAGGTTTGTGCCCTTACACCTGCTCATGCCAACCAGCATGATCTGCCTGATCTGGCATCAGCCAGAAGTGTTTGCCTCCCTGTTAAAAGGAGGGAAGGTAACTTACGTCTGCAGGGCACAGTGCTGCACCCATGAGGGTGTCTCTGAAGTACAGGGATCCCTCCCTGTGCAGCAGCTCTGGGTACGTGCAGGTGTGAACGCACAGCTTCTTACGACACCCAAATAAACACACTGCTTTCTTTTCCAGAAACCTCAGTGCTCTGAACAAAAAGTCCTTCCACAGGAAGGTCTCTTCTGAAAGCTTCCTCCTGGACTCTCGCTGTTGGTTTCTCCTCTGCATCTTTCTTACATGTCAACTATTCATTAATTACGTCTTCAAATAAAATCACTACGTTTGGCAGCAATAACGATTACTGGCTGCGGGAGGGGAGCCACTCGCGCAAGGAGCCCAGCGAGGCACCAAAGCACTTTAGAACCAACGCGGCAGAGGTGGAAGGAGGTTGAAAAACGAGGTTGAAAAGGGACCTAGGAACCTGCGAAACTTTGTTCCTGCAGATTATATCATTTTTGCCTTTTACATGTACATCTTCAAGGACCTCTTAACCTGTATGGGCCTTAATGCTGAAGCCAAATGTAGCTTTAATTGTGCAATTTGTTTTCTATGTCTTGTCATTTTCTGATGCAATTAATAATTACCCAGCAGTATTGGTACCCCCAAAATGGTAACACCCCAGCATTTTGGATAGGTCATGCCGGCCTGATTCACGGTTCTCAAGTGAGGGAGTGTGGTTGGGGAGCTGTAATTAACTGATGTCCACGGTGCCTGTCCGCTGCATTTAATTATGGGAGGGAGCACACTTGGTCCAAAAAAAAAAATAAATCTACCCCCAGGATATTAAGTCATGACTTGTTTTGTCAGCACACGCAGAACGGGACCTCAGGATGTGTTTTGTTTTCCATTCCACGGGAACTGTAAATATGCACAATTTCCTCAAGCCATTCCTCTCTAGGAAATGGGAAGCGTTCAGTGAAAGCTCCTCGTTTGGTTACGGAGTGGTGTCCTGGACCAGGCCCATCGAGTGTAACATCAGGCACACCTGTCTGTAAAGCCTGGTCACTTGTTGTTATTACTTGCTGTATGGCTGTTTTAGATTATCACACACTAGCGTTGTAGGGAGGGATCCAGTGCCCCACGATAGGTGAGAAGGATGGGAGCGAGATAGGTGTATGTGTGTTCTGTCGTAGGCACGTTTATTGTCAAAGGTCAGGAAGGAAGAAGGGCTTTGCCACAGCTTTGTTCAACTCTGTTAATAGTCTTCCTGTTTTACACCATTTTTTAAAGATTTGCAATATTTTCTGTAGACTGCGGACAATACTAAGCCTTTCTTTTCTGGCCTGAAGTAGTTCCAAGTGGTAAGTACTGCTATATATACAGCCTTAAAATACTTAGTGGTGGTGCCAGTCTGGGCTATCTTTCAATGTAAATGTTTCCAAATTTTTAAGTACATTCCTTGTCATATTCCCCAGTTAGGGGAAACCTGTTTGTGCTTGATATGTTGAAATAAAACTACACACAACTTTCAGTGGCAGTCTATCTGAGAAATTATTTGTGTGTTTGAACTTGGGTTTGTGTTTTATAGCATTTGACAAATAAACCGTTCTTAGGCCATGCTTTTTAGATTAAAAGCTGTAGGAAAAAGTTTTCCAAGAATCTCATAGAGGCTGTAAGTTCAAACAGCAATAGTGGTTTGTCATCCATTTCACGGTGTCTCCAGATTCTACTTGTAGCAACTTCCTCAAAACAGAAAGAAAAGTAGTTGCCTTGGTGTTCACTGTTGTACATTTAAATGCACAGACTTGTCTTGGACTTGGAAAACCTCTAGATTAAGGAGGTAACTTGATGATACAGAGTAGATCGTTTCATGGAGAGAACCGCCACTCTCTCACATGGACAAACAGGGTAAGAGCCAGCATCTGGAACCAACATTCAAGAAATGTATCATAAAGGGTGAGAGCACCTTCCTTATTAGCAAAGGTTTCCAGAAAACCAAAGGAAGGTCAACACTATCAATCCAGATCGGGTGCCTCTTTGAAGGCACTAGTAATGCTAGACTCTCCTCTGAGGAAGTCTGACCCACACCACATGTGGTGTAATCAGAGAGGGGTTCCCCAGCCTCTGCCTGTGAAAGAAGGTCCAGCTGCTGATAATGCCTGCCTGGCAATGTAAAGTCCTGCATGCACAAAGGAGCCGTGGCTCCTCATGCTGTGCAGACATGTCTGCTGAGTTCCTGCCCAAATCTTTAGAATGCTTCAATGAGTCAGAACTTTTCTGGCCTGCCAGCACAGGTGTCCTCATCACACACATCCCCCTTTGGGACCACATCTTTGGGCTACTGATAGGACCTTCTCCTCTTCTGTGGGGATAGTTACACCTCAACACTACAAAAGTGTTCTCCTGGGTTGGAGAAATAGGTGGGGGAGATAAAAAAACCTCAAACCCACCTGAGCCCAATAGAAGCAGTGCTGAACTGGAAGCCTTCAATAGGTGCAAAACATGTTTGAATTTTTTTTGATCTTTTCCATTTTACCAAACCACAAACCCACAGGGATTTCACTGGGACTTGTTACTGCAGTTAAATAAACGCTGTTACCAAGAGAGGAGCAGTTCAATAAAAGAAACTATTTACCTACATAAACTAATTATACATCAGCAGAGGAAGATTTTCCAGCATTTACTGCTGCTGCCACAGGGGATTAAAACATAGTCCAAAAAGGAACAATCAGAAATCTTTGTGCTGTTAATTTTAATCCAATTTCAACACCTGGGGTGAATGCCCCTACATGCCAGTTATGTGTGTTTGGAGGATGGAAGGTATTCTTGAGAAAAATTACAGCCTGAAATGTTATTTCCCTAGGAGGAATAACTGCTGTTGAAAAAAGTTGATAACCCCTTTTAGGGCTTTAGACAACCCAGTTTTGTCCCCAGTTTGTGCAGCTTTGGAAAAAAACTCCATCCTTTTCTTGATCAGCGAGTAACCCTTCAGCAATGACACAAGAACTTCGGGCGGAGCGGCACGAACCGGGACATTCCCTGAAATGAAGGAGTAAGTTTCCTTCCTACTTTTAAGCGCAAAAGGTGTTTCAAAGCACTGACGCTCCTTAACCAGATAGTTCTTCTTTTAGCCTCCAGCGCGGCGAGGGAGGAGCGGGGAGCCGCGCCCTCCCCTGGGGCGGGTAAAAGCGGGAGGGCGCAGCACTGTCCCGGGACACGAGAGGAGGCGGGTTCCAGTCATTCACCGCTGCGATGGGAGCTGCAGGGCTGGTGGGACTGCTGCTGGTGAGTGCCGGGGGGAAGGGGGCCGGGACGCGCTGCTGGCGGCAGGGGCTCGTTCCCCGCCCGAGCGGCGGGCCTGCCGCCGCACCCACGTCTCCGCTTTCGAGATGGGAAAAAAACTTTCTTTGCAGCGCAGCGTGGAGGCGGCGCGCTTTGCCCTCCTCTTCCTCGGGAGCCTTCGGTCGCTTCTCTCGGCTTTTATTTCGTGCTGCTTGAAAGTTTTGAAGTTTTCGGGAGCGTGGAGTTGATGCGTCTTTCGTGGGGCGAAGCGGGGCTGCCGCGGGTGTGGGCCCGGCGCAATCTCTTCTGCCCGCGGGGTAAAGAGAAAGCTGCAGGCCAGGTGTGAGGATTTTAGTAGCCTTTATATGCTCTCTAACCGCGATATTGATGTCTTTCTGAACTACACGGTTACCGGGAGACTCTCAGTCCCTCGAGGAGAGAGTCGGTAAAAGGGGAGGTGCGGGAGCCGGGCGGTGGAGGCCCGCAGCTTACAAAGCGCCGCGGCTTTCGTCCTCCCCCTCCTCCTCCCCGCCCCGTCCGCGGATGGTGCC
>VZTU01028376.1:517-24545 GCA_013400835.1 Zapornia atra | reverse complement strand
GAGGGGGGAAGACAATAGAAAACCAACGCTCCTGTAGTTAAGCGACTTAATTTTCAACTAGGCAATGTAACAACTCAGCTGCTGACAATCAGAAGCCCGTGAGAAGTGTTGCGTGGCATCTTCAGGGCGTTTTCTCTCTTTTACTGTAGAAAAACCAATACTGACCTTCCTGAATTAAAGTGAAAAAGTGAAAGGAACCCCTTCCCCAGGGCAGAAACCTCGACCTCTGAAGTTCACTGCAGTGAACCGGTTAAACGAAAGCAGACGTTTGAAGTCCAGGCGAGGATCTGAGGCAGTAGTTGCCTAAAACCCGTCTGGAGCGGCACAGTGCTGCTCTAACCCCAGCTTGTGATTGTAATTTCTGCTGCGACCAACAGGCTTAACTAAAAACCACAGAGGAAACCCGAACTAATTTTTAAGAACCTCGGAAGGTGTTTTCAAGCCTCTGCAGGAACATCTCCCTGCGATAATTATCCCGCAGTCCTGGGAGGATGAATCACTCGAGCACCTGTTTGTCTCTGCTCTAGGTTACACTGCAGATAACGTGTGGAAACCCAGCACAGAAGGGCTGCAGGGCGGGAGAATACTTGCATGGAAGTCACTGCTGCCGGCTCTGTCAAGCAGGTGAGGCTTCAGGCGGCCATAGCCGGTAATGGCCGTGTTGGTTTTTATCCCCCACGGCGGCCGCTCCAGCACCGCTTTGTGTCGCATCCGGTGGAGGCATGACCCTAGGTGGAGCTGTGGTGGTTCCTTGATGCTCTGTTTGTACAAAGGTGACAGGAGAAAAGTGCCTTTGGCTACAAGACAGTAAACTTTCTGCCAGCAGTTTAAAAAACCCCGAAACCACAAAACCCTTTAGTTTTGTGCTAGGGTAGTTCTGATATTTCTGTATCTGTAGGTAGAGCACTGGTTTGCCTTTGCTTTCCCTGCTTCGCTCAGGGTGTGCAGAGCAGACAAGCTCTGTGCTGAGAAGCACCCTGCCCTTAGATAACATCGGAGGTCTGTGGGGCATATTTAAAAGATAATTCAGACGAAGGAGAAGAGAAACTTATAAGCAATTCTCCCCGTGCCCCACTGTGTCCCTTTGGAGGTGATGGTGGCAGCCATGCGGGTGACTCACACCCGCTTTGAGTCATCCTTGTCCCAGTGTCCCAGCAGAGGGCTGACTGCTGCTTGGACAGAGTGGAAAGCTGCGAATGTGCCTGCCCTGCTGCGCCACTGTACTGCTGGCTAGCAAGGAGGGGCGGATCTTTCACCAGAAATGTCCTGCTGCAGACTGTTGTCTGTTAAATGGTCCCTTGGGACTGTTGCTGCTCCTTCTCCTCAACAGGTACTTACGTTGCTCAGCACTGCAGCATTCCGCACTCGAGAGGAAAATGCAGCCCTTGCACCCAAGGAGAGACCTACACTGGCCATGAGAACGGCCTGGAGGAGTGCTTGTTGTGCAGACAATGCAGAGAGGGTATGGAGCCCCATTTTGACCAAACCTTAGCCCTTCCCCTCTTTTTAATGTAGAAAGCCTGGTCCTGTGGGTTGTGGGTTTCTTTGTCCTTCCAGTCATTGAGAATATTGAACTTAGAAATAAATTGCCTTTATGACCCAAGTATAACCTCTACACAGCTGTAGAGAACCACAACTCTTATATTTACTTTTTAACTTGTATTTTATTTTTAGATGAGATAACTGTGGGACCCTGTACTGTGACACATGATACTGAATGCCAGTGCAAACAAGGGTATTTCTGCCCTCCTGAGGGCTGTGAAGCATGTCAGAAATGCAATACAAGGTAAGTTTGATAATGAACATAAGTGACTTTTCCTTCTAGAGAATGTCAGAGCTGTGGCTTAACCTGTGCCAACACCAATGTTTGGTTTTAGGTTGTAAATAATTGCCCTGAAGACAAATGGCACTATTCATGCATTTAAATTTTAGGTGTCAAAATATGCAAGGTAAAGACCTAGACAGATACGGATTTTGGTATTGTTGCACTTGTGGCTCATGGCTGGAAGCTTACACTTTCTGTGCCTTCAGATCAGAATTTCCCCATGTACACGCTCAAATGAGCTGTGTAGCAGCTGGTCCCAAATTTCAGGAGGTAAAACCAACTGCTGTAAGAAACTAACTGTGCACCAATAATGCATCCACTCTGTGGGTTTTTCCTGCCACTCAGAGGCTAACATAATAAGCTTTATCTGCTTTGTTTCTATTTAAACTTGTTGTATTATCTTGAAGTGTTTAAAGGTGCACCTCTTAACATGTATGAACAGATAACTTTGTTCTGTTTTGTCTCTAAGCTCTGCCTGAAAAAAAAATCAGGCCTGGGCATATTGCTCTGGAAATGTTGTTACAACCCTGTGTTGCCATCTCCTACAGGTGCCCAGAAGGAAAAGAAATTGTGCAGAATTGCAATGCTACCATGGACCTGGGATGTGGCTTGCCTGGTCAAGGTTCTGGTACACAAGTGCTACTCAGCCTGGCTTGTTGGTCTGTGGCTTCAGGCCAGTGACACCAGAGCAGTCTGCAAAACAGTGCTTTGAAGTGCTGTAACATGTTTCATGTTTCATTCTGGTCTGGGAATTACTTGCTAAAGATGAGTTTGCAAGGGGGTTGGAGTAACAAACCATCTTGTTTCACTTGGGGAAAAGCTACACGTACTGCCAAGGTTCTCAAATTACAACAGTGACACTGCTGGGAGTTAGGGATAGTGAAAAGGCTTCTTCGTGCTTTCTGTGTCTGAGAAGCTGTGTGTGTGGAGGGAGTCTTTCTTCTGCCAGTAGATCCCTTCTGCCAGACTAGAGGAGGAGGAAATGGATGCTACCAGTGCTTCACTGAAACTCCCTGTCACTTTCTGCATACTTGTTCCCCCCTTTAAGTGTGTCTCCAGAAAGCCTTGCAGATGTTGATTGCAGCTCTGAATCAGAGCTGCCCACTGTCTTTGGGATAATGATGTTCAGTGCCGATGAACACTTGCACGTTGAGATCAGCTGAGAGTCCCAGTGCCTTTCCCAGAGCAAGCTAGCTGTGTCACTGTACGAGTGCTGGGCTTAGGTTGCTCTCTAGGACAGCAGGGAAGAATTGTATCTCAGAATATCTCATTCAGTGATGAATTTAATTTCTTTTTTTCCTTCACAGGAAGCAAAGCTGAGATGATTGTGTGTTTGGTGGTTGCTGTTCTTGTTGCTGTTCTTGTTTTGCTGTTCTGTGGAATTAGAAAGCTGAAAGGAAAAAAAGGTAACTGCTCGGTTATTCTCCATAAACTCTCCAAATCTAGGCAAACTATGTGTCAGGCTATCCCTGTTTTTTGTGTTATGGTACAGGGGGTTGTTTGAGCTCTAGCTCACTTAGTTGAATTGTATCCTAACTCCTGTGTAATGCAGAATAGTTTTGTTCAGTAAATAAAACTCTAACTACAACCTTTCTTACTTTGCTGAAAGATGTCAGCTTCGAAGACTTTTCCTATCTATCACAGAATGGTTTGGGTTGGAAGGGACCTTCCAGACCACCTAGTTCCAACACCCTGCCCTGGGCAGGGACACCCTCCATTAGACCAGGCTACCCAAAGCCCCATCCAACCTGGCCTTGAACAATGCCAGGGAGGGGGCAGCCACAGCTTCTCTGACCAAGCTAAGCTGATGCATCACTACCCTCACAGGAAAGAATTTCTTCCCAATATTTAATCTAAATCTGCCCCCCTACAGTTTGAAGCTGTTTACTTGCATTATATTGGCAAAGAAAGAAAAATCTGTGTGTAAGCTCAGATGTATGAGGCAGGTGGTAGTAACTAAGTAGATCTTTAATTACTTTAATTCATTGCGTGTGGCCATGGAGACTATTTTACAAAGTGTTGCCATTTCATCACTTGAACTACTTAACATGCATGTTAGGTTGGTAGGTCCTGTGTGAACTCACTACTTTAGTTGAAATTAAGATATTTTCCTGAAACTTTTTTCCATTACTGCATACTAAAGTGTATTTACAACTAATTTAGTCAGAATAGCTAGTTGAAAATTATTCTGCATTTTGAATGTGAACTTTGTTCAGATCATGTCTTACTGGTTGCATGGCTGTAAGGACAATTTCTCCTTTCTCTTTTGTATTGCAATAGCCCAAAACAGACATTGGGGGTGGGGGGTGGAGGGGTGGGGAGGATGTGAGAGAGTGGCTTAAAAGCCACACTGCATCTTGCAGCCTCTAGGAAGTGGGGCCTTTTATCCCATTTGTGCTGTTGGTGGAAGCTAAGGGTAGTGCTCTTATGAAATGTATGACAGGTCAAGGAAACTAAATGGCTTGTATTAGAGCTTTGGTTTGTGTTATGAACGTGTCTACTGTGTATAAATCTTGTGTGAAATCAGCTATGCACAAGTACCTGTGATTTCCAAAGTTTCTCAAACATTTGTCTTGGTTTCTAGCTGCTGCAACTGACAAAGATGCAGAGAAAGGTCTGGTAAGTACAAAATGGATCAAGTGGTTTCATCTTAGTTTTGTGTAGTTTAATTGTGTACTGCTTCATTGTTTGACACAGCTCTCAATTCTTGCCTCACTGTAGACCTCTGGCAGGATGTATTTTTGTGATTATGATTTGTATAGGGCCAAGTGCAAGCCTTTATTTCGAGCTGTCTCCAAGTGATGCCTTGATCCAATTAGTTCTTCTCCACTTCATGCATAAATACCCCAGGCAGTGTCAGCTATTGCTTCCCTGCATGGTGATGTTTGAGCTTGTTCAAAAAATCTTACTACTTTGTAAGACTGACTTCTCTCAACCCAGCAGAGTGACTGAGCCTTCTTGCCTTTGGGTTCATGTCACAAGCTACAGGCCTGGCAGTCTAACTTCCTAGTCCTAGACAGTCCAATAAGGCAAAGGGTTCAGGGCTCAGGGTGTACCAGGTCAGCAGTATGTCTCTGAAAAGGGCTTACCAAGCTAAGGCTGGCTGCTAGCATAGGTTCAACCTGGCTTCCTGTAGTCAAATGCTATTTCAGACCTTACTGTTTCAGTGTAAAGATTATTGCTAGCCTAGCATTTTGCAAGATAAATCCCAGGTTAGCTTGTCTAACTCTAGCTTCATCTAGAAGCTACACTCCTAACCTCATGGTGAGGCAAAACTGAGCTCTGTCTTCACTAGTATAGCTAATGATGCATAACACCAAGCTGTTTAGAACAAAAGTTTGTCTTGAGCATCTAAGAAAAGTGTCCTGATTCCTAGCATCTATTGGAAGGCACCTGCTGCTTTCCTTGTCCTCCACCCAATGCATGCACTACTCACTTGGTGCATGAGCTCTTGTCTAACCTTGTTAGACTTTTTGAGTAATTAAATGCATCTTAATTATGTCACAGATACTTGAAGACCGAAGAAACAATTGACAGAGCTGTTTGAAAACATCACCTTAAATTCTTCTCTCTTTTAAGGTCCATAAGTGGCTCAAATATGTGAATCACCCATGGTTTTTTGCTGGTTTGTGTCTCCCCTCAAGCCCTGGCCAGATTCGCAGTGCTCTGTGTAATCGTAGAAGCTGATGAAGAAACATGACAGAAAACCTGGTCAAATGGCATAGGAATAGGCAAATGTAACACCTCTTGTGTTCTGAATAAAATGGTAGTAAGCAGTGGAATTGCCAGTCAGTGCATGGTGACACTTAGCTCTGACATAAGAGTTGGCACAGACATAAGCTGAAGTGTCCTCACACTTGGAGTGTTCATGCTACTGTAACAAAAAACATCAGTGTAACCCAACCAAGATGCAGTCCTGAGACTAGGTGTCCTGGTGCTAACACACTGTCCTTCCCACAGTACCAGTGAACTTATACTGCTGTAAAAAAACCCCCAACAAAACAAACATTCAAACTGCTGATGCTTTCATTCCAAAATAGAGCAGCAGCTATTAGTCAGCCATGTTGCATGCCTTCAGTTGCTCAGTTACCTCTTGAAGAACTATCCTGTATAAGAGGGATCAACTTGCTTAACCTGTTTGCACCCTTTAAAAAAAAAATCAAATCAATGAGGAGGATGTACAACTATGTATGATGTGTGGGGTGGTTCTCCCTCTATCCCTGCTTACGCATATTGCTCACACATGGGTCACTGACACAAACACAAATCTGATCAGAAAAACAGTTACTCCTTGCCCTTATTTTCCACCTGTCCTAAGCCACAGCACCAAATAAAAAAAATAATTCCTAAAGCTTTCCAGTTTCAGCACCAGCTGCCATACTAGACAGATGCTGGTCTGCTTTATACTTGTACTGTTCTTGATGGGAGCTACACTCCCTGGCATGTACTTGTTTAATGCATTGACAATGCTAAAAACAACACAGCCCTCCTTGCTTGCTTCAGTCTGTGCCCCCTCACAAAAGCTATGCAATGTGCACTGGTGCTCACTGGCTTCTTTCAGCTGATTCTAGTTTGTGAATTTGCCAGAAAAAAATAAACCAGGAAAAAAAACAACCCAAAAGCTCAAGCTAGTGTACTTACCAGGAGCCAACAGGCTGTTACCAGCTCCGCAGGAGCTCTGGCAGCCTCAGCCCTGATACAATGATAAGGTTGAGGCCTCTGTTGCTGTTAAGTCAGCTCAGGTGCAGCAAGATGATTTCACTTTCTCCTGCTTCAGGAAGGGTGCATATCTTCTATACCTGGAAAGGAGTAAACAGCTACACATGCCAGGGAAAACATTAAGAAAAGTCTACTGCTTTTTTTGTGGAGTCAGCCTATGAGCCTTAACCAGCAGTCTGGTGGGAGCAGAACAACCAGCAAAGTGGAGTTTAGGTTCTGAAACGGTTTGAAGCCCCAGTGTATAAAGGCTTTAACTATTGCACGTTTCCAACTTTGGCAAATTAGCAGCTATCCTATTATTTCTCTGCTATCTGGTGACTTTAAGTATTCTGTTTTCTTCCTCCAGACTATCCTTGAAGGCCTACCTATGAAACACCTCTTAAAATATGTTCTTATTCTTTACAGACCTCTAAGGGCAGCACTGAAAGCTCCGTTTCAGCAGAAGTGGAGACACCTGTGAATAACGCAGCCAACCCAGAGGTTGAGAACTCTGGTGAGAGCCCCGAGGGCCAGGTGCAAACCAGTGTTAACTTGGAAGTAAAAAACACATCGCCAGAGGAAAATGGTGTTGTGCTTTCTGAGCCAGACACCAACCCCCGTGGGCACCATTCTGCAAAAACTGGGCAGAATTCTGGTTTTCATCAGAATGCCCAGTCTAACAGACGAAGCTTTAGGATGCTGGGAACACTTAAGGTGGGTATAATGTGTGAAATTGTCCTGGTATTTTCTCTGATATGTGGTTATTCAGGTATAACAGCAATAGATGCTGTTTTCAGGCAGAGTGATAGGGAAGAGGAGGCTTTGCCTTATGGCTGTTACAGTTAAGTATGGGAAGCGGTACCTTGGGAAAGCAAACTTTTAGTTTGTTCGTTTAGTCTGCTCTGCTTCTTTCATCTGCCTGTTCAATATTTACACAGAAGCTATTCTGTTGCAATAGCAGCAAATGTGTTGCCTTTTTGCTTCACTTCAGAGCTAGTAGCCTGGCTGTCTCATCAAGGAATTTTCGTTACTCAATTACTTTCAGCTGTTCTGTGAAGTCTGCTGCCCTCCTCTTTACTGGGATATGTGCTGTGAAAGCAAGCTGTCTAGTAGCTCAGGTATAATTGGTCTAACTTTGCATTACAGGCACAAGAACCAAAGTATCAAATAATTGTTGAAGAGCTCTCTCAAAGAAGTAAGTATTCCGCAAATTGGCAGCACTTAGAATTTTTTTTCCTGTTGACTCTAATCTACTTAAGGAATAGTGCAGGAAGGCTAGTTGGTATTGCTTACAGCTATAAGGCTTTCAGTTTATTGTAAAATATGCTGAAATGGGATTATCAGTACATTTGAGAGAAGTTGGAATTGCTGTGATGATGTGTTCCACTTTAAAGAGTGACTTTTCTGCACAGGAGTGTAGTGCAGTCATGCTCTTAAGAATAAGAATGGTACAATTTTTTGTGCATGTATTTTAAACAAGTCTGTTTTGCAGTACTGTACCCTGCTGTAACGTGAGAGGTGTAGGTCAGAGCAGGAGTTCTTTCTGTCAAATGTCTGCTCACATGGAAGACTGCATTGAATCCTCATACATCTACCTGTACCCAGCAAGTTGATGCGTTGGATGTCCAAGTGACAGGTTTTGCCCATTCTGGTCTTGGCATAGCAACCTATGCCAGTAGCATAGTGAAGTGATTAAAGCCTACTGTTGAGCAACTCTATTAAGCTTGAGAGATGCAGGCTAATGAAATCTTCCTCAAAACCACCCCTATTGCATGGTGTCTTATCTTAAGAATCTACTTTTGCCATACGTAGTAGACTGGTACCTTGAGCTTCTTTCAACATCACTGAGTATGAAACCCTTTGTCATCCTGCTTCTTGGGTGCCAAACCTAGCCTTGCTGTTGCTTTTTAGTCTGTGTGTGTATTGGCTGAAAATTAATGGGAAAACATTTATGTTAGCTATGAGTTAAAAAAAATTAACCTGTATTTTAGAACCAAAGGTGATGTGTGTTCTGTGGTTTTCTTTCAGAACTGAGGAAGAGCTTTTTGACCTTTATAAAGGAAGTACCGCAGGAAAAATGGATGCAGCTTATGGAAACTCATCTATCTAAAAATAATATTGATAAAATTATTCATGACTTTCCTAATGATACAGAAGAGCAGTTTTATCAAATGCTTCTCACCTGGAAAAACACATTGGGAGAGAAACAATGTATTGTCAAGCTACTGGGTGAGCTAGCGAATATAGACACCAAGGCTTATAATAACATATTGAACACTTTAAAAAGTAATAACATTATAAGTTATAAGCCACAGATTAATGTTCATGATGAACTTCAAAAATGCTTCCCTGTAAATATCTAAGTCTATGAATGTAACCTGTAAATGAGGGCGTGTGGTATGAACTTTCATACCTCCCTCACCTTCTCGAGGGCAGCTGGAAGTGGCTTAACCCCGCTGGTGCTGACATGGACTCCAGTTGCGAGGTTCACTAAGGTCTTCTGAGTTGTACGTTACTTGTTAGGGAACTCAGGCGCCAGATGCTAGCTTGAGGGTGAGGAGCTTACAGACCTCGCTTCCCTTTGTGCGGGGCAGCGCTGCGTTAGCCTACCCCGGGCAGCGGGGGAGAAGAAGCTGCTGCTGTTTTAAGAGGACTGTAGTGCTTCTGTTCTCGAAACGACTGTATTTGCTCGGCACGTGTGTTGGAATCACAGCAATAAAAGACCCGTTGAGAGAGAAGCTGGGGTTGACTCAGACCTCCTTCGCTGGGGGGAGGGAGGTGGTGTGAGGGGCCAGTTTCCCGCCGGTCCCGGGGCCACCCGGCTGAGGCAACCCCTCTGCCGCAGCGGCCGCTCTCGGGAAACCGCGGCCGCCTGGCGGCCGCCCACTTAGCGGGAAAGCGTTGCGGCCGAGGGGGGTGGGGGGCGGCGGTGGGCGGTGCGGTGCTGCTTGTTGCCATGGTGACGCAGAGCTCCCGGAAGTAGCGTAAAGCGGGCGGGGCGACGCTTCCGGGCACGCTGTTGCATCAGCTCGAGAGCGAGGGGAGGAGGCAGCAGGATGGCAGCGGCCGCCGCTGAGCAGGGTAGGTCGGCGACCGGCGCTGCCGAGGCCCGGCCCGGCGAGGCGGGGGGTTCCCCGGGGTTGTCACGGCTCTGTAGGGGTTGATGTCACGACTACGCCGCTGTCACGGTGTCAGGTGGGCGCCGTGACGTCAGGCGGCGGCGGCGGGAGGGGGCCCTCCGATCCACTGGCTCTGTCACGGCGGCTCAGTCGGCGGAGCGGGAAATGGCGGCTGGGGGCTTTGGGGCGTCGGCCTGGTGGCCTCCTCGACGCGTCCCTCGGGGCCTTGGGGTGCGTTGAGGAGAGAACCCCGCCGCCGCAGGCCCCTGAGGTGCGAGGCAGGCGCCTGTCAGCCACCAGGACCCGTTTGGGGCAGAAGCGCCGTGTGAAATCAGCCCCCCCCTTTTCCCCCCCCCATGCCAGTTGTTGGGTGGGTGCCTCTGGGGGGGTTACCTGTGACCCTCGGTGACACGTAAGCAGCTCCTCGTGCCACTTCAGGGTATTGGGAGATTGAAGTCTGTCATGTAACTGGGTCTGTACATACATGGGGTAGTGGGAAACATGGTTTTGTAGGGGCTGGTTGCACGTCTCATGCTGGTCCCTATGGATCAGTGGACCTCCGGTGCTCTGCAAGTCCATGGGAGTTGATCCACGTCATGCCTCACCTCTAATGTAAAGGTTAATGATGAGACATAGTAGTTTGTGGAAGAAACTTGCAGCTTCTTAGCACTGAAGTTTGGAAATAGCTGTTCTCCAGCTTGATGGGTTTGAAGAGATGTGAGGTAGCTGCCCAACCTCATAGTTGTGTGCTCACTGGCTCCTCTCTTTCACCTGTTTCCCTTACTGTCTTTCCTAGTCATCTCTGTTCTCCCTTGAGCTCATGTCTGAACTTTCTGACTTTTCTGGATGTTTTTTCATGGTCCTGTTTTAAGGATGGGTTACACTATGCTCTTCCATATGGAAGGAGGACCAGGGTAGTATTATAATTTTTGGCACTACTGTAGCAAATGGAAACTTGGAATACCAGTCACACAAGTATGAAATACCATTATGGTATGTAAGGGTTGGAAATTTGTGTCATTCCAGTCAAGGTTCTGTAGATTCAAAGATTTGCCCCTTTTTCTTTGTTACTGAAAGTTACTTTCCTTTTTCTTCATTTCAAGTACTGTTCCTATGGAAAGGAATCCAAACCATTTGTTGTTGTCAAGAGACTAGCTTTTTCAGATGTGTTTTCAGTATCTTAGTTAAGGTACAGGGGAGAAAAAACCCACCAAAGGTTCCGTTTTAAAGTTTCAAATCAAATAGTATTTGATTTGTACTGAAACTATGATTGTTACTTTTAGTTTCAGTTCAGGAAAAGTGAAATTGGAACAAACTCACAGGGATAAGTAAATAGGACTGATGAGTTCCTCCTTGGTGGGATATTCCCATCTTAAAAATCCCTGCTGTGCTAAAAGTCTCTTGATCATTGTGTGTGAGTCTTGAAAAGTCCTTTGTCTCTTGGTTTCTCCACGTGTATGCTATGTCTTGCATAGATTAGGTAGGTACCTTGGTTCAGTTCTGACATTTTAATGGAAAAGGATGGTTGATCTTGGGTGAACAGATTGTTGGACTTCTTTCCAAGGTTACCAAAGTGGCTAGCTGAAATGATAAATGGCTGATTTGGAGCTGAATTAATAATGAGGCATGTTATACTTATCTTTTAGGAGTTGTTTTAAATCTGTGAAAGCCAAGCTGGAAGATAAATGATACTTTAAAATATTCAGAAACTACTAAGATTTTTTTTTCTCAGAAAATGCCTCTGCAGAAATCCCAGGACATTTCAGTTGTCATCTAATTATGACTGACAAGGTTAGCAGGTTCAGAGACGCCCTCAAAACCTAATTTTTCCCTGAAGCAAAGTAACTCCCTGTTTTTGTGTCAGCTAGCTTACTGCCAGCTTGATTAGTTTTCTGTATTTTTCTGTCAACACCTTCAAGGAACAGAGGTTTTCATTTTCAAGTTAATAAAAGTGAAAATTTTCCATCAAATTTGATATTGTGTGGGTTTACACATCATGATTAAACTTCAAAAGGTATTTTATGTGCAAATAAAATGTAGAAGCAAATGTATGCCTTTGACTCTGTGTATCACTGCAGTCTTGCAGACAAATTCCCAGTGTCCTTCAGTAGTCATCGGAGCACTCCATGCATGGAAAGAGGAGTGTGTGGCAATTATATCACCCCAAGAGTTTGTACACTGGCAATTACTGCGTGAGAACTCTGTTACTGTCTGCAGTGGAATTTCTTTGAAACAACTCTGTAATGCAGGGGGAGTGTTACATTGTTAACATTCATGCTTATAATTCTGTTGAGGTTATTTTGCTACCTGTGCAATACTCCTGCTCAATGCCTGTTTTCTGACTGGAGTTGCTCCTGGGTTATAATACTTGATGTCTACGGATCATTCCATTCACATGAGTTAATATTCAGTGTTATGCAACAGCTCTGTTGTCAAGAAGACACTTCCTAGTGCAACTGAGTAGTCACAACTGCAATTCTTGTTTTGGGAGGGGGAAAAACGTTGCGGGCAGATGGAAGGGCTGTTTTCTAGCCTGGTTTTCTAAGCAATAGGGGTAAAGCAGGACAGACCCATATGTGTCCATTGGCCTTCTCTCTCAATAGTTTTGAATCCATTGATTGGTATTAATTATATTTAACAGTTGGCTGCCTCTTGGCAGATTGAGCAGAGAGAGGTAGGATGGGGATATTGAGGTGTATGGGAAAAGGGGCTGAGGTACTCAAGGAGGCACCAGGAAATATTTCAGTGAGAGTGTGTGATGAATTAAAGCCATTGTGAGGCACTGAGGCAGGATGGGAACTGAGGGTGAAGGGTATAAATCACAAAAACAATATTCTATAGATTTATTACTCTTGGTTTGGTAGTGATATAAATGAAATAGGAACAGACTTTTATGTAAAGATTAGACTGATTTCTTTTCAAGCACAAGAAATGGCCCTCTGATATGCCTTTCAAAAGACAGTGTTATCATAATTTTTTTTTTTAATTTTTTTTTTTTCCAGGAAAGCACCCTGTGCTTCAGGAGAAGTGTTTGGGCTTTTTATTAGTTCAGTTCACTTTGGAGCTACTTACAAGAATGCCAGAAGTGAGAATGATTTTGTTCTGTGTGTACTGAAATAGTATTTCGGAATTGTGCTGATCACTCAGCACACTCTCAAACACAGCAAATTTCTGGCACCTCTGAATCTGACTGCAGCAGGGCAGAACATGCTTGTGCAAGCTTAAGGCTTGAAAAGTAGCCATCGGTCTAGGAAAGTAAGCTTGGAGCTCAGCACAGCCTGTGAAACCAATGCGGGAAACTCATGTTGGTACAGTGAGCCTGCTGAGAACTCGAGACTGCTGTGGCACAGCTGCTGCTGCCCCCTGAGAAACCCTGCCAACAGCTGCCCTGAGAAACCCTGCCAACAGCTGTGTTCACGCTGTACTGGACTTGCTGTGCTGTGCAGTCATGGACATGAGTTTGGGCTGAATTTGAGTCAGTGATCAGTCTCAATACAAAGACACCTTCCTGTTAGGTTCCCTAGGCTAACTGGTTTCTTTGATGTATTATACTTTCAAGTTTGCTCTTGCAACTAGACATAACATCAAACTTTATAATTTCAGGTATTAAGGTGTGTGCCAAGATTATTGAAAGTAGTTTTGGGTGCCCTGCTTATCAGGGCTGAGCTGGTATCAACATTTCACATGCAGTATTTGCCATCTCTCCTTACCAAAATTAGCTTGTATGAGTTCTGTCATCGTTGTATTTATGGGTAAGTTTGTGCAACTTTCCTTTTAGATTGGTTTACAGATGTGGTTGGAAAGCACACTGTTTCAGATACACTGACTTGTTTCCCATTAGCAGTCTGGTGTGTGAATAATGGCCATAATAACCCTAATAATACTTTCCAAATTGAGTGTTGCTTTCTTTGCAATAGATCTTTTCTTTGAGATATAGTTACATTTCTACAGGGATCATTCCTGTAATACTTTTTTTTTCCCTTCTCCCTGATGATTCACAGATAGAAAATTCACATTCAAGGACGACATATGTCTTAGGTTTCCATAGTTAATGAACATAACTACTTCAGACTATTTCTTTTGTATAAACACATGAAGTTCTGTAATGATAAACATCAGTAAATATTTAGGATCCTGAAAAGTTTACAGTAAAATCAGCTATGTGAGCTGAAGCTGAATCCCATTCAGCCAGGAAAGGCAAGCCTATAAGGTCCAGTTGTGAACCATTATTTACCTGTCTTTTCATATTTATACTGAACATGGATAGCTCTTGAGAAGGATTGAGACCTTACATGCATCTGACTTTGCTTCTGTATATGAATTTTAAATATATTTTTTTCTCTTCTATTTTTTATTAGTTCTGCTGGCATGCTACCATATGTCATTTATACTCAAAAGAGTGAAACACAGACGTACTTGGTATCTAGATGCCATTTCCCTGTTATCCAGAGTTCCTATAGAATATTTTAATAATTGGTTTCCATATAGGAAATGAGCTGCTCATAAAGTCTTAACTGATATTTGGAAAAACTTTCTGTTTTTCTCAGAACTCTGCAGTTCCTCACATCCTTTCCTAGCCATCACTTCCCTGTCTGTTTCACCCTTCCCTTTCTGAGAGCACTGGTCTGTGAGCACCTCCCATGCTTTGGGAACCCCTCCTGAAAAAAGAGCTTTGTACTAGTGTAAGAAGCAACACTTGTGGCAGTGGTCCCTGTTGGAGTTTCGGAGCAGGGACAGGTGTCCCCTAATGCCTCTCTCACTTTATTGCACTATGACCTTGACTACATCTTAAATTGCCTTCTTGGCTGACTACCCAAGCAGGATATTGACTACTTTGGATAGGAATGTTATGAACGCTGAATTGTTGCAGGAAAATATGAACAGTAGGTTTACATAGTGTCAGCACTAGCCCTGATGCCCGTAACTGCTGCAGTCCTTTGTACCCACTGACTTGCACAGGGCTAGCCCTTACTGTGAGCATCCTCACCAAGTCACAGAGCTCTTCTGCTGCTTCCTCCACGTCCCTGCATTTGTAAAGACGAGACATAAGTGAACCTACTTCGCCTGTATACTAAATAAATACTGGAGTTAAAAAATTGTGAAGGAGAAGCATGATTGAATATCCTTTTGGTTAATTTGTATCAATCTAAATTTAAATGTTATGTCTGAGGAGAGAAAGTTATATAAGAGAAGGACAGGAATATACAACAACAGCTTAAATTTTGAGCTTTTAGAGAAAGTAGGAGTCACTGAGCATCATGCTGGGAGCTTGCATGCAGGCACCAGTCCTGCAAAGATTTAAGGATACGCTCAACTTCAGTAGACACATTCACAGCCTATCCACAGTCTATAATATCAATCATATTAAATATTTGCAGGATGAGTGTTTTAGCAGTATGGTGATTACTTGTGCTGTGTGTGAAGAATTTTCTCCAGTTTCAAGTAGATAATATTTCTTTGTGAAAAGGACCTGTGCTTCTGTCCTTATTACTCTTTGTAAAGATGTCTCAAAAAAAACTTAGCATGAACATAAGCCTATTAATAGGAAACATATAGTTATTTGGTGACTTGTTCTTAATATACTTTTCTCAAATTTCTTTTCAGTTGCCAGAGCTAATTTAGAGGGGGAGATGTATAGTATAATAGGATATATTTTGGTCATGGGATCTTCTTGTAATGCTGACCAAATGTCCTGTGCCTTTCTTTACAGCTTCCAGCTACAGTTTTATTCTGAGCATTAGTGAAGAGGAAGCCAGGGTGGAGGCTTTGAACAAGTACCTGAGCACTCGTAGTTATATCCAGGGGTTCACATTTTCACATGCAGATGTGGAGGTGTTCAGAAAGTTTTCGGGGCCACCTGTGGACCAGTATATCCATGTTGTCCGGTGGTACAGACACATAGAAGCAATCTATGATGGCAGCTGTGAAAAAAATGAGCCTTATAAACTTCAAACAAGTGAGTAATATGAACCTGGTGGGCAGGTTATAGACTAGCTGACATTGTATTGGTTTTTATTGCTGAGAATTCCTAGAAGTTCCCTTTCACACTCTCTTGCACGCTTTAAAATTTATCCTATCAACTTGTATTCAAGGTCATGAAATTGTTCTTGCATACATTACTGTATAATTGATAGATCCTGACTTATTTGAATGTTAAAGTTCTGTTTCCACATTTCTTTGCTTTTAAAATTCCTTGGTGTACAGAATTCAACTATGTGTGTTTTCTTTTAAAAAGCTACCCACTGGATTGTAAAAGACTATGTGGAGTTTGGCTTGTTCCATAAAGTATCAGGAGTTGCTCGGTCCACCTTTTCTTTTTTTTCCCCCTTGCAAGGGTAACCAAATAGTTGCTGTATAATATGCAAATTCATAAGAAGGTAAACTGCATACTGCGTCTTATGTTTGTTATTAACACTGAATTTTAAAAAGCATGTTAAACTCTAGTAATTTAGGCATTGCTGATGATTTGAGGAAATACTAACTGGTTAAGCTAGGTTGTTGTGTAGGCATGGGTGCTGGTATTTTTGGGAGCTGCATCACTCTCCTGAGTTGTTTTCCAATGAGCTAGTCTAATTTAATTGCTTTATGGTGAGATCCTTGCTCAGGGAGTCATGAAATAATTAATAATAATAACACAGAGCTGTTGTATAGTGCTTTCAATACCTACAAATGAATGCATAACATCTGTCATTTTTGCTGATGGTTGTTGACTAATACTGCTCCAATGCCATCTTCTCACAACCTCTCATCTCATGTGTTCTCAACTCCTAGCAGACTAGCAGTTAGCATCAGACTGCTGCAAGTAGGTTCTGTATGTGTGTGTGTGTGTGCCTGCATGCATTTGTGCTGGTTATTGATTTCCTTTCAGCAGTGAAGAGAACTCAGCTGTACTGCTGCCCCTGACAGCAGATTTAATGCCACTAACCACACTTTGTCTGCAGACTTTCATGGATCACGGTGGAGCAATAAAAGAAAAGGTTTCTGTTTTCCTGTCCATGAAAGATTTGATGTTAAGTCTGTCTTTCTGAAGGGTTATGGCTTGTTATCTTCACAATCTGTGCATACGTATCGGACGTCCTGAAGTGGTGTTCTGCAGTGTTCACTGTGAAAACGACACGTGAATCTACCACACTTCTTAGACTTTGGATATTTATCGGTGGTTTTGTGGGTGTATCAGAGGGCTCATGGGGTGGGTTAGAGCAAGTGAACTTCACTCCAATCATGGGGAAGGCTATAGCTTGCAGAGAGGTATTTGAACAGTATGCTTTTTACTTTGCTCTTGGTGTCCATGTAGTGGATATAACGAGACACCTAACTTGCAACCTGAGAACTTCAGGGTGCAGTAGCTGGGTTTTTTCTTATGTTTAGTGTGGCTTTAAGTAAAGATAGCTTTACAGATTTATCTTTTATTAGACTAACCCACATAGGCTTCCTTCCCTGAGGGAAATGTTAGCCGCAGTTAAGCACACTAGCGTAATCTTTGTGAATCAAAGAGTAAACAAATCCATACCTTGGTATATGGTCTGTGTTATGGATAGACTACTCTTGAACTTGACTTCAAGGAATACCTCATACAATGAAATGTTTAGAATAAACATGTATATCTGTTGATCCATGACATGGTGGTTAAATGGAGTCCATTTGTGAGACAGAGTAATACAGTGTCTTCTTTTCTTATTTAGGCAGATTTCAAAAAGGAAGATTATTAAGAATTACATTTGTTATGCTGCGAATGTTTACGTTACTTGTGGGTTTTCAGCCAAAATCTTCATACAAAGATATCAGGGAAACAGAGTTAATGAAAAGCAGGCTGAGACACAGGATCAGAAAGATGATTTCGTTGTCAAAACAAATCCTTTGTAGAGTATTTTAATTGCAGTTAAAAGGCATACCATGAGAATTCCTAAAGAGTGCTGTGTGTATTTTGTTGGCAACCTTGCTGTATGTTTTAATTTCCTGGTTTGCTTTCGTTAATAGTTAATGCAATAATTAGTTTAAACATCATCACAGCTGTAAACAGCCTTGTGCAAACTGCAGCTCTTCGACAGATGAGACACACTTGTTTGAAAAGATCATGAGCCTAACAATTGTGCTGCTTCTTAAACATGGAAAATAAATGCAATAATATTTTCGGTAATGTTACACTGAGTTTTTTTATCTGCTTTCTTTAATGGCAGAATTTATCCTCTTGCTGAATTGTAGCATATCTGTGATAAATGAGCATGTTCAAATATGCCTTCTGAACATGGCAACGATATATGATAAAAAGCTGCGGTTCTTTTTAAACCTTCCTGTCTCCCTCGCCTCTCACCCTGAGTACACATTCTCTGTCAATATTGGCTCTAAAGACTAACTCCGGTCTCTGGAGATTTTTTGCAAATTCCCTATGAGATCTCTGATACACTGTTGCAGGAAAAACAGTGGCATTGCAGAAAACCCAGGACTGCCATAACGCTGTTAATCATTCATTAAATTTCAAAGCTCTTGTTAATGCTTTATCAGGATTGCGTACTCTCACTTTTTACCCTCCTCCTATTCTTGGATCAAAAATTTATAGGAATGGCAAGTCAAGAGAGTAGGAAATGCACTCATTGAAATAATTTATGTTGTTTTCAGTGGCTTTGCAGGAAGCTCTAACATAAGTAGTTTCGTTACTAGTATTGGAGCTGCTTTGCCTTAATTATGTTTGGGGTTTTGTTTTTGTCTTTTGAAATAATTTAATCATGTGATAAGAAGAAGATGTTAAACTACAGATCTGTTTGTGGAGAGTGTCTTTTTAGTTCTTTTTAATCAATTTTTTTTTTCCCCTAGGTAAAGGCAAGCGTGTGCAGCCCCCTTGGTCTCCCCCTGAAGGGACAAATCATTATAGGCTCTGCCTGTACAACAGCCTGACTCGCAATAAGGTGACTAAATGAAAGTGGAGATTTCCATAGAAACACAAATAGAGAAGTCATCAAATGTTTGTTTCTTAAGTGTTTACCCTTAAACCCATAGACAGGTTTCTGGGTTGTGTTTTGTGGGATGTTAACAAGTGCATTCCAAAGATGCTGTGACAGTCAAGTGTGTTTGCTGAGACAAGTGTTATAATATACACTCTAAATATACATATGCTATGTGTGTGTGTGTATGTTGCATAATATATAGTTCACAATTGCAAGTTATCATTATGCAAAATAGCTGGGGCTCAACTGTAATACACATAAGTATAGGCGATGTGAACAGAATAAAATTACAGTTTCTTTCTTTAGGTGTTGTCTGTGTAAAAAGAAGTCTTGCCAATTATATTACTGTAATATGATCTGGTAAAACTTCTTGTGGTCTTATTTGAAGGTCCTTTGGGAAAGAGGAAATATTAAGAATACTACTGTTACATGGGATGTAGTATCGAAGTATGTGTGAAATTATTATACTCTGTAACTTTTTTCAATGCAAAACAAAGCCTGATCTTCCACTTTTAAAACACATCTTCAATAATGCCTTGCCAAATCCAAATAATCTAATATCTTGATTGATACGAGTGAGGATAATGTAAACAGCCACATCTGGTTATCTCACATGATAAAGCTAGTGGTGATCTTTTCTTATGGTAAAACTGAGTGTGGACTATTACTTTTTTTGTAATTATAATCCATGTTTTCACTGTTTAATCTCTAAATATGTTGTTACTGGCCTGAGATCATGTCTTCAGTTTCTTCTAATCACTGTACCTTCACTTTCAATTAAGGAAGTATTTCAGCCTCAAAATGGAAGGAAGGTCTTGTGGTATTGCTGTGGTCCAACAGTTTATGATGCTTCTCACATGGGACATGCCAGGTACTGCAGTTCCTTATTTTGAAATGTGTAATAAGAGTGCCTATTGGAAGCAAAAGATTAATAGAAAAAGGTACTTTATTTACCTTTTTAGTCTTATTAGACTTAACAGTTAAGATTTAAGATTAAAAGTCTATTATAATATTATGTCATTGCGTGATTAAAAACTTACTGGTAGATAAGGGAAAATTCATGCTGCTGTAAAATTATTGTCTCTGAGATTCAAGTACTTTGTGCATAGAATAGAAATAGACTTGAGGTGTTCACTGAAAACACTGCTATGTCTTTTATGTTTTTAGATCATACATCTCGTTTGATATCCTGAGAAGAATCCTGAGGGATTATTTTAAATATGATGTTTTCTATTGTATGAATATTACAGATATTGATGATAAGGTAAGGTCTTTTTAAATTGCAATCTAAAATACTGTACGTTAAGCATGTAAGTCAGACAGTCATATGTCATTTCCATTTGATAAGCCAAGATAAATCTTCCTCTTTTTAATGTAGACATACATTTTTTATAAATTAATTTATTTTTCTCAGTTTTGTAGCATTCCTATGCCAGCAAAACCTGTATTCATGTATATAAGTGATTGTTGTCATATATAATGAAGACTAAGCATTTTTCAAAGTTAACCTCAATTAGGTATTTCATCAACAGGCAAATAAAATAAATGTGTTGAGATAGTTATCAGCTATATATGCTGTGTTTAATTTCTATTGCTGCATGTAATTCTTGTAGCTTGTTAAAGATACAGGGATTCTGAAATGCCTTTGGTATGTAACAGGGTTAGATTTTAGTTGCACTTTCTATGAGTATGTGTTGCTTTGCAAAATTCTTTTAATATTTCTGCTTTGTAGATCATCAAGAGAGCAAGACAAAATTACCTTTTTGAACGATATAAGGAGGGCAAATCAGCACCAGCTCAGCTACTTGAAGATGTTAAAACTGCCTCAGAGGTGGGTGTGGTATTTAATCCTTGCTGATATTTTATGTTCTTACTCAGTATTGTAGCAAAGTATCTAAAAAATGCTTCTTACTTTGATACGACACCTTTGATACTGCTCCAGTCTGATCCCCCCCCAGAGTCACAAGTTCCCCCAGCAAACCTGCTCTGGTGTGGACCCCTCTTTCCATGGGCTGCAGGTCCTGCCAGGATCTTGCTCCAACGCAGGTCACAGTGTCTTCCATATGTCTCCACCTGCTCCAGCACAGGATCTCTCTATGGGCTGCAGATGGGATCTCTGCTTCCCATCGTCCTCCATGGGCTGCAGGAGGACAACCCGCTCCACCATGGTTTTCTCCACAGGCTCCAGGGGTTCTCTGGCACCTGGAGGGCCTCCTCCCCTCCCCTTCTTCACTGGCCATGGTGTCTGCAGAGCTTCTTACATTTTCTCACTCCCTTCTCTGGCAGCAAAAACTAGCCACTTGAATTTTTTTCTTCTCTTAAATGTGATTCCCAGAGATGCTGTGACCACTGCTGATTGGTTCGGCCTTGGTCAGTGGTGGGTCCCACCTTGAGCCCAGCTGGTAGTTACTCTGCTGGACCTAGGGGAAACTTCTGGCTGCTTCTTGCAGAAGCCACCCCTGCAGCAACCCCCTCCTCCACCAGAATGTTCCCACACAAAACCACAACAGAGCTGCACATCACTTTGATTTTCCATTGCTTTAGAATTGAGAAGAACTATCGGTGTTAAAAGCATGCCTAATTTTGATGTCCATAGAACTTGTTTGTGAGTGCATGTATGTTGTTGTTGGGGTCTTGGGTGGAAAAGCTCAAAACTCATTTGGATATTTGCGTGTTAGAATAACCCTTTAAAGTAGTTTTTTAATGGATAGATCTCCACAGTGTTTTAAAGCTTGTGAGATTTCTCTTTTGTACCATCGATGGCCTCGGAAAGAGCAGAAAGTCTCCATAGCTTTAGGGATTTAACAAATTCTGTATGCTGGACTAAAGGTTGGGGAAAGTGATTCCCTGGTAATTTTTAGAACTACAGCTGAAAAAGAAATTATCAGTCGAATGAATTGAATACAGGCCTGGGAATTGGACACCTGGAAATTTTTGCCCAACTATCTTTAGCTGAGATACTCTTTAAGCACAACATTCAGTCTCTCCATGTCTCACATTAAAAGCTTTTCCTCAGATTTGTAATAATCACCTGTGTAACTGAGGTGATCAACTGCATAAAAAATTAAAATTACTCAACACTGATGATATAGTAATTTATAAAGTCTTTCTGAAAAACTCAAGTTCTTTTGACTTCACCTTTATTTCTGATAAGGTGTATGTTCCAGTGGTTTGATATCAAAGCTGTTGATGTGCCATAATGTATTCTCACTAGCAAGGTACTATGTGGCTAATATAATATATTGTGTATAGAACATCATGCTACTCTGCTGCAAATTTCTTACTAAAGCTTCTTTTTAATTGTAGCTTTTTTCAGTTAAATTAAATGAGACAACAGATCCAGACAAAAGGCAGATGTTGGAAAGAATTCAAAATGCAGTGAAGTCTGCTTTCGACCCTCTACAAAAAGCTGTGCAAGCAAAAGTCCCTGCAGAAGAGATCAACAGATGTCATGAGGTCTGTTTGAGCCCCTTTTTAAATTATATTTGGCTTATAATTGTTAGGGGGCTAAAAAATAAGTTAGCTTGTTGTAGTCATGTTTTAATATAAGGCTGAAATGTATCCTTGCTGTCTTTCAAACAGTTTTTAACTATTTTGATATCAATCACCATCACTTAGGAGTTTATCTTCTTTACACTGTTTGTTTCACCCATGTTCATGAAGGGCAGTATGATGAGAATCTAGTAGAAGTACCGATTACTCTGTATTCATAGCCCAGTGTCTTTTCCCTTAAGCAAACCTCTTTGTTCAAAATAAGATCTTTTGCAGGGTTTAAATATGGCAAGTCTTTGATCAGTGTCACTTACAATTATTGTTTTATAGATACTATTGGAAGAAGCCAAAGATTTGCTATCTGACTGGTTGGACACAAAATTTGGCAGTCAGGTGACTGACAATTCCATATTCTCAAAGCTCCCCAAATTCTGGGAAGGGGAATTTCATAAAGATATGGAAGCGCTCAATGTAAGTAAACAAGCTGTTTTAAAAGCCTATGTGCTGTGCCTCATAATACCCAGAACACAATTTAGCTCTTTAATAGCTTTCAAAAACCTTCTCCATTTCAACCTTATTAATATTTTCTTGGATGTGAATAGGTATCTGTTAAATAAGCACCCATTCTGTTTCCATCCCAACAATCTTAAATCCTTTGTACACATTACCAGAGCTAGTTAACTGGTGATCAAATTTGAGGTGTGCCCTCCATCCCTTCCCTTTGGCATAACACGAGCTGACATCTCCTGCAGTGGTTTCTTGTTAAGGTCACCTTAAAGGCTGAGAAAGCCTCAAACAGAAGGCAGATTCTACTGTCACTCACATTTTAGCTGATTTTTAACCAATGTGTAATAAATATACAAGTGCGTATTTGTCTATGTGTAAATATTTATATGTATCTATATAAAATTCTACATTTGATCTATAGGTTTTACCTCCAGATGTTTTAACACGGGTTAGTGAATATGTGCCAGAAATTGTAGATTTTGTGAAGAGGATTGTGGATAATGGTTATGGGTAAGTTTGCCTCTGGATACCTATGTTGTACACTTATATTGTATCAGAGCTAGAATGATAGCTTCCAGCACATAAATGAGAACTATAGCAGACTTTTCCAGAGGTAATGTTTCATCAACTAAAGAAAATACAGGTTCTTCTGCAAATGGCCTGTTATTTCTCACTTGATGAAAATGCGCAGTTCTATACTTCTTGTGATATTTTACACAAATAATCTGAAGTCAGGCTATTTAATGTATAGGGTAAAATGCTTGTTCATTAAAACAGTCAAATTCCCACTTACTTGAACTGTGTTTGTCTCCTGGCTTTCAGCAAAGGGTTTCAAAAATGGGTACCTGAGTGTAGATAGCTAGAAATCAGTTGTCAATAATGTTAAAAAAAAATAAAATAATGAACTGGTTTTTTGCCATTGTCCAATATTCGTAATTCTCCACACATTCCTAAGTAGCATGATAGATTCCCATCTGAAATTTTTTGTTCTCTTTCTGTTGATATCTTCACTTTTTTGACATGGATGCAGTTTTTTTGTGAAAAAAGCAAACGCATGGTTCCATCATTTCTCTTGCATGTTCTTCCTTTAAACCTACATTTTAAACTTTTCTTTAAAAAACAAAAAAAGGGGGACAGTTCATTATTATTTGCACTGATTTAACAGCATTCCAGATGGTCCTGAAGCTTACATTTGTGCCTGAGGGGTTTTTTATGGCTGTCATGGGACAAAATTAGATAAGTGAAGGAGGACTAAATGGACTGTGATATCATCCATAATATCTTATTGCAAAATATTGAAAGGGACCAGAAGTATTGTAGGTATTTCTTCCCTTGGGACTGTTATCTGACATTTCACCTCTAAGGAGTTTAACAGATGCTAGTTCTTTTCGCTTTAATCAGTTTTAGTATGACTTTGAATATTTGTCTGGAGTCTTTATGTTAAG
>VZTU01028375.1:250-30537 GCA_013400835.1 Zapornia atra | reverse complement strand
TCTGGTACCCAAAGCGATGCTCCAGCCACCTGGGGTTGATGGGGAGACCTAAATCCTACCTCCCCCCAGTCCATTGGGGCTTCTCTGGGTGCAAACTGGGTGCAAACTGGATGCACTGGGTGCAAACTGGACAGAGGGCTGTTGCCAGAGCTGTGCCAGCACTGGGGGTGCTGCGCTCAGCATCCCCCGCTCTGAGTCCAGGCAGGGCAGGGCAGGAGGGGGCAGCTCAGAGAAAGGAGCAGTTCAGCTCTGGGAAACCTTAAAGTGGATTTTTCAGGGGTGAGGGAAGCAAAAAGCTCGTTTTGGGGCTGGGTTTTTCTCCCCCCTGAATCCTTCTTGGCCTGGTTCTTGTTGGCATCTTGTGGTTTGGGAGGAGTTTGATAGGGAGAGGAGTTAATCTGGAGCCCCCCACCCCAATCTGTGGTGCTTCCCAAGGGGGATAATTGTCCCCCAGAGCCAAGTCAGAGGTGCTGGAGCTGGGCAGAGCCACACCTGGGGATGGCAGGACCAGGAGCCGCACGGCTGCTGGTGCCCTGGGGAGCTGTGCCCATGCCAGGGGGGATCAGCCCCAAATTCACAGGACAAACCTGGCTGCCCCAGGAGCAGCCACACAGGGGGTGATGCCAACACACACACACGTGCTCCTGTGGCAGGAGCAGGGCTGCTAGCGGTGCCAGGGGGGGATGCTCATGCCACACTCCTCCTCCCACCATCTGCCACCCCCTGGGACACGCAGGGACGGTGTGAGTGTGTGGAGGAAGGGAGATGTCAGTGTCAGGGCTGTGCCTGCCTGTGGCTGCCCATTCCCTGTGGTATCGGGGGGGCCCGTGGGGGTTTTGGGGGCTGGGAGGTGGGGCTGCAGCAGCACAGGCCAGGTGATGGGCTGGGATGGTGGCAGCACCCGTGAGCTGAGTGTGGCAGGTCTCAGCACGGGGAGGGGGTGGCCGAGGGGCAGGAGGGCTCTCAGCAGGCACAGCCGTGTCGGTGGGGAGTGAGGGCTGTGGGGTGATGTGGTGGGGACATGGGGCAGCCCAGGGCTCTCTGGCACCCAGGGTCGCAAAGGGATTCACCCCTGGGAGAGGTTTAACTCGCCCTGAGCCACGTACCCGAGTGGGGAGCAGCAGGAGGGGCACCCAGCAGCACCACGGCTCTTCCACCTGGCGCCATGCCCACCCGCAGGAGGGTCTGGGGGTGGTGCTGGGTGCTTCCTGGGCTCACCCCCTGTCTCCTCTTCCAGAGGGGGGCCCCAAAAAGCTGCGCAGCAACATCCGCCGCAGCACCGAGACCGGCATCGCGGTGGAGATGAGGACCAGGGTGACCAGGCAGGGCAGCCGCGAGTCCACCGACGGCAGCACCAACAGCAACAGCTCCGACGGCACGTAAGGCGCTGGGGGAGGGGGCTGGGGGCGGGGGCTGGGCACCCCCTCCGTGCTCCCGGGGTGGGGATCCCACTGGAGATCCAGCTGCTCCGTGAAAGCCCTTCGCTCTCCCTGCCCAGGTTCATCTTCCCCACGACCCGGCTGGGCGCCGAGAGCCAGTTCAGCGACTTCCTGGACGGGCTGGGACCGGGGCAGCTGGGGGGACGGCAGACGCTGGCCACCCCGCCCATGGGTGAGTTCTGGGTGAAGGGGGGGGGTCCCTAGGGGGGGTCCCTGCCCGGGGGATGCAGAGCAAGGGCCCTGCCAAAGTCCAAGTGTCTTCTCATCAGCTTGGCTTCACCCTCCCTCCAAACTGAGGATGAATCCTGCACCCAGCAGCGGGATGCTCAGGGTGCTGGGGGGGGAGCAGGCACTGGGGGTGGGGGCTGCCAGTTCCCAAAACAGCTTCTTCCCCCGCCCTCCCCTTGCTTTTTGGCAGCACCAAAGGGGAGAGCTGGCGAGGACGTGGGGCTGTGCCAGTCCCTGGTGGGACGTGGCCATGGGGGTGGGTGCTGAGCACCTCTCATCCCTCTGCCTAGGAGATGTCCACGTGGGAATGGCTGACCGGAACGGGCAGCTGGAGGTGGAGGTGATCCAGGCGAGGGGACTGATCCCAAAGATGGGCTCCAAGTCCATCCCTGGTAGGTAGATGGGCAGGGAGAGGGTCTGGGATGGAAGGGGGAGTGGTGGGGACAGGCGCTGGGGACAGACACCCCAGGCCCCTGCCCCCAGCCAGTGTTCCCAGCCCCTTTTCCAACCCAGCCACCTACGTGAAAGTTTACCTGCTGGAGAACGGCGTCTGCCTGGCCAAGAAGAAGACCAAGGTGGTGAAGAAAACCTGTGACCCATCATACCAGCAGCCTCTGCTCTTCGAGGAGAGCCCCCAGGGCAAAGTCCTGCAGGTGATGTATAGCCCCCCCAAACCCCCCACCCTGTGTCCTCTCAGACACAGGGAGGGAGCAGGGGACCGAGGGGAGGGCGCAGGACCCCCAAGTCCTTCAGCTCGCTCACAGCGGGTCCTTCCCAGCCAAATTTGACAGGTTTCCCCCTCAAACTCCCACCCAGTGAGCAGGGCAGGTCCCCTAACACCCCCTCACCCCCCCCTCTCTGCCCCACAGGTCATCGTGTGGGGAGATTACGGGCGCATGGACCACAAGTGCTTCATGGGGATGGCCCAGATCGTCTTGGAGGAGCTGGATCTCTCCAGCGCGGTCGCTGGCTGGTACAAACTCTTCCCCACCTCCTCGCTGGCCGATTCCAGCATCGGACCTCTGACACGCCGCCTCTCCCAGTCCTCCCTGGAGAGCTCCACCAGCCCCTCCTGCCCCTAGGCAGCAGGTTGGTGGGAGAGGAGAGGAGAGGGCAGGGGAGGGGAAAAGAGACATCGAAACTGTTCCTGGATGGTTGTAAATATCCTGCCCTTTTTTTTTTCCACCCCCCCTTTATTTTTTCCCCCTTTTTTCCCCCCTTTTCCCCCCTTTTTCCCCCCTTTTTAAACAATCTCCTTCCCCAAACGAACCCGCTCCTGACACGCTCCTCCCCGGGCACGCGTGCCGGCGCGCAGAGCGGGATGCTGGAGAGGGAGCAAGGGCAGTTTGAGGTGGGGAGAGGGGGGCAGAAGAAGCAACAACCCCCCCCCCAACCACTCCCCCAACCCTGAGGCAGCCCGCTCCCTGATCCCAGACTGTTACCACGCCTCATCCCAGCACCCAGTGGGAAAGGAACCATCCCCTGCCCTGGGGAGAGCAGCTCGGTGCGACGCAGCACCAGTGAGATCTCTTCCCCTTCGCTCTCAGCTCCGAGGACAAGGAAGCTTTCCAAAGGGAAACCAACCCAACTCGGACAGCAGCTCCACCTCAGCACTCTGTTTTCCTTCCCAAGGAATGTAGCATCTTCTCTTATGTAGCTTGCCACGTGCTAACCACACACTCACTCTCTGCAATACCCGAAGGACTCCGGATCGAGCGGAACCATCTGCCAGTCTGTTTCCCAACACGACCCCTGAACGCTGCTGGTGGCCTCGGTTCTTCATCCTTTTTTCTCCAGGTTTTCTTCTTCTTTCCCCCCTTCCTCCCCTCCTCTCGTTGGGTAACATGTAGCCTGTGACAGCACCAAAGCAAGAGAGAGAACAGGTCAAGGTGCACTCGCCTCCCCGGAGCATCCCGCTGGCCTCACCCTCGTGTTTCACCGCTCACCGTGGTCTTGTGGAGCTGAAACAAGACCCCCCCCTCCCCTCTCCTCCCCCCAAAGATAAACTCTGCGATGCCTCACATGAAAATTGGAGTCAGGAGAAGGTGACTTGATGGGGCAGGGACACTGTGATGCTGGTGGACCGGCCACCTCCCAGCTCCTTCATCCCACAGGGGCCAGGTTTGAGGGCTGGGATGCTCTCCTCAATACTTGACCTTGACATAGGAGCAGCAGAGGGTTTGCCAGACCCCTGGGGCAGGATGCACCTTCCTCTTGACTCCTTGGTATGCTACAGAGGAACATCTCAACAGCATCTTCTGCTGATCTGGAATTAGGGGTGACTGAGAGGTTACAAACAAAGGACCTGGATGCTTTGTTGTTATCAGGATGAGTGTTTGGGGTTTGTTTGGTTTTTGTTTGTTTGTTTTGTTTGTTCCTTTTTAAAGCAGCATTTTTGGTTCCTCCCCCAAAAGGGACCAAAAGATCTTGTAGCAAAACCCAGAATCATGGAAGCTTTTTTTTTTTTTGAAGGTGCCTAATGAAATTTGTTGAAAATACTCAGGGGAGACACCACTAGAGACTCTGGTTTCTTGATAAAAATACACTTAATAATGACTGTCCTGAAGGATCAGTTTCCAAAAGAGAGAATAAAAACCCCAACCAAAAAAAAACCCCAACCACCACCACACCAAAAGATTGAGCAGTCATGAGACTGGAGGAGGACAAAAGGTTACTGGGGGGGTTTTGTACTGAGTGGATGGCTCTGACCTTCAGTCTTCACCCCAGACCAACCCCCAGCACAGTTGGGATTTGTTAGTTTTTATTTTTAAGCAATTCTTTCTGGGCAGAGAATTTCACCGTGCACAGAGCACAACAGAACCGACCCACAGCTCTCCTGGTGCCACCAGGAGGGATGAACCAGCTCCACCACGTTGCTGCCACAATGGAACAAACCCAAACCTAAAGGAATAAAGACTGTCCTGATGGAGCTGTGTCCCCCCCCTCCCCAAACCCAAACCTGAGGGGGGCAAGCAAAAGCCCCAGCAGCTGGTTTACCTGACACTACGTGGAGGAATTTCAGCTGCTGCTGTGGACTTTGGGTATTTACAGACTCAAAAGTCACTGGAGACCTCTGAGAAGAGCTGCTTGAGCAGGGATGGAGAGGGCTCTGCTCTGAGGTGCCACAGGATTGGAGAGGGCTCTGCTCTGAGGTGACACAGGATGGAGAGGGCTCTGCTCTGAGGTGACACAGGATTGGAGAGGGCTCTGCTCTGAGGTGACACAGGATGGAGAGGGCTCTGCTCTGAGGTGCCACAGGATTGGAGAGGGCTCTGCTCTGAGGTGACACAGGATTGGAGAGGGCTCAGCTCTGAGGTGCCACAGGAGGGATGAAACCTTCACCTGGTAAGTGCTCCTTCCAGCCCCACACGCTGGTTCCCGAGCGGCGCCGCCGGCACCGTGGGATGTGTGACCAGTCTCCAGCAGCCTGAGGAAGCCAACGTGGGGCCCTGATGACTGAAACCAGGAATAAACAACAGCCTGAACACAACGTTCCTGCCAGAGCACGCAGCAGTTACACGAGGTCAGTGACGCCTGGGTGAGGCGAAATATTCCCTGCCCTGGCACGCTAGATTCGGGAGCATAGGTGAGGGAAAGCATCTTCAGAGGCAAAGCTTTCCCCCTCCTGCAAGCTAAACATGGTTTGTTTGTGCTTTACCAATGCTCATTTCAGCAGAGAAGTGGGAAATCTGCCTGTGATGGGGACAATAACCATGTCCAGAGGGAAGCGGGGCTGCGGGTGTGTTCTGCTCACTGGTGTGGAGACTCCATCCCCCATCCTCTATCCTCCATCCTCCTTCCTTCCCACAGGGCTGCCCATCACTCCAGTGAGTAGCAGGGCTGTGCTGCTCCCCCTCTGGACCAGCAGCATTAATGCTTTCCTGGAGATAAGGAAGGGGATGAAGAGCAGTGGGATCACCAGGCGACGTCCCCGTGGCAGCGGATGCCTGAGCTCTGGCAACAGGCTCACTGGTGCTGTGCCAGTTGGGAAAATCAACGTGCCCTTGCTCCAGCATGTGGAAAATCCAGAGGGAAGAACTCTCTCCTGGAAGGCAGAGCTGGGAATGGGGGAAAACCAAATAGCTTGGCTGATTTTTGCATTGTGGATGGACTGAGGACACACGGGAGGGTCACAGTGGAGTGAAGAGCTGAATGAGCCGTGTCCCAGTCCTGTCTCAGGGTGGGATTTGCTGCAGCACAACGGGCTGGTGGGCATGATTCCTCCTGCTCGTGGAGAGCTCGGTGAGCTGGAGCCACTGTGCCAGGGATGCCAAGGCCTGTCGCTCACTAGGACCACCTGGAATCCAGCAGAACCTTCAATCCATCACTTCTTGGCTGGAACTCACTCCTCTGTGGGGGAAACATCTGGGTCAGCACCCACCTCAAGGCTCATGTGGAGAAACAAGAAGATCCTGTCTTGTGCCTGGCAGCATCAGCTCCTCCTCACTTCCAACTGCAGGAGACCACATCAGATGATTCCCTTCCTTGAACAAGAAGGAAAGGACCAGGACACCCACTTGCTTCCTCCACACCAGAAAAGCCCCAAGTTTCTGGGCTCCAGGTTTTCCTTTGGTTTTTTTTCCTGGGGGAATGTTTGTCTGCAAAGGGCATTTTTCCTTCTCTTTGGATGTACTATTTGGTTTGCAGAAGGGGGCTGCCCTGACCAGATTCTTCTATGCCTTAGATTATTCCCTCCACCTTCCATCAGGAAATTCAAACTTTCCAGGTATTTTTTTTTTCCCCTAGAAAAGAGTAATTAATACTCTAATGAATCAGCTTTGCAGCCCGTTTTGGACCCAGCAGTAAGCAACACCCACCTGAGACATGGAAAACCTTAGCACAGCTGACAGCAGATGCTGGTGTCAGGACCAAGGCACCCTACTCCAGTCACAAGGGTGGATTTTTGCCCAAACAGCCTTGAAATAAACCTCCAACACCCCCCCAAACTCTGTAAAAGCATCTCAGCCACACAGCAAAGCACAGAGAGCACGCTGGGGTTTCATGCCCAGGCCTGAGCTGTCCCTGGAGTTTTCTAGAAGCCCAGGATGGGCTTTATTTGCCAAAGTTGAGTGACTGAAGAATTTCCAGGGCCCCAGAAGGCAGGCCAGGCTTCTGGGCTCAGGCAGGAACGGGCTCGTTTCACTGTCACAGCATGCTGAAGGCAAGGAGATGGGATGCTCAGATGTAGCTGAAGTCAGACACAGCACCAGTTACCTGGCCAGAAAACTAAACTGCTGTGCAAAAGGTGCAGCTGGGATGTGGGAAGTGTCCCCCCCCCAGCTGCCTCTTCCAGCTCTGAACCCTTTCCTCCAGGAGCAGCTGGAGATGCAGCTCTCACTCACCAACACGAGACCAGAGATCCCTTCAGGAGCGAGATCAGGATTCTCTGGCTGCTGGGGAATGGCTTTTGCTGTGGCCTCACACAGCTGCTGTAGCAGCCATGAGATGGGGCAGGTCAGGCCTGTGCTTGGAGGTGTTTACACACATCAGTGCATGCAAGAGGAGTGCCTGTGCTTAAATACCTGCGCTGCTTGGAGCTGGCTGGCAGGGAGCAGGACCCCAGGGGCTCCACTGACACAAGCCCCCCTTATGGGAACAGCCCCAGTGATGTTTTTCCAGGCATACAGGAGCTCAGCTTCTCTTCTCTTCCAGTTGACTCAGATGCTTCTCCCCAGGCTGATGTGAAGCACTCGCTCCCCAGAGGGTGCACGTTTGGGTACCGCTCCGGAAACCTCCGGGGTTCAACAGTCACAGCCCAGTGCTCCAGCACCCTGATTCCCAGTGGCTGAATTCAAAGCCCAAACATCTTTTGCATCACAGGATGGAATAAGATCTCAGGAGCTCGCTCTGCTTTCCTTTGGGGTGTCACACTTCCAGCTGGACCTGTGAAATCACCTTCAGCAAAAGCAGGGCTCGTGTCCTGAGACGTACCCAAAGCACCACGGCTTGCTCCCATGTTTCAACTGGAAGTCTTCCTTCTACATCATATTCCCAAGCATAGGAAACCCCCCCAACCCTCTGCTGGTTGTTGGAGGTGTGAGCATTTGATCTGTGAGCTAGAAGGGAAGGGTGAAAGGCTGCAGGAGAGAGACTTCCTATGGAGAAAGGAGCATCTGCAGCGAGCCCGGCGGGGGAAAGGATGCGCAGCTGAAGGGACACAACACAGACCCCCCTGACCATCAAAAGCTCAGCTTACCCCAGCTGGTCCCAGTTTGGGGGGGGAAGATATTTAGGTTATAAAAGTAGACTTGGGAAAACAAAATGTACAGCAAAGGGCCTACGTGTTTGTCTGGCTGTCTGAAACCGCCACACTGTTCAACCCCCATCACCCGCCGCGGGCACAGCCCCCAGGATGGAGCACAGGATGGAGCCCAGGAGAGAGCAGCTTGGTTTGGCAAGCTCCCAAACCCCAAGAGCCAAGCCCCCAAGCCCCAAGAGCTGGTGGGACCACTGTGCCTGTCTGGAGAGCTGGTTATTGGTATACCTCATTCTTTTTCTTGGTTTCCCCCCCCCACCCCAACCCTCCCTTTCCTCCTCTTTGTGTTTAAGAACCAGAGCTTCGTGCACTCTACCACATTCAGGTGACCTTTTGTTGCTGTAACTGTGCAATGAAGAGCAATCACAGGGGGTGCACGTTTCCCACCTGCTCCCATGCCAGCTCCCAACCTCTGCTTCGTTTTAGCACTTGCACTATTGATCACTGAGCTAAAAGGGTGAGGGAAGAGAGAGGCCAGGGAGGGATGATCCCACTGGGCAGGAGGGTACCCCCCTCATCTCTCCTGGCTCCAAATGCTGCCCCTTCGCCTGACACGGGTGTGTTTTGGCAGCCCTGCTCCCCTCTGAGAGTGCTCCCCTCCCAGGAAGGGTGGGTGAGGAGGAGCTGAGCATCTCTGGAGCAATGAGCTGAGCACAGTGAGGCTGCTGCTCGTGTAGGGGCACCAAACCCCAGCAAAGCTTCTCCAGAGGGAGGGATGATCCTGCATCCCAGCACGGATGGAGAGGGGGGAGCCCCCCCAAAGCAGGCAGAAAGGGGGTGAGGGCAGTCCCTCCCATGGGAGGACAGGCACTGAGCATTGACAGGATCCCTGTCTGTGTCTATAGATCCCTGGACTCCCTGAAAGAGAAGGGAACTTTGCCCTAACTCACTCTGCAGTGAGAGCTGTGATGCAATGCTTGATGTCAGAGGGACTCTGGATGGAGCAGCACCCCCTTCCCCCCCTCCCTGCCCCTTGTACCCAACTGGCCAGGGACCCTGGCAGCGGATGCCTCTTGAATGTTAGCACTTTGAAGTTGGTGGCCTTGTTTTCTTAAAAGGGCTTGATGTTCTCATGCAGTTCAAACTAAACAACCTTCCCCCTCACGTTGTCCTACTCCCTGCCTCAAAATTAAGTGATGAACAAGAACCTGGACTGTTTAAGATGTTGTCCAGGACTCAAGAATCTGTCATTAATCTCAGAAGTTTATACCTCAAATATAAAAACATATACATCTGTCTTGGTAAAGTAGCAGCTCCAAGTTCAGGTTGAACTTTGTCCTTGAATTTGATTACTAAGGGCACCAGGAGAAAAAAAAAAAACACCAACCCAAATCCACAAAAGCACCCAGAAAACCCACCAGCTGAGTTTCTATTTAAGAAATACCAGAACCCAAGTGTCCACCCCATCAACCAACCCAGAATTTACATCCCCAAAGACGACATGAGGGATTTCTCATGGCTCAATAAGGATTTATACCCTACAGACCCTTTAAACACAGCCTATGCCTTTTAAAACTGCATTACCCCCCTCTCAAAAAAGTATGAGGGGGGAGAATGTTATCATGCACTGGCAAAGAAAATAGTCATTCAAAGGGTCCAAGACTGTTAAGGTAGGAGGCAGTGAGATGCACCCAGAACTTCCCAGCCAGTCGCTTGCTTCTAGCCACAGCCTTTCTCCTCCTGGCAGCTGCTTCAGAAGGGCCACACTAACACCTTGCCAGGGGTGCATCACACAACCATGCAAGGACACCAAAAATCTCTCTGCTGCTTCCCATTTCCCATTCCCTAAATCCCCCAAGGAGTGGCATTGAAAAGGAGTTACCTGAACTGAGTCCCAGTAGGTTGGGAACTCGTCAGAACCTCATTAGCCACAAGTTCATCACTCCCACAAAGCTTCACCTTCCATCCCTAATAATGAGGAAGGTAGCAGGCAGCTCACCACCTGAGTACATCAACTGTATGTCTGTGTGTGCATCCATCACCTAAGGGGAGAAGGAGAGTTAAGCCAGGACTAACCCAAGGACTAACACTCACCCTGGGTAGCTTTGTCCCCTTGGAAGCCAGGCTAGAACTGTGGTAGTGAGCAGATTGGGCTGCCTTCCCTTGCCCACTGGCTATTTTGTGATAAACTTTGCTTTGATGACAGATTCATTAAGCTTAACAACTCCACCTGAACCCAAACACCACAAGAGGGGTGAACAAAGGGGTCCCTCAAGCCCCAGCTCCACGTTCAAGACAAGGGGATGGGCTTGTGATGGTGACTTGAGGATGGGAATAGGTTTTAAAAAAAGAAAAAAAAAACAACCCCAACAAAACCAACACAAAACAAAGCAAATGGCAATTTTCTACCTGTGTTCTGTAATGTTTTATATGTGTGTGGTCTTTCTTAATGTCAAACTCTTGTATTTTTGTGGTTTATATGCAGCAGGACTGATGGCTGTGAGGGTGCACGCTGTTTTGTAAGATATTCTTAGCCAGTTTTTCCCCAAGAAAGGGGAAAAAAAACCCAACCAACAAGTATTCACATTTTCATTGGCTTGTACCTGCATGTACAGTATTGGGGCAGCAAGTGAAGATGATTAAAGCCAGCTTGAAAACTTCTTCTTGTGCTTGAGTTTAAGCTTCTCAAAGCATCCAGCCCAAACCCATGTGTGTGTAGCTTAAAGGCAACCCCTCCCCCCCCAAGCTGATGCAGCAGGGAGGAGGGAGAAGAGGAAGAAACCCAGAAACCCTCTTTTTTCCTCTGAAAAGAGCAGGTTTTGACTTGAGGAAAGAAATCCCATCATTAATATGCAGAGTAACATCAGCTCAAGGCTCACACAGTGAGCTGAGGGCTCCTCACCTGCACGTAGCCACCCAACAAGCCTGTGGAAAAGGGGGTCTTCATATCTGTTCTTGGGGTGACTCCCAGATTCCCCCAGCCTCTCATTTCTGTCAGCCCTTCTTGTGAAAAGCTGAAGATTTACCTTTCAGTCAGGTTTTATGGACCATGAGGGTAAAGCTGGGGTCTCATGGAACCTCTTCCTGCAGCCACAAGGTCACTGTGTCTGCCCACACCCCCAGAGCCACCAGCCTCTTGTATATATAAAAGCATCAACTGACCTACTTCTGCCTCTGCTGAGCCTGGTCCTTCACATGCTGAGCATCCTGAGCTTTGAGGCCAAGACCATTCCTGCTACAAAAGCAGATAGAGACAGTTTGATTTGGATGGAAAGCTCCAAAACCCTCCCCTCTCCAAATCCCCACCTGAAGCAAGACAGTTTGATTTGGATGGAAAGCTCCAAAACCCTCCCCTCTCCAAATCCCCACCTGAAGCAAGACAGTTTGATTTGGATGGAAAGCTCCAAAACCCTCCCCTCTCCAAATCCCCACCTGAAGCAAACAGCTCCCACCCCAGTGATGGTTTTTTTTTTAAACCACAACCTGTCCCACTGTGGATCAAAACAAGACCAAGTCAGTGGAGGTTTCACTGCAATGTTTTATTTGGGGGTTGATAATATATACACAGGGTAGAGTTGACCACCAAAGTCTGACTCCCACTGATGAGTTGAAGCTGTTGTGGTTCTACTGAAGATGAGAAAAGAAAATCTGACCCACCTACTTTTTATGCCTAGAGGTTAAAATGTCAAAAGCTAGCTGGGAAAAGGTACCAGGGCTCCACAGGAATGAAAGAAAACCAAATAAAACCCAAAACATATGAAAAAAGTATAAATTAGGATGTCATAGTCATTTTAAAAGTGTAAGAAAACTTGCAGTGGGCTCTGAGCCCTTGATAAGTTAACTCTCAGTTAGATTGTTAAAAGTTAAATACATCAATACCACATGTTGGACAGAAAAGCCACTCTGAAGTGCAAGTTTCACATTCCAAACAGCCCCCACACTGTGCGAGAATCCTGCTTGCTCATGGGGGGGGAGGGAAGCGGGGTCTTCAAAATGACTTTGGTTCCAATGAGGGTTGGAGAGCCAAGCACAGCGAGGCCTTAGCTCTGGAGAACTCCACTCAAGGGAAGAGGTAGCAAGGCTTGCTTGCCCCTGGGCTTGGGTTAAAATCCAGTTCCTCAGCACCAAACAAGGTTTGCACCCCTCTGCTAACCAAAAGCCCTCCTAACACTGGTGTTTTGGTGACAAGGCCTGGCACCACAGGCAGTAAGGAGTACAGGTTGCCCAAATTCCTCAGTCACACCTCTGCTAAACCACCCAGCAGGACATTGAAGTGCTACCCAGAAGCATTAGTGGAGGTTTGTGCAAGGAGGGGGTCCACCCCAGAAGTGTGCATTGACTGTGCTAAATACAGGGGAGCTGATGTTCTGGTCACTGAGGTTTCACCGTGTCTGACAGTGAGAAGGCAGAGATGGGGCTCAGGGATGGAAAGAGGTTCAGGCTGGGCAACCAGCCAGAAAGAAAAAACCCTGAATGTCTCATGGAGCAGTTTTGAAGAACAGAACAGAAGGCAAAAACGGCCACAATGCAAAGGGATCATTTCCACATCTGAGTGCTGAGGGATTGATTGCTTCCCTGGGCACCTCCTCCACCCATTGACTGTCCATATCCCATCACGCCATTAGCTCCATAGAAGTTCATCCCAGCCATCTGCTGGGTCATCTGCAAAGGGGAGAGGAGAGAAGTCAAGGTGATGTCAGTCTGCAGCAAAGGTACAACTGTTGCTCCCCAACAGCTCAAGCAGGTTCACAGAACCACCAGGTTGGAAAAGACCTTTAAGATCAAGTCCAACCGTTCCCATCCTGTGCTGAACCAGACCCCTGAGCACCTCATCTCCCCTTTTATAAACACACCCAGGGGGGTGACTCAACCCCCTCCCTGGGCAGCCTGTGCCAGGCCCTGACAACTCTTTCAGTGGAGAACTTCTGCCTAATGTCTGCTCTGACCCTGCCCTGGTGCAGCTTGAGCCCATTGCCCCTTGTCCCATCTCCTGTCCCCTGGCTGAAGAGACCATCCCCCACCTCTCCGCACCCTCCCTTCAGGTGGTTGTAGGTGGGGATAAGGTCTCCCCTCAGGCTCTTCTCAGGGGTTATAAAGGGAAGTCACCACCTTCTCAGATGCATGCCCCCCTAGCAAGCTTTCAACTTTAGCTGATGCTGCACTGATTCTGCTCTCCACCAAGCCCCAAGCCCTCTGAACAAGCTATTCCTTCGTGATCCCAGTTTGCCTGTGGAATCAGCAGACCTGCACGTGTCTCCCCTGCCCTCCCCACCCACCAGTGGGCCAGCAGACATCCCCCCTCACCTGAGCAATGTTCCACTGCAGCTGCTGTGCTGGCTGCACACCGTAGACAGGCTGGGGAACCGCTGCCATGCCAGCTACATAGCCAGCCTGCTGCGCAGCCATCATGCCGTTGGGGACGCCGATGACAGCCGCCTGCACGTTACCCACGTACCCAGCTGGGATGGCCATGGGGGTCACCATCCCTGCAGCTCCAGGCTGGGCCATCATTCCCACTGATGGGGCCATCATGCCCCCCATCATGCTGCTGGAGGGAGCGACCCCTGGAAAGCTGGTGTACGCTGCTGCAGGATACGCCATCTGAGCTGGGGCCATGAACATGGCTCCTAGAAGAGACAGGGCAGGGGTGAAGGGGAGAACTGCTGCACTGACAGAGGCTGAAGTGCCAGCCTTCAAATCAGAGACTATCACAACGTCCACCTGGCCATGGCATCCAGACTAAGCTGCTCGTTACACTACTCACCAGTTCTCAAGGACCACCTACACCCCCACATCTTGTCAGCTGTCAGGACATCCCACCCACTCTGAACTAGTGTACCACCACCCAACAGCTCTGAGATCTGTTACCTTGTGCAGGCAGCTGAGGTGTTTGAGAGCCATACAGGGAGAGGATAGAGTCTTTAGAGAGCTGCTTCTTCCCCACTTCTTCCCCTTTGCTTCCTGGCTCCGGGAAGAGATTCAGGTTTTCAGGAACAGAACCAGCACTTCCAGCTGTTGGCATAGAGCCCGTGACCTGAGACACAGACAGCACCAGCTGCATTTAGCACGAGGGGAAGGCACACATCTCAAGCATCTAGCCAGGCTTTGTCAAGCACTGGTGCTCCCTACGTACCTTCCTGGAGTCAGAGCTTGATCCCACCGATGCAAAAAGATCAAGATCCTTCTCCAAGCTGCTGGGCCTGCCATTTGTGATGGTGGTTGTCATGGGAGCATCTGGGAAGAGACAAAGCCACATGAACATCCATCACAGATGGCCTGGGGCTGAGGGGCAGCCTCTGTGCCAACCCAGCAGTCTGCACATATGCCACTCAGCCCAGTGACCCGACCTGTGACCTACTTTAGCCACACACACACACTGCCAGCTCTTCGCTCATCCTTCTGCTGCTGAGAAGCAACTGGCTCCACACCAAGAGAGTTCACTGCACCCTATCTGTCCTATTAACCTCAGAGCAGCCAGGAGCAAGACACTGCACTGTCTGGGGACTGCTACAGCTGCTCTGTCAACTACAGGCACCAGCACTGCACAGGCAAGGAGGAAAACATAAGGAGATGGGTTGCTGCTGTAGGGCTGAGCACCGTGCTCGAGCTGCACTGCAGCAGTTTAAGCCAAACACCCCCATATTCCTACCAGCTACTGTCCTCTAGGCATGGAAAGCCTGGGCTTCAAGCTCACCACATCCACAGGACCAAAGATGGTGTATGGGGACATCATAACAAGCAGATTAAGACCAGGAAGGCTCTTACCAAGTCCTAGCAAGTCCATTACTGGTTCAGTAGACTTTGGAGAGCTTTTTCTAGACTGCTGTGTTTCTTCTTTCTTTTGAGGCTGGGGAAAAAAGAACACCAGAAGTGTTGTTCAAATTTGGGGTTTCCTGATACACTGGAGGCTTTACCAAGATTAACCCTTACAACCCTTTTTTCCAGCAGGTGTAGTTGCTTCCAAGTGAGCAGCAATTCAGAGTGAGCATCACCCAGTTGTTTTGTCATCCCATTATGTTGGGACCCGTTGCTAAATTTAAGCATGTGCTGAAGTATGAAAAAGAGTCCCTGCTCAAGCTGGAGAGCTGAGCAGGGAGCAGCAGGATTCCAATCTGCTCTGCAGTGCAAGGCAGAACACATCTGCTTAGTATCTGGTTGAGCACTGGAAAACAGGCTACTACCATTAGTGTGACTCAACACATCCACTGCCATGACTGAGGGCAGAAAAAATGCTTCCATATCAAGCTGGCTTACAGAACCGTAGGGGTTTGGAGGGGACCTCAAGAGATCATCAGGCCCAACCCCCAGATTACCTCTGCTCTGCTCAAGAGGAGTGTTTACAATTGATCTATGAGCATGCCTGTTGGTCTTACCATTTTCACCTTCTCAAAGATGATAGGTTCCAGTTTTCTTTCTGATACTGGCTCGTTACTCCTTTTCCACTTGTCATCCTTTTCTTTCTGTAAGGGGAAAAAAGCAGAGACATGAGGGTCAGAGCTCATGTTGTCACACCAAGAGGAAGTCCCTAACAGAGCTTTACATGATGCTGTTACTAATTGAGAAAGCCTCAATGACACAAATCAAGACTCTATTTGAGGCTCATCCTGGCTTTGAGCAAGGAGCTGGAGGCAACAGCCAAAGGTCCCCTCCAATTTAAATTCTTCCTACACCAGGACTGAACGCCAGCAGCTTGGAGGGGAGATTAGTCACTGATACAGGAAACATTTAAACTGCATTTTCACAGAGTCACTGCTTACTCAGACACACACTTAGACCTTCTACAGAGGCCTGAGTCCCTGAGGAAGGAAGCAGACACTAACCCTGAAAGCACTGATGTCAATACTCCGGTCCATGTATTTCTTCTTCTCGTACTTGTCCCGGATGAAGCTCTCCACAGCTCTGAGCAGCTCGTTAAAGACAAACCATTCCAGAATAGAAGCCTTATGGAGCATTGTTTGACACATGGATACAAGGTACAGGCTGTAACTAAACTAATGGCTCTTTTTAAAGAGCAATAACTTTCTTAAAATAATTTAGTGTTGGGTCCAACTACTTCAGCTCCTCAGTTTTTGCCCCTGGGTTATTCCAAGCATGACAGTGCTATAAAAGGCACATAAATCAGGGCTTAAACTCCTAGTGTTTTCTCTCCACTGCTGTGTATTTACTTCCAGCATGGTTCAGGAGCATGCATGCCACTAGCAGACATCACAGCAGTCAGAGAAACAGGTCTGTGCAGGCAAAAGCACCTCAGCCACCAGCCTGAGACGCTCCTGTGTTTCTTTAGGTTCACATCACTACAGGCCTGCTGAACCAGGCACCTAGAAACCCCCCCTCCTCCATAAGGTAAAATTTACCACTTGATTTTTCAGCTTGTTAAAAGCTTTTTAGCTGCCTCCACTGAGAATTTTAAGCCCTCAGCACTTGGAAGCCAACCCTCCTGTTTGCCACAGCCCCTAGAAGCGCGTCCCACGCCAACAGCTTCAGGTTGTGACATCTTTGTTCCAGTTCTCCACCCTCAGAGCTCAGCAGCAATCCTTTAAAGCTCTCTCTCCTGCTTCCTTCTGTAAGCTTGGAGGGTGTCTAGCTAGGGACTCATTCTCCCAGCTGATGCCCAGGTACAGGAAGTGAAGCCTTCTATGCAAGGGGTGCAGCTACTAAGGGCCACGATGAAGGGACTCCACATTGCCTCAGCAGCAAAGGAAGAAAGGATGCTGGTCTGTTTGAGGTCTCCTGAAGTTCTCTGGCAGGTAGGCTTCATAAAGACGATTTGCCTTTCCATTTCCCATCTCTTGCATGCACTGCAATTCAAAAAGAGCTCTTGAGCTGTTTGTTCCTCAGACATTAAAGCTCTGACACAGACTGGCACGCCAGGCTACCAAGCAAGGATCTATCCACCTTCAGTAGAAGGCCCATGTAGGCTTTTAAAGTCTGCTCAGTACCCCAAAGTCCCTCTGCAGCCTTTTGGTGTAAGCCTACAAGATGGGAATGCCTGGTGCACTTGCTAGGACATGCCACCCCCACCTCCCCATCCAATGAAGCCAGTCCTGAGCATCACAGCACAATAAAGACAGAGACAAATATCACATCAGCAACCTAACATCACTCTGGAAGGCCAAGACTCATCTTCAGGGAGGCTGGAGGAGGTAGGCAGCAGCTCCAGCCCCCAGATATCAGCAGCCTCTGGCAGTGTTGGAGATGTGCAGTGGTTGGTTTCCCCCAGCTGCTGTTTGCTGAGCCTGAAGTCATGGCATTTTCCCTCCTGGTTTAACCTTGTTTGGTGGCTTCTTCCTGATTTGCTCCCCACCCCCCCCCAACAAGCCCCACTGTGCAGGTTTCCCTCCTCACCTGGATCTGTTCTTGTGTCCACTGGTCGAGGTTGACTGACTTTACCCTGGATATGTGAACCCCCAGGTTCCTGTGGATCCCAGCACAGCGGATACAGATGAACACCCCAATATTCCAGGATGCCCATCGTGGCCCTGCAGAGAGACACAAGCCTTCCTCACCATCAACTCAGCCTGTAGTTTGCTGCCTCAAGCAACTGAGAAACTGTGCCAACTGAACTGGGGCTGAGGTGGTGACATTTCCATCCAGATTAGACACTGGAATTAGGCAGCAGCAGGATGTTTAAAGGTTGCCTCCCAATCATTATATTGTGAGCTAGTATTTTTATTGCCTCCCTCTTCCAGTTCAAGAGCTCTATGCAAAACAAACAACTCCAGGAGGAGGAGAGAAGAAAACAGGCATTCAAACCACCCAAGACAGTACAACACCCTAATTTCACCTTGCTTTAGATGGTGTTAACAGTCATGTCAACAGAAGTGTGTTCCTGCTTTAGCAATGGAGAGCCTCTCAGACATCTTTGCAGTTAAACCAGGCCCAGAATATTCACTAAAAGCAGCATAAACCACTCAGCTTCCAGCATACAGACTGTGCTATGGAATCCTGTCTTACACAGAAGGTAGAGCTAAGTGGAGGGGGAGCAGCACAGGTACCAGCCACCAAAACCTGCAGAGCTGGGGCAGAGGCTCAGGCTGTAACCCTGGCACAAGCCTGACCAACAGTTCACTCCACAGTTTCTACAGCTCTGATCAGACCCAGGGTTGGCATGCGGCTGTCAGACAGGCAGGAGAGCTCCAAGGTACAGGAGGGAGACCATGCTGCAGGGGGTAACACAAGGGGAAGGTTAACAAGCTTCATTTTACTCACTGCAAGCAGCTCCCTGAAGGAAACCTGGCAATGCATTACCCAGGGGACAGCAGAAGTCCACAGGCACTCCCAGCCCCCCCCTCCCAGTAAGAGCCACCAGACCCCAACCATCAACACCCTCAGTCCCACTGAAGGAAGAGCAGCTCCAGTACTCATCCTGCTCAGGGCAAGACAAGCAGGATTCAAATCCAAACCCTCTGGCCAGAGCTGCTAGCCAGCCACACAGCTAGCAGGGCCAGCTCCCACCATGGCTCGGGGGCCACTGGGATGTGGCTGTTGGGCCAGTTACCAAGTAGGGGACCCATCAGCCCCCCAAAAGCTGGGCCAGCCCTTTAGGTAGGGATTGCAGGCAGTGCTGCAGATGAAGAGTTATTCTGGCTCTTCTTGCCACAGTTAAAATAGCAAGCCTCAAAGCTAATGAGCCTGAGGTGGGAGGGGGAAGGGGGGGGGGAAAGTGTAATTTCAAAGCCCTAAAAAAGCAGCACTGTGTTTGACTCCCCTGGATATGCCAGGTGGTTGTTAACAGTTTAACTCCTCTTTACTGGGAAAGTAAGAGATTCCTGATGGAGCTGGTGCTGCTAGTGACCAGTGGCTCATGGTGCCTTCCAGGACAAAGGCATGCAGCCTCTAACTCACCTTCAGAACCTACTCCAGCTAATTTACATGCCAGCTTTTAAAGAAGGATGAAGTCTTCTGCCCTGCCACTGCTTTCTGCTTTTGCACTAGAAGAGCAGCCCTTGCAAATGACACTCACTTAAGGAAGCTGATCAAAGTCACTGCCCAGCTCAGGAGCAGCACAAGGACCTCAAAACAGAAGCAGCTCAGCTCCTGGATTATACCTACCAAAACACAGGGCTGAATGCATCAAAGCAGCACCCCATCCTTTCAGCAGCACCCCAGTGAGAGAGGCAGGCATGGGAATGAGAGGCTTGTTCAGCTCCACAGCCAAGGTGTAGCAGGAACTCTGACCCCTTGCTTTATCTCTGGAGCTCTCTCCCAGCTACACCCTGAAGGCTATAACATGAGCCTGCCAGGATTAAGCATGAGATCCAAGGTTAGATTTAAACTCCAGATATATTTAGCCTTTACAGGACTAAAAGGATTAACAGGCAGCTAGATACTCCAGCAGGGCTGGAGTAATCAGCTCCCTGGTTTCTCCCACGTGGCACCTCAAGCCAGCACAGCCTGCCTATGGCACCCAGGAGGGGCTCAGTTGGGTGTATCCACCCCGTTGTAGTGTCACTTCATTTGGGATGTACAGGCTGAAACAGCACAGGCTGAGCACAGCACTAACAGCTGCCCATTGCTGCAACTCATGGATCCCAGAACCTGGTACCAAAGCAGCTTCATTATGGCAGTGGAGGTTTAAAAGCAACCATGTAGGCTGCCAGAAGTCCTCCTAGGATGAGCATTTCCTTAGGTGATTATTATAATAATCATATTAATAATAATATAACATATTATACAACCAAGGGTAGTTCTCTGAGCATCCATCAAGGGATGCCCAGATACTCAAGGATGCTCACTGGGCATCCTTGCAGTGCCCAGACCTACAGACTACAAGAGCCAGAAGTTTGGGAGGTGGGGTTGTTTTTGTCCAGAGCCAGGATGAAGATGGTGATGATCTCACAAGTTCAGGAGGAACACAGTGCTGACCCCAAGCCACATGAGCAGGGGATCTGGACAGTTCTCCAAAACACTCCCTGAAGCCTGCAGCCAGCTCTGCAAGGCACATGAAGTGGAACTCTGGATCTGAGCCTCTCTGGAGATAACTAGTCATTTCTTCAGCCCAGTTGCACAGCCCTGTATTCTATCAACACTGTGATAAAGGAGGAACAAGACACAGCTACACCCCTTGAGAATGAAAAGCTACTTTAAGCACCTGCACAAGAGAAGCACTTGCCTCCCCAGCAGAGGGGGGATGATGCTGGGGGGGTTCCATACAACAGGGGAAGAGCTGCTGCTCCAGTCATCAGCACTGGGCAGAACAGCAGCCTGTCAGCAGCAGTGTGAGGCAAGTGAAGTCTGTCCAGCTCAATCAAACTCCAAATGCTCATTAACATTATCATTTGGGTGGTGAGGAAGCTGAAGGCAAGGGCAGTGCATGTGAGACAGCCCATCCAAACCAGGCTGCCACTGAGGGAGCAGTGGTATCCCAGTTCAGCTGGAGCAGAGGCACCATCCCAAAACACACTGGTACCTCAGCTTTGACAGCATCTGATGTCCCCAAACATGAAGCTAAACCATCTGTTTTCCCATTTAACTTCTTCTAAAGCACTGAAGTTCTGCAGGCAAGGGGTGTGTGGGGGGGTGTGGTTTGACACAGATGTAAACAAGCCTCCCACTTCCCTCTTTTGAGGCCACTCTGAAGGAGCTCACACCAGAAATCACAGGAGGAAGCACCCAGTAAAGATCAGGCTGGGGAGAGTTTTGTGCAGTCATTTCCCCCCAGCTTCACAGGCTGTTCTCAAGGTGCCTGACTCACAGAAAGCCCCAGGTGGTATTTACAGACACAAGTTGGGTCGAAGCATCCAACTTCCCAAAAACTAAACCCAGCTGAAGCCTGTACAGAAGCTGCAGTGACTGAGCACCAACAGAAAGGGGCAAAACACTTCAGGAGGACACGATTTTTCCAGAGAAAAAGAGTTTTTTCCTATCAGCAAGTCCCTTTAGAGAACAGCAGTGGTGTTTATCAGCATCACTAGAGCTGCCAGGGAGCCCCTATCCTCTCTGTGCACACCCTGGCACCACTAACTGCTTGCACAAGGGCACACACACCACAAGGGAGCACTTCACCCTCTGGTTTGGGCAGTCATGGAAGCTGATGTGCAAAAGGTTTTAGGACAGAGGTTGAGCTTGTCAAGGCACTAGAAAGCAGCATGGGAGGAGTCGGTCCTCACATGGATCCTCTGGCTCATGTTCCAAAAATAGTTCCCCCCCCAGGCTGGTGTCCTGGAAGCCACCAGATGGTTTTAGAGCTGTAAGGCCCAAAGGAGAACTCACTCCTCATCTGCAAAACCAGGAGGAGGTTGCTGCAATGACAACCTGCCCCAGACACCAAGCCTGGTTTTGCTTCAGTGTTACAGCCCAGCAAGTCAGCTCAGCGCTAACTGGAGCTGGGCATGAGCTTTCTCTGCTCTGCAGAAGCATCTTGTGGGCCTGGACATCACCTTGTACGTGCTCCATTCCTTCCTGGAGAAGGCCAGCTGCCTGCAGGTGAACCTGAGGTTAAAGAAAATGACAGGTTTTGAGGAAGAACCAAACCAGACTGAAGAGCCCAGGAGTCACTCAGTTCTGGCTCACTATTTAAGGCAGAGGAGGCCACCTTAAGATGTATTCCTGGCCTGGCAGCAGCTGCAGGAAGATCATGAGTTTAAAAGCTCCTATTGCTCAGTTTTCATTTCAGAAAGCTGCCTTGAATGCTTGAGCATATTCCTAAGTGAGGACACAGCAGCATCCAGCAGAGACCAGAGAGCTATGTGCTACAAGCTCAGCTGCCCAGGCAGCTTCACAGCCTGGTTCATATCCCAGCCTGTCCAAACACCACATACCAAGCTGGTCAGACCAGCTTCAGTTAGCATCTAAGCTGGAATCATTAATGCCCACAAGGACTGGGGGGGATGATTTCCCCTCCCTGAAAAGGCTCCCAATTCCCTTGGAACCCCCCAGTGCAGCCCACACCTCAGTCACTGGCTGGAAGTTCAGAGCCTTGAGTGGTTTAATCAAGGAATCCCAAGGGGATTCACTCCTCACCCTTTATTCAGGTATTAGATTGTGGCTCAAGCCTCTCCTGCAACTTTCTTTGCTAATCACCCTCCAGAAGGCATTTAAAAATAACCCAGAAGTTGGCTGCAAAGCCACTGCTCTTTTGAGAGGCAAAGGGAGGGGTGGGGGGGTTTGCTTGGAGGAAAAAAATAGCTGCTTTCAGAGGCAGGAAGGAGAGAGCATCACTATTCAAAGCCTAATGACACATCCTCAGTGCAAACAATCCTCTGCCTGCCAGCTCTCCAGCCAAAGCCCAGCTGTCAGAGGGAGCTGTGCCTGCCCAGCCCATTGATCCCAGTTAACACTGCTCCATGTGTTGGGCTACAGCATCCCACAACCCTCCCCTCTCAGCACTCACAGGGGAGGTGGCTGGGAAATTCTCCCTGGAGTGGGATGATCCCAGCAATCCCATTCACATCCTCTCCTACAAGCCTTCTCCAGGACTTGGAAGAGTTGGGAACAGCCTTACTTTTTCCCAGAGCCAAATGAGGAAACAGCCAAGTATCCCAGAGCTTCCTTTGACCTGTGGTTGCCTTCTTCTGGAAAGAGATTGCTTCATGACTTACTGAAATTCATTCCACCCATAGAAAAGCTATGACAAAGGCTGTCTTACACAACCACTTCCTCTGCTCTTGACTGGAGATGCCTGTTTGACAGCTGAGTGTTCAGATTAGTTGGGGGGAAAGAAGGGCAACTCTGCCAGGGAGTGAAGAGTACAGTTCATCTCTCTGAATGATGCTGTTTATCTGGTACAACAGGTAGGTGGTTCCTGGCCTGAGCACACCCCCAGACACAGGGACTGGAGAGTCATGGAGCACCAGCACACACCCCAGATTTAGCACCACACTGAGCTGCTGGTGATGTTTCCAGGGAGCCACTGGAAACCAGTGAAACATGGATGCTAAAGGCAAAACTCTCTGGGAACAAGGGAGTTTGATAAGGATATATACCTAACTAAGTACTTTGGTGGTTCAAAACCTCAACTTTATGCCATCCTTTGAAAGAAGGAAGGGCTTTTTTGGAGGTTTTATCTTTTAAGTAGATGATTTCTGCAGTATTTACAGGCTTGAACCACTTCACAGGAAAGAGGAAGCATCTCTGAGGGTTGAGAGCATCACTTCAGAACCAGCTTTGCCTTAAAAAGCTTTGCTGGAGGAGACACAACCAGTATACTCTCCACTTCCCCAAACCATAATGTTTGTTATTAGCCCAGTCAGAGCAAGCTGGCTCCACTTCCACAGGGCCAGGCTTTGAATCTTCTAGTTTACCAGGCACAGGGAATCTTGGAGTGGCCTTGCAGGCAGCTGGACAGCAGCAGCTGGTCTAACTCTGAGTAGTGGTGAGCTTGCAGGAGGAGCCTTCAGGACAGATCTTATCACTGTCAGCATCCTGTCCTTTGAAGGAGCCCTGAGATGATACCAACCCAGATGGAGCAAGGTGGGGGAAATGAAAAGAGATGCTGTGAGCAGCAGGGTGGGGCTTTCCTGCTGCTAAAGGAGAGGATGCTGGTTACTTCAGTAAAACACTCTGAAAGTGTGTTTTACAATTGACAATTTCAAGGAGATGCTGTAGAATCATGGACTGGGCTGGGTTGGGAGGGACCCCAAGGGTCACAGAGCTCCAACCCCCTGCCACAGGCAGGGCCACCAACCTCCAGGTCTGGAGCTACACAAGGTTGCCCAGGGCCCCAGCCAACCTGGCCTTGGACACCCCCAGGGATGGGGCACCCACCCCCTCTCTGGGCAGCCTGTTCCAGCCCCTCACCACTCTCTCTGCAAAGAACTTCCCCCCAATCTCTAATCTAACCCTTCCCTCCTCCAGCTTCACCCCATCCCCCTTGTCCTGCCAGTCTCTGCCCTTTAACAAGCTGATTCCCCTCCTGTTCCTCTGCTCCCTTCAGGGACTGGCAGGCTGCAGTGAGGTCCCCCCACAGCCTTCTCCTCCCCAGGCTGACCCAGCCCAGCTCCCTCAGCCTCTCTTTGTAGGGCAGCTGCTCCAGCCCTCTGAGCATCTCCCTGGCTCCATCCCCCTTGTCCTGCCAGTCTCTGCAGTAAGAGCCCATGCAAGAGGACTGGCTGAAGTTACCAATCCTGGTGACCACAGTGTCTAAAAATACACAAAGATCAGCCAGGTTCCATGATCCACACATTTCCTGCAGAGATCAGCATAGCAAGAGCCCCACCAGAGACGATCAGTACCAGAGATCAGGATTCCACAGCATTCCAGAAGCTAGTTAACATCTCCAAGCACCAGGTTTTAGCCAAAGCCTCACATGTGTCAGACCTAGAAGTCACCAGGGTATTTCAATGCCTGAATTCCCCTGAAAGGGCAAAGAAAAAGAACCCCATACATAACAGGTAAATCCCAGCCCTGTGCCCAAACTCATGGCTAAACAGAGCAGCAGGATGGAAACTCCCACTCCCATTTCACACCATCCAAATTCAACTTTGGGTTTCTCCACCACCAAAGCCTTTCTAAAACATCTGGCTTGTGCAGCTTTAAAGACATTTCAACCCTATCTTCCAATCTAATTTGAGTCCTGGAGATATGCAGAAGTCACCAAAGTACTTAAAATAGCTCCTGCCAGAGGAAAGCAGCTCAGCTCTGGGCCCCTTTTTTGCTCAGTTGAGAATCCCTTCAGTTTCTAGAGCTAAACATGAGGTATTTCTAGCAGATTCCTAAGGAGAGGGCATGACCTGCCCAGGGAGCAATGGCATAGCTTCCCCAAAGACTGAGGTAAGCAGGTTAGCAAGGTCTGATCACCACACAGGTAAATCCAGCTCCAGGCAGGGGAAGCTTTGCTCCAGGACAGCTCCTCTTAAAAGCTCCAACTTTTCTTGTCCTAGATTTCCCAGGGCACAGCAAGTTAACTGCTGTTCTGGATCATTCTGAAGGAGACTGAAGCTCTTCTTGATTCTCCAGAGCTGGTTTTGATAACCTACTTGTAATTTCAAGAGATGAAGCACCTTTAAATTGCAGAGGCACTTGCTGAAGAGGCTGGCACAGGAGCACATTCCATCCCTTATGTAATTCATCTGGCAGTTACTATAGGAACAAACTTCTCCTGAAGTTGCAGCTATGCTCTAAGAATCACATGGAGCCCTTGTTTACACCCTCAGCTCCACAGCCACTCACCACACAGGCTCCCCAGTTCCCAGGCAGCTTGATAGAGCTGGTATTAAAGGCTGACATGGTTTGAGATGCCCTCTGCTTGGGGGAGGATTATCTTTGTTATCTATTTCTGGCAGCTGGAGAGACATGGATTGGTGGATGTGACTCAGAGCTCTGCAGATCTCTCCTTCCAGGCTGTGTCTTCCCACAGCTCTCCTAAGCACAAGCCAATTCCAGGGTAAGATCCTGCTGGAAAGGTTGATGCTTTTCTCTCCTTGCTTTGTGGCTTGAATGGGAAAAGTTACAACTTCAAGTAGGGGGTGTGTAGGGTCAGGCTCACAGCTCCACAGGGCTGTGCTCTCCCCTCCCACCACAGCAGCACCGCTCAGACCCCTCAGATGAGGATCACAGGGGGGGGCTAAAAAACCAGCCTCACAAAGTTCAGCTCTGAACACTCACATCCACTTGAAATTAAGTCTCTCTTGATGTGCAAGACTACTCCTTTCACACCTGACTTGAGGAGAGTAGAGCAGCTAGAACCAGGAGGGGAAACATAGCAGTCATTAAGGTAACTGCAGCTGAGAATTAAAAGGAGATCCACAGCCCCAAAGCAAAGCTTCCATTACATAAGACTGAGCTTGCTCCTAATGCAAGCTCTTCCAAAGCAAGCTGAGAAGCTTTATTAGCCTTGCTGCTTTGCTTTTTTGAAGCCCACTGCCAGGCAAACAGTATGCATCACTACCCACTGCTCAATCTTCCCTAATTAGCATTTCTTCATCACAGGCAGTTGTTCTATAGGCAGCTCTTTAAAAAGCAACTCTTCACATGGGTTTTACTGAAAGGGAAAATTTCAGCTGCAATTCAGTAGTCTGCTGATGGAGGAGTTGAGTCACAACAGATTTTGGTTGAGTATTAGCAACATGTTTTACATTAATACTGGGGGTTGGCTGGACTACCCCAGCTGTAAGGAGCTAAACCCCCCCAGTTCACTGGGAGTCATCCTTCCTTAGCTGCACCTATCATAGCCCCAAGGGTTTTATCCTGCTCCCCCATCCAATATTGAACCACAACCAGAGGTATTTGGAGCTTCTAACCCCTCCTGCAGACAGGGCTCCTTGAAGAACTCCACCACTGTGCTCAGCACCAAGGAGTTTCCCAGCTAAAGCACCAATGTTAGGAGAAGGGGTTGATTTTAACAAGGGCCCCACAGTTCTCACAAAGACAAGGGATGAAGGGGAGAGTCAGACAAACCCAGAGGAGCACAGGGCAACCTCAAGTGATGGACAGATCCAGCAGGCCTTGCTGGTGCTCCCTGGGGAGGAACCTGCTGTCCCGGCGTCAACGCCGCTGGGTCCAAGGAGCCTGTTGGGTAGGTAGGACTGGAGGAGGAGCAGGGGGGAAGAGTTTGGGAGAAGGAGAGAACCAGATAGAGTTAGCTGCAGATCACAACAGGAGGTCAGCACTGAGCTTTAGTCAGAAATGCAGAGGGGAAGCCAGTAAAGCATAGTGTTGCTCAACACAAGACACCTACCACTTACTGGAAGACGTCATAGAATCATAGACTGGTCTGGGTTGGGAGGGACCCCAAGGGTCACAGAGCTCCAACCCCCTGCCACAGGCAGGGCCACCAACCTCCAGGCCTGGAGCTACACAAGGTTGCCCAGGGCCCCAGCCAACCTGGCCTGGAACACCCCCAGACACAGGGCACCCACCCCGTCTCTGGGCAGCCTGTTCCAGCCCCTCACCACTCTCTCTGCACAGAACTTCCCCCCAATCTCTCCTCTAACCCTTCCCTCCTCCAGCTTCACCCCATTCCCCTTGTCCTGCCATTGTCCTTTTAAAGGCAGAAGTTACTTCCATCCCAAACAGGAGGGGAATATGCTGGAGAAACAGGATTTCCCTCCTTACCACACTTCCCAGTACAAGCTGGACTTGGAGTCACTGGCACACACTGCCTGATGGGAAGCAAATACCACCCCAGGAGGAGACCTCCTCTCCAGGCAAGAGGGGGAAGGGAGAGAGAGGGATGCCACCCAACTGTTTCCCAACACAGCACACCCCAGAAGCATGTTTGCTTTGCTGGTCCCAGAGCACAGGGCCCAACCAGTGGCCAGCTCCAGTGCACTGGTGTTGCTGCAAACTGGACTTTACCCCGACACCATGAAGGCAGGTGGGTGCATGCTCACCCCAACAGGTCCTGCACTCTCCTCCTGCTCTGTAAATAGATATGGGGGGAAAAAGACAGTGCTGAAACCCAGCAAGAGTTAGGTCACTGGGAACAGGCATACTGGGAGTGTTGGGTGGGATGTGAGCAGCCTCTGGCTGTGTGTCACACCAGCTTCAAAATGCCCTGATCAAGCAGCAAACCACCACAAGATCCAGTGACTCCAGCAGCAAAACTGAGGGTCAAAGCCCAGTGTTTTCTTGTAGGAGCATCTTGATGGTGCTGTGGGAGCTGCTGGGTTCTCACTCTGCCTCCAGCTTCCTTGCAACTCATGCAGAAGCCCTCAGTTTCCTGAGTGTGAGCTGGCAGAGGAGGGGGCTGCCAGCAGAAGCCCCACCTGCCTCCACCAAGCAGCAGTGGGTGCCTGAATTCCAGCTGTGACCTTGGCAAGCTGCTTTCAGAGCTGCACATGGAGCCCAACCAGCACAGGCAGGGTCACAGCAGGTGACTGGGCTCCATCAGCAGAGGGGTGGCAGCAGGGACAGGGAGGGGATTGTCCCTCTCTGCTCTGCCCTCCCCCAGCTGGAGTCCTGTGTCCAGAGCTGGGGCCCAACACAAGGAAGATGTGGGGCTGTTGGAGAGGGGTCAGAGGAGCCAGGGAGATGCTCAGAGGGCTGGAGCAGCTGCCCTACAGAGAGAGGCTGAGGGAGCTGGGCTGGGTCAGCCTGGAGAGGAGAAGGCTGTGGGGGGACCTCACTGCAGCCTGCCAGTCCCTGAAGGGAGCAGAGGAACAGGAGGGGAATCAGCTTGTTAAAGGGCAGAGACTGGCAGGACAAGGGGGATGGATTAAAACTAAAGGAGGGAAGGGTTAGATTAGAGATTGGGGGGAAGTTCTGTGCAGAGAGAGTGGTGAGGGGCTGGAACAGGCTGCCCAGAGAGGGCGTGGATTTCCCTTATACCTGGGGGTGTTCAAGGCCAGGTTGGATGGGGCCCTGGGCAACCTTGTGTAGCTCCAGGCCTGGAGGTTGGTGGCCCTGGCTGTGGCAGGGGGGTTGGAGCTCTGTGACCCTTGGGGTCCCTCCCAACCCAGCCCAGTCTATGATTCTATGACAACAGCAACAACCAGCTGCATGGAAAAGCCCCTGTTCTTGCAGGTCCTGCTGGAGAGGCTGGGGGCAGCCATGGGAGCACGTAGCCCACAGCCCCATCAGTGCAGACCTACCCAGAGCTTCACTCCTCAAGCAGCTGTGTCTCAGCTGAGGTGTGCTCTCTACTCCTCACAAGTACACCTGGGGCTCATTTCCATCCCAGATCAGAACATCCCAGCTACTCCCAGCAGCTGTTAGCACAGAGCTAACATCAGTCCTGCCCTGCCATCGCTGCACACCAGTGCCATGCTGGGAGAACACCCCATCAAGCCACAGGAACCAAAGTGCAGCCCAGTAGGATGCTTTGACTGGCACCAACTACCCTGGCTGGAGAGCTTAATCCCATATATACCTCCTGTGGCCACAAGCTCTGTGTGTTGCCCTCAAGAATGAGATCTCACACATCTCATTAGCAGGTAATTACTTCACCAGGTAACTCAGCACCAAGAGAAGCCTGCTCTCCACAACCAGTGCAGCCTGCCTACCTCACCAGGCACAAGCAGCCTCCAGCAGCAAGGCTCCACCATGCATCTCCAGGCTGTGCTGCCCAGGGGAGAGGCTCTATCACCCCATCAAAACAAGCAACCTGGAGCTGTTATGAGAACTTGTTCCCACCTTGTGCATGTTACTGTCTGAAGCCTCAAACAACAAGATAAGGCAGCTATTTTTGCCCTCAAGGGCTAGCATCAGGAGCCAAGAGATAAGGGATATGCCAGCAAGAGGCACATCCTGCTCTCTGCCAACACCATCATGTGCAACCTAAGTGGTCAAGCAGAGCCAGGTGTGAAGCATCCCTCAGCACAACACCTCCAAGGTTGCTAACAGTGAGGTTACTGTGCTTTCACATTGGTTTGGGGCTCTTTTTGTTGAGAGCAGGGCTGAAAGGAAGCCTTACTAGCACTGTTCAGGTGCTTTCCAGCAGAGCTCGCTGCAGGGTTTAGAGGTCACACTGAGGTGACTAAGCCTCCCACTTACAGAGGGATATGGCAACACAGCCCCTGTGCTGAGCCGTTTGCTGCAGTTATTGTGCCCTTTTCATCTCCAAATTGTTCTAGTGACTCGTTCCAAGAGGATGTTAGACAGGCAGGGGCAGAGCTTTAACCCTCTCGCTGCTGGAGAGCAAAGTGCTCCTAAGGAGGAGGCTGTGGAAAGGCACCTGCATCACCAGGGAACAAGTCAAGGGGTTTATTCATCTGGTTTGCCTCCCAGGATCCAGGCGTTCAGACCTGCCTGCCTCTCCAGCCCCCTCTGCGGGGGGTAGAGGATCACCCGGGGCTCCAAAGCAGCCTGAGATCAAAAAGGAAGCACAGGCCAAGCGCCCAAATCCCTCCAGCGGTCCCTAGTTGCAGGGATGGGTTGCAGGGATGGGTTACAGGCCCTCCCTCCCCTCCCCTTCCCTTCCCCCGGAGCCTCTGCAGAGGATGCGCTGCTCACAGGCGGCTCTGACTTCCAGGCAGCCTCCCCCGGGCCGGAACGCCGGCCCAAGTTACGCAACACCGGCTCCCCGGGTCCCCTCGCCTCAGCACCGGCCCCCGCGGCCCAGCCGGGAGCTGCAGGCCGAGCCCAGCGCGGGGTCATCGCCGGGGCTGGGGCAGCCACCCACCCGGAGCCGCTTCCCTGCCCGAAACGCGGTGGCTGCGACCCCCCGTGAATGGAGTCCGCCGAGCCGAGGGGGACAGGGGACACCCGGACACCCACTGCGACCCCCAAGGCGGGGGAGGGCGGNCCCAAGGCGGGGGAGGGCGGGGGGGCCCCGCCGCAGCGGCCTCGGAGCCAGCCCCAGGGGAAGGGGACAGCAGCAGGCCCCCAGAGCCCCCCCATCCCTGCAGCGAGCCGGGGAGCGGGGGCTGCGCTCCGCCACACGCTGAGGGAGCCACAACCGCGGCCCCCCGGCCCCTCCAGGCCCCCCCGGCCCCTCAAGGCCCCGACGCCCGTTCGGCCGGCGCGGCCCGCGGAGAGGCCGCCGGTACCTTTAGCCTGGCAGTCGGCGCAGAACTTGTTCTCCTCCTCCACCAGCAGGCTGGCCA
>VZTU01028374.1:16382-52645 GCA_013400835.1 Zapornia atra | reverse complement strand
GGTACCGGCGCGGTCGAGCCGCTCCTGCCCGGCATTGACCCGACCCGACCCCACCCCACCGGTGAGGGGCTGCCTCTGCCCGCCCGAGGGATAACGGGCCGGTACCGGTACCGCGAGGGACCCGCACTGTCGGCACCGGCGCTGCCCACGGCCCCGCACACCCAGGACCGGCCTCGGGCCCAGCCCCACCCCTGGCGCTGCCCACCTCCCCCTCCTCTCCCCCCGTTAAGCCGATTACCGGGCATGCGGGAGCTAACAACCGGGATCGGGCAGCAGCTGCTGGGCGCCCGGGATCCCGAAGCCCTTCCCAGCGTGGCCTCGGGTCATCCCATCGGTTCCACCTCGGCGTCGGGTCATCCCACCCATCCATGGCCGCCCTCTTCACCGGGAAGGTCCTGATGGCCAACCGGGAGCAGGACGAGGTGGAGACGGAGCGGGAGCTGTGCTGGGCGCTGGAGAACAAGGTGCTGCTGCTGTACTTCGGGTCGGGGCAGTGCCCGCGCTGCCGGCAGTTCTCCCCCCTGCTCAAGGATTTCTTCCTGCGCCTCACGGACGAGTTCTACGTGGAGCGGGCGTCGCAGCTGGTCCTGGTGTACGTGTCGCGGGACGAGACGGAGGAGCAGCAGAGCGCCTTCCTCAGGACCATGCCCCGGCGCTGGCTGGCGCTGCCCTTCGGAGACGCCTTCAAAAGGTACGGCTCGGGGGGAAGGGGCCATGGGGCTGTCTTTTCCCACGTGTACGAGCCTTTTCCAGATGTTTCCCTGTGTATCCAGGCCCCAGGGAGCCGTGGGCACGGCATGGCCCCCAGAAGCAGCCCCGTTTCCTCTTCCTTCCTGCTGGGGTTGAGCCGATGGGTTCGTATTCCTGGCGTGTCTATTTATAGCTCCAAAGGACGCTGCTGCAGGCAGCACACCCAGCGCAAGAGACGGATGCGAGCGGAGGGATTGGAAGCGCTCACGTATTTACTGTAACCTCATTAGCGATGGAACGAGCTGCAATTAATACTGACAATTACTTCCAGCTCCTCCTCAGGGCAAACGGGGACATTCGTGTTTCCAGCTGCTCGTGGGAAAGGGGTCCCAGCAGCCGTCCCACACCTCCCGGGGTGCTGCCACCCAAATCCTTTTCCCCTTTTACCAGCCTGATGGGGATCAGGCTCTAATTAAACAGGGCTGCACAAACGAGCGGGGTCGGGTTCCACCAATGGGCTCTGTGTATCTGCACCGCGACCGCTGCGGGAGTCTTACCGGGCGAGGATGAGGAGCAGCACCGTGCCCTTCCCTGTCTGAAGGGCTCTCCCCCTTTTGCCTTGCAGGGAGCTGGAGCTGCGGTTCGCCGTGTCCGAGGTGCCGGCGGTGGTGGTCCTGAAGCCCAACGGGGAGGTGATCGTGGGCAACGCGGTGGAGGAGATCCGGCGTGCGGGCCCGGCGTGCTTCCGCAGCTGGCAGGAGGCCGCCGAGCTGGTGGACCGGAACTTTCGCTTGGCAGAGGATTTTGACAACCGGAGCAGGAGGAGCATCACCGACCCCATCCGCCGCCTCAAGTACAAGCTGGACAAGAAGGACAAGGAAGGGGAAGGGGAAGGGGAAGGTGAGGACTCGTTTTAGTGGCTCAGAGAAGCCCAAGGATGTCCCGCAGGTCGCTGGCCCAGCCTGGCTGCCGGTGGCTCCAGAGTCTGTTCTGGAATCCTGCTGAAATCCCATCAGCTTTGCAAACAAAAAGGAACCGTGCTCAGGCAGAGGGGTCTGCTCCAGCGCTCTGCAGACCCGGTGAAGCTCGATGTGGGCAGCACGTCCAGCCCCAATGGAGTCACCTTTCCTGTCATCACCGGGGACCCACGTAGCGAAAAGCTTCAGTTCTGTGTCACTTATTCACCACATCAGGTTAGAAGGAAATTAAGCACCAGAGACCAGCGTCCTGTGACCAGCTCCCTGTTTGAAACACCCACCCCCTGCCCCATCCCAGCTGCTGCGGAGAAGCTGCAGCAAACACCAGCAGGAGCGGGGTCCCTGTGATACACCGACACGGGGGCTGAGACACCCCCCAGCACTGAGCCCCTGAAATCCCTCGTGTCGCTGCTGGTGTTAACGCTGCTGTGAGTTCCCATCCGGGACGGGCACCGCAGGGAAGGGGGTCGGTGCCATGACCGGAATGACAAGGCACAGCAGCTTCCCCCAGCGCCAGCTGGGAACACGCTCCGCAGCCAAAACGCAGCGCATCACCCAGCTCCCAAAGCCAGGGAGCTGCCTCCGCTGATGAGCATTGGGCAACATCAAGGGCGGTGCTTTACCAGCCCTGCCCCCTTCTTGGGCTGGACTCCCACGTTTCCCTCTGTTCGGGGCCAGAAGTTGCCCCTTTCTCAGCTCCCACACAGAACAACAGGCTGAGGGAGGGGGGAAGGGCAACTGTGGGAAGATCAGAAAAGACCTTTAAGGTCACCGAGCCCAACGCATCTCCCCCTGACGGATGCTGGCAGGACGTTGTAGCCCTGCTGTCACTTGTGGGGGGTATTTCTGGTTACAGCCCAGCGACCCGAGGGCAGCGGAGCACCCGGGGTGGGGGTTAAGCACCCCAGAGCCCAAATAATCCATTTCTGAGCCATTCACTGTACCAGACACGTTACCTTACCTGTGTAATCCTTGCTTTTCCTTGTCCCTGACATGTGGCTTTCCTGCAAAGGGCCTCTGTAAACCAAAATAAAACGTATATAAATATATCTTCCTGAGGCGTGTGGAAGCCCCGTGCTGCTGCACAGGCCTCAGCCATTGACCCAGTAAGAGAGCAGCCGGGCAGAAAGGGGGTCAGGAGCCCCCGTGGGGGCTGCCCCGGTGCGGCGTCACAGGGCTCAGCTGTAACTCACCCTTGTGCTCACTTGAAAATAGTAATTAAAATAACAATGATGATAATTCACCATTTATTGATGCGGGAAGAGTTTTCTTGCGGGTTGTGCTGGAGCAGCTTGGCTCCCCCAAAACCCTCCCAAACGAGGTTTAGAGTTTGGTTTTGCCAAGGAAGAAGCTGAGCGGGGCCGTGAGCTCCTTGAGGGCCCCACGCCAGCAAAGAGAGCAGAGGGATGGTGACTGGGGTAAGGACTGCTGCTGGCCTGTCCCCAACAGAGACACTCACCCTTTCCCTCCTTCTGCCCCTCTTTCCCCTCCCCCATTTTTTTTTAACCCTCAGGACCCTTTCCAGCTCCCCAGTGGTTTTATCTGGCAGCCCAGCTCTTTCATAGGGAGCCATCCGGGTGGGATAACCGGAGCCGCTGCCACAGCACCAAAACCAGCAGGACCCCAGTGATCCCTTCTGGGCTGTTTACTGAGATGCAGTTGAGTTATGCAAATGGCCCCATCAGCCGAGCGTTGGCCGCTGCTCTGACGCGGAAGCGTGTCTGCAGGAAGCAGGTTTGCCTACGAGCCGCCGCGCTCACCGGCAGACGCTGCTGCTCCTGCTCTGGGGCAGGTTTTCCTCGCTGCCAGGAGCCTCTGGTGAATTTCTGAGCAAGAATTTGTGTTTCGCTTTAGCTCAGCCGTGGTTCCAAGCTGGGTAATTTGGGATTCTGCTGCTTTCGGATCCAAACACTGAGGATTCAGCCATGGGAGAGCCAGAAGCGAGCGGTACGTGATGGCATTCCAAAGAACCTGGTGTTCTGTTGGGTAACGGGAGCTTTCGGGGCATGAGGGGGTATGTGATGCAGATCAGCTCTGAGAGCCACTAGGAAACAGAGAGGCTAGAGAACAGCCAGGGTTCCTCCCCTGGGGTTTCCATCCCCCCTGCTCAGCTCTCTGTGCCTCTGCTCTCTCAGAAGGTAGTTGATGGGTTTGTGCTGGATGCTGTGTTACATAGGGGAAGCCAGCGCAGGTCCCTCTGACAAGGATTGGCCCCAAGTCCTCCTTCTCAAAACCTTATTTAGGACCGTAATTGGCTTGATTACTGGGTAGCACTTACTGATTGAGGGTCTTGGAGGTTTCTGTGCCACCCGAGAGCACAGACCCCTCCCGGGGAGCCCCAGCAGCGCCCAGCGCTTCGGAGAGGCTGATGAAACGAGCATCTTGCTGGTTGTGCAATCGCAGAGAGGCAGCGAGCAGCCTGAGCCCCTTCCCTGCGGCCTCGGCAGTGTTCCTGTCACAGAAAGCTCTCTCTCAGCCTCTCCTTCAGCAGCTGGGTCTGTCCATCCTCTTGGCCACAGAAGTTGGAATTAGCAGAGTGTCTGTAGCTTGTGCTGGTACCAGGGACAGTTCAAGGGGGTCTCAGGCTCTGTGATGAACCGAGCTCGTTTGGAAACCACGAGACGAGGTTTTTGCCCGTTACAGAGTGGTTTTGTGTCTTCTGCTGCCAGCATCCAGCGCTCATCGCCCAGCCTGGTGTTTGAAGGCACCGGCAGAGCCAGTTCCCCTTTTGCTCCAGGTTCCCCTTCTGTACATACCCAGAGGTGTCAGGCTCCTCTTCCCACAGCGCCACTCGCCTCAGGCGGCGCTTTTCCCAGCCCAGGCTTCCAGCCGGTGCCACACCTGTGCCTGGCTTTGGGGGTGTCCAGCTCCGTGCCACGGGGGAACCAAACCATTTCTGAGGCCACGTAAACTCTCTGTGATAAACAACCCTCTGCCTCAGCTGTTGGCCTGCGAGCTCGGTCTCACCAAGCGCTTCACCAGGAGAGACACGAGTCCGATTGCTTCATAAACCCATCAAAAAGCAGGAACAGGCTCTGAGATCCCCCCAGGAACAACCCCCTTCGTTGATTAGAGATGTATTTTTAGGTTTGCTGGTGAAACTGTTGTTACCCCAACAAAATACTCTCCCTTAACGGGGTTTATAACAGCCCTTTGGCAAACTCAGGGTGACAGGTGTAGCTTGCTTTGCCCAGTCTCATCTCTGAGCCAGTGAGCATCCTGGATCCATCGCTAACCGGAAGGTGCTTTACAGCTTTCCGGCAGTGCCTGCTGTGCTTCTCCTCAGTCTACATTCTTCTTACCACCACTGCTGTTTCCTTGTTCCTCTGAGTGAAGAAAGCAGCAGCTGAAAGTTTAATGCTTTAACAATTTCCTTCTTTAAGAAGCCAGGTTTATGGGGACATTAAGTGCATCCAGGGGCTGCTGCCCATCCAGGCCCCTCTGGGTCACTAACACCTTCCTCTGAAGCTGGTGACCCCTCACTTTCCCCTGGTGCCCTGATGCACCCACACCTGGTTCCTACTGCCAGGCGTCTCAGGGATGGGTGTCTGCAGCGTGCACACCTCCTCCTCGAAACGAATTCACATATAACTGGAAGGCCTCCTTCCATCCCAGGCTGGTGTCATTAATCCCCTCGTTAATTCGTGCTGCTGTTGAGACGCCTGCCCTCGCTGGTGCTTCCTGTTAGCTGTGGGTAGTGGCTTCAGCCTCCCCAAAAAGCTTCGCTGAGGTAGTAAACTGGGGTTCTGCCAGGGCTTTTGTCCCGCTGGAGCAGAAAGGGGAGCTGGGAAATCAGACTGGCAGGGTGGGAAGCAGCCTGGGGTTTGGCAAAACCCTCGTCAAGGAACTCAGGTTATTTAGTTCCAACGCTGTTATCCCCCTGGATGGGCACGGCAGAGCTGGGGCCCTGGCTGCTGGCCGCCAGCAGAGCCTCACCGAGGGCAGCCTGGCTCAGACAGGGAGGGGGTCAGGCAGGGGAGCGTGGGGGGTTCAGGCTGCTTGGTCCAACCCGCCGCAGCAAGCGGAGGGGTTACACAGCCACTGCTGGGAACCGAGAGCCCGTTTATGCAGATCTGGGAGATCTGCCTCCACAGAGAGATTCAGCTGAAGTGTTACCAAAGCACGAGGCTGAGCGTGGAGAAGAGGAAGGTGCTGCCAGGACTGGGCTGGTGACACCAGGTTTGGCAGCCGTGCCACACCGAATCAGGGCTTTAGGTGTTTTACGCCGTTTCACGGTAGCTGCGGCTGAAAGGGAAGTGATGCTTCTGCTGAACGGCACAACAGAAGCTCCTGCTAAAAATAGCCTGGATGCTCTGCACATCTACTGCTGCGGGGGCTTGCTCTCCCCAGAACAAGGTGGCACAGAGCAGCAAGGAGCTTTCCAGAAGCAGAGGACGCAGATGAGACTACGGCCTCATCTGTCCAAGGATGGGGCAGAACTTCACATGACAGCTGCTGGGCCCCTCCAGCACGAGCATCCCTGCAGAGGTGCTGTCCTGCTGGTGCCAAAGCTGCAGAGGTTTCTGCTGGGACTGTCTAAGATAAGAACAATAAGGGGACAAAGAAGGAAACACAGATGGCTTTTCATCTCCGTGAGAGTTTGTTCCTACATCAGCCTCCCAGTTGCCATCAGGCTGCCTAGGACAGTGACAGGTTTCAGACTGAAGTGTCTATTTGTAAGCAAGGCTGCAGGGTTGTGGTGAACAAAGGACTGAGCCAGAGTCTGTCCCCATATCCCAGCACTGCAGCAGATGCTCTGTCTGCTCCATCGTCCTCTCTGGCTGAGGCACAAGGCTTCCATCAGGACTCATGGATGTTCCTGGGGTCTCTGCAAGGCGCAGGGCCTCCATTTCCCTTCCCGCCCAGGGAAACGTCTCTGGGTGGTTTTGTCTTTATCCAATGGGCAGTCAGGAACGTGCGGCTCCTCGGGAAGGTGCCTGACAGGGAGCAGACCCACAGCAGCCGTGACAGCAGAGTGTGACACACCTGAGGCAGCCTGTCCCCTCGGTGGGGTACGGCACGCGAGGCGTTTGGCCCAGAGCCGCCAACGAGCCGTGTCGAACGGGGCAGGATGAGGCCGTGTTCATCCCGAACCACAGAGGGGAAGCAGATGTTTGGCTCCCTGAGAATGCAGCTGGTAACGCTGGCTGCACCAAGGCCAGGGAAACTTCCCAAGTCCAGTTCTTCTCCCCTTCCCTACTTTTACAGCACCACGGTCAACATGGGCCTACGGGGGTGAAGCAAAGGCCTCCCCAGACCCTGGGGCTCTGGGTACCTTATGGCACCTCAACGACAGCCCCTTTCAAAAGCGGAATGTGTCGCTTCGCCCAGCGCTGCTCAGATTGAGTCACTTCTTCCTGTTGTACAACCCTCCACGGGTAAACAAGAGCAATTGGAGACATCCCTCTGCTCAGAGCGCCAGGAGCAGCTGGAGGCATTAAACCAGCAAATGGCCTGGGGTACAGAAAGCTGGGAGGCACTAAACCAGCACGCCTCAGGCATGGTACAGCCACCAACCTCCAGGCCAGGAGCTACACAAGGTTGCCCAGGGCCCCACGCAACCTGGCCTTGAACACCCCCAGGGATGGGGCATCCACCCCCTCTCTGATAGAATCATAGAAAGGCATGGGTTGGAGGGGACCCCAAGGATCATAGAGACAGGCCAGCTCCGAGCGAGACCCTGACTCGGAGAAGAACCATCCCAAGTGTGTTCTTCAGGAGCAGCTGTAGCTCACGGAGGTGCAGAGGGACTCTCCTCCCGAGCGGTGCGTGAGCGGTGTTTACCAGCACTCGCTCGCTGTCAGAAGCTCAGCTATCGCTGCAGCAGCTCTAGATTTCGGTCAACCACATCCTGTTTCCTGGAATGTCAAAAGGACAAACTTTTCTTTTGTTTTTACCAATTGTCCCCAGTTTCATCTTTTAAAACGGGGGGGGTTTTTTGCAGAAGTTTTTGACCCGAGTTGGTTTTAGCTTCATCCCTCAGTGACAAACGTGCGACAGGCTGGGAAGCGAGGTCAACGGCCCCGACCGCCCCGTGCCACACGCACGTGCTCACCTGCGGCACACGCTGCTGCGGCACCAGGGCCGGCCGGCGCCGCGTGGCAGGGCCGCATCGCCCCTCGAGTGGCGGCAGGCAGGGTCTGTGTGTCGCACAGCCCAGAACTGGCACCCGCTGGGGATGCAGGGGGGGTGCTGTGAGGTTTTGTAATGCAGATCATGGCGGTGAATAAGGATGTAGAACATTGGGCAACGGTTCCGGCGTGCGAAGCGTTGCGACACGCACACGCACACGTGATGCACGAGGAACAGGCAACTCTCTCCCAAACCCCATCTCACCCCCGGCTTCACCTCGCTGCGTTTTGCCATCACTGGTGTTATCTCCCGGGGCTCAGCCGCGCTCCCCAGCGCCTCCGGAACCCATCCTGCCACCTCCGGCAGCTCCAGGCCTGGCGCTGCGGTGACACAATCCCTCCTCCTCCTCCTCCTGCTCCAGGTCTCGACAGCCACGAGAAGACACCTGAGAACAAGAAGCGGTACAGCGAGATCTTCCGGAGCCTGGATGCCATAGAAATTTCGATTGGCAACACGTGCGTAGGGAAACGGGGCAGAACTGGGGCTTTCTGGCTCTCTGCAGCCTCTGGTTATTCAATCAGTGTCTTTGTCACTGTGCAGGACAGTCGATATGTTCATGGGCGACACCGACAGCGCTGAGGACACAGACCTGCCTGCAGAGAGAGAGGCTGCGCCGGTAGGCAGCGGGAGCTGGGTTATGGCAGAGATAATTAGCTGTGTCTGCTCCCAAAGCACGGGGTTCTGCTGTGTTCAGATTGGGGTTCGGGTCAATCGCCAACCAAACCCAAAGCAGACCGTGCTACAGCTCCTGCTCAGCCCGAAAAGGAGCATAGGCCCCTGGGGAGGGATGGCAATGGAGCAGGGGAGGTTTAGTGAGAGCACTCGGGCATTTCCTCTTTGCATTTGTGTTTCACTGCAAAAGGAGATGTGGAAATGGCTGGTTGGGGTTCTGTGTGCTGAGGGAAAGCCCCGGCAAGAAATCCAACCCAAAATACATCCCAGTATCCTGCATCAAAATCAGCTCTCAACTCGTGGCCTTAGGAAACGGGAGCCCTTTAAGATAGAGGTGAAGGGGCTTCCCTTGCTTCAGGCAGGGGGCTTTGGGATAACCAGCCTCATTTCCTGATTTCTGGATAAAACCCCTCCTTTCCCCCCCAGCAGTCCCTCTCCCTGGGAATCCTGTTATCCCAGGAGTGGACCTTCAAAAATCAAATCAAACCTTTTGTGGTTTATAGTAAACTAACGGCTGCGAGACCGAACGCTGGCGGCTCTTGTTTTACCATAAATCACTGAGTTTACCCAAATTCCACCTTCCCGGCTCTGCCAAACCTCCGGCGACGGCTCCAACCGCCCCGGGACGCTCAGCTAAGCAAACCCTGTGCTGGCCCTTCCAACCCCCCCTGGATTTCGGAGTGCTCACTTGTCCCTTCACCATTTCCCTCTGTCTCATTCTCCTCTTTTCCCCCCTCAGTCGAATGAGAATCTCTGCAAGAGCAAAACCAGCTCGGAGAGGCAAGCACAAGCAGACCTAACAGGTAACATTGCTAATTAAAGATAAATCCAATCAGGGCAACACTTAATCACCTTGCAATGGTCCTGGCAGCACCCTAATGACAGGGTGAATAATACCAGCTCACAACTCATCAAACCTGCCACGATATTGGGCTTTTTTTCCTTAATTTAAAATAAAAGTGATGATAATTAAACCATCTGAGCTGCTCCCTCTCAGATTTCAGCCTGAAATGTGTTTAGATTTGCTCAGCACAGCGAACCCTTTTGAGGTTCCTCCAAGGAAGAAGAATTCCCCCTGGCAATCCCTGGGGACCCTTCAGGTCCTTCGCTCCCGCGTTTCAAACCCAGTTAAACCAAAATATTTAATTAAAAGTGAGGGGATGGGGAACGTACCTGTAAAACTGGCCTGGAACTCGGGTGGCTCCCTGGGTGGGATGGTGTGGGGCCGCTCTGACATCAGTAACAACATCGTTAGGCAAAGTGTTACCTGAGGATTCCGCAGCACCAGCTCCTGAGACCCCAACGTGGCCGCTGCTGGGGGAGCCTCTGCCCCTCGAGCTGCTCCCAACCTGGGTTTACTCTGTTGCAGTCCAGGAGGCAGATGAGATGCTGATCAAGTGCGATGGCGGCATCGACGCCGCCCTGGAATACGCCAAGTTGTGGTGTAAATATGTCAAGGAGCTGCTCAGCTGGATCGAGAAGCGCCTGAGCTACGGTGAGTGTGGGCACGGGACCAGCTCCAGCCCAAACGCTTGGAGAGTTCTGGGGTTTCCTTTTAAACAAAAGAATTCACAGCCAAGACCACATGGCTGCAAGTGGCGAGGAGCCAGCCAAGCACCGAGCCTTCAGTCACCTCTGTGTCACGATGGAGACAAGGAGTGGGAGTTTCTTCTTCCCTGAGAGACTCTGATCGACTGGAGTAACGTCCAGCTTTGCCGAACCCACCCTGTGACTGTGCCTAACCCCCTCTGCCCTTTTTACAGAGCTGGAGTTTGCCAAGGGGATGGTGAAGATAGCTGAATCGGGACGGAACGCCATCTTCCAGCAGGTACGGGCGTGAGCCACGCTCCAGCTGGGCTCTCCGGGGAGGGGGACACCAAGGATGGGTGCCCCACGTGGATAAGACACTCCTGTGGTGTAGGGCTGAACCAGCACATCCCAGCTGAGTGGTTGTGTCTCTGGTTCCTGCAGCAAAACATGCCTCTGCGGGTGCTCTACACCATGGTCCTGGAGCACGACATAAAGGTTGGGAATTCGGCTAGTGAGACCGCCGGGCTGCTCCAGCAGAAGGAGTTCTACCAGGTACTGGGTTTCCCCGTGGGTTTGGTGGGAGACTGGCCAGGAGCTTCACCAAGATGTGTCCTGGGGAAGGGAGGAGGGAACACACACCAGGTCCAAGGGACAAGGCAGCATCTCGCTGTCTGACGTCACGCCCCATCCGCTGTTCGCGTGCTCCTGCCTCGTGGGGAACTGTTTGGCCCAGGAACTCCTCTTCCTCTGCAGCCCCTGTCAGCCAAGAAGAACGAAATCGAGAAGTGGCGGAAAGAGTTCAAAGACCAGTGGATAAAGGAGCAGAAGAGAATGGTAAGAAGCCCATAGACACCACTGACCTCTGCACCAGCCACGGCCCCAACACTGAAAATACGAGTTTACAGACGAGCAATAATTGATTAAAAGTGCTTTTTTGTTGTTATTTAAGTGCTCACCACCTGCTAGATCCCCTCGCTCCTGCCTAAAGCAGAGGCTGGCAGAGCGAGGATGCAGTTTGGGTTTGCACTGGGTCATGAAGCCACAAAAATGATCTTTTTCATTGAATATTCAATGATATGACAAATCATTGAGTCATCCATCTTCAGCCAAGAGGCAGGCTCTGTGCTGGCAGCCCCCCTCCTCCAAAGCAGGCGCCCTGCTAAGGCTGCACCTCAGAGCCCTTCGCTCCAAGGGGGGCCCGTTCCTCTCCCCACCCCAGAACGAGTCCTTGGCGGCCCTGCGCAAGTCCCGCCTGCAGTACGTGCAGCGCTGCGAGGAGCTGGAGAAGGCCAGGCTGCTGAGTGCCAAGGCGGAGGACGAGTACCAGAGCACGGCCGCCACCAACCCCGGCAGCGCCAGCAAGCAGCTGGAGAAGCGGCGCCGCTCCTGCGAGGAGGCACAGGCCAAGGTGAGGAGCTCACGGCGCGCTGCGGCGCGGCGTCTCCGCAGCCATCCCGCTGACCCCCTCCTCCTCCTCTGCCCTGCTCCTGGCCATGCACAGGTCCAGGAGGCTGAAGCCCTGTACAGGACGTGCATCAGCGACGCCAACTTCCGGCGGCAGGAGCTGGAGAAGGTCCGAGCGCGGATCGTCTCCCACATCCGGAAGCTCATTTACCAGGGGGACGAGGTGCTGACCTGGGTATGTGGGGCCTGGTGGTTTCTGCCCTAGCTGCCAGTGCAGGGAAACCCCCGGTTGGAATAAAACCTCCAGGTTCATGGAACTGGGGTTGGAAGGGACCCTTCAGATCGGGTCCAACCACAGCCTGACCCCGACTAGCCCAGCTCTAGACCACGTCCTTAAGGACTTGATCTACCCATCTTTCAGTCCCTCCAGGGATGCTGCTCATCCCTGCTGAGCCCTATCTGACCCTTCTCAAGGGGGTGGGATCAGAGCAGCGCTCTGGGCGTCGCTTTGCTGCCATAAAATCAATCACTCTCAGATACAGCCACCTTCTCAATTACTGTGGCTTTGAGGGCACACACATCCATAGGGCAAAAAGCCTGGGGAGGGGGAAAAAGAATCCTGGCAGAAGAGAGAGAGCGACAAACAGCGTTTATCACCCTGTTCAGCAGAGCTGTCAGCAAGCTGTAACAATCAGGTAGTGAGAAGCTGAACAGTTGAGATATCCAAGGGAGGGAAAAGCACCTGGGTTTTGACCAGCAATGGGTTTGGGTTTTCTCTTTCCCCTTCAAGGCCACTCTAAGGATGTTCAAGCAGCGGCAGAGTCAGTCTGAACAGATTCCCGTGGGATACCAGTACCTGTCCGAGGTCTGCAAGCCGTACAAAGCAGGAGAGAAATACCTGGAGTTCATCCAGGCCCTGCAGAAGAGAGACCTGCAGGTGGAGGTGTTCGAATTCGAGCCGCACACTCCCGGAGGGCAGAGGTAACCTCCCCCCCAACCCAAAGGGCTGGGAAGCTTACACCCTGGCTGCAGGGCCAGGAGGATGTAAGGCAGAGAGCAACAAGAGGTCAGGAGCAAGGCTGTGTGGCACTGCGACTGCCAAGTACAGAGGAGCCCACAGCACGGGGATCTGTGCACAGCTCTGCCTGTGAAGAGCAGACCCCTAGAGATGTGCTTGGCTCCTCCATCCCAAGCACAGCCTGACAGTTTGTACCACGTCCCCTCTGTTATTTCCACCATCTCCCAAAGGCTTTGGGTGCTCTTTGGTTTCAGATCTTTTCCCCATGGCTAGAGAAGGGGGAATGATAGCAAATCTGGTTTCCTAGTGTTTTGTGTTTGTTATCATCTCCCCGGAAGCTCTGCTCACACCTGGAAGCTTCTGGAAGCAAAGGCATCACCCCAGGTGCCCATAAGGCACCTCTGCCCTGTGACATTGTCCGTTACCCTTCACCACTGGAGAACTGTTTGCAATCCCTCCTCCTCCTCAGGTCCCCTCCGAGCGGCAAGAAGAAGATGGGATCACATCACACCGGCCCCTCCTCTGCAGCCAAGGAGACACCAGAGGACCCCTCCCGAAAGCAGCTGCCCACAAATGGTGAACAGAGTAAGGCTGAATTTCATGGAGACAACTCAGTCTCCCCTCGGGTCACTGTGGTTTAGGTTAGTGCCCAAAGAGCGGGGGAGGTTCCCCGGTTCTTAGGGCGGCGCTCAAGACTGAGAGACAATATCAGCAAGTGTTTGGGGAGCTTCTTGAGAGCCTGGCTGGGACTTGGCCCCCGTGTTGAGGTACCCCAGGGGCTCTTGGGATGGTCTGTCACCGTACCCACCTTCGGCAGGTGTGAGCAGATCCCTCTGCAGCGACACGGAAAGCCTCGGAGGGAGCGGCGAGTCCCGGCCCCTGGACTCTCCCAATTCCAGCCCAGGTGAGAGCTGAACAAGTTCCTGCCCAAAAACCCTAAACCAGGATCAAATCTTACCCTGCCCCACACGGTGCATCACAAGGACAGCTCTGATTTCCTCTCTTCCCAAGGGCACTCCGACAGGAAGCTGCTGAAAGTCCCCTCCAGCAGCACCATGTCGTCCTCAGAGGATTTTGAGGAGAGAGACTCCTTGCAGACCTTTGAGAATGGTGAGCTGCACACATCTCCAGCCCAGGGGGAGACACTGCCCTGCGCACTGGTTCCTTTCACCCTTGGACGTTGTTTCTGCAGAGAACGGTTCATCCCAGCAGCAGTTCAAGAACATCCTCCTCTCCAGCGCATCCCAGACCCACCGGCTCCGGAAGCTGCGGGGACCATCCAAGTGCAGGGAGTGCGACACCTTCATGGTCACCGGCTTCGAGTGTGAGGAGGTGAGGGCTGGAAGACACCGTCCCAGTGAGCCCATCCTCCTCTTGCCTGAAACAACCCTCCTGGGGCTGGTGGGATGTTGGTGGTTGAGGGGATGGGAGAGACCCTCCGCGTTCGGGCACCGCGGAACCACAGTCGGACCCTAACTGGGGCGGGTTTTGGTGTTGCAGTGCTGCCTGGCCTGCCACAAGAAGTGTCTGGAGAGCCTGCTCATCACCTGCGGCCACAGGAAGCTGCCCAACCGAGTCCCTCTCTTCGGCATCGACTTCACGCAGGTGCCTCGGGACTTCCCGGAGGAAGTTCCCTTCATCGTGCTGAAATGCACCTCGGAGATCGAGGCCCGCGCCCTGGGTGTGCAGGTGAGCGCTCGGGGCTCCTCGCCTCCTCCCTCTCTGCATCCCGAGCTCCTGACCTGTCCCCCCCCTCTTGCCTGTGCAGGGGATCTACCGGATCAGCGGGTCCAAAGCGCGGGTGGAGAAGCTGTGCCAGGCGTTCGAGAACGGCCGGAGCCTGGTGGAGCTCTCCGAGCACTCCCCCCACGACATCACCGGGGTGCTGAAGCATTTCCTGAAGGAAGTGGGTACCGGATCTCTGCGGGTCTCACTGACCCCCTGCCTTGGCGCTGGCTGGCTGAAGTGATGCTCTGCTTCCCTCCCCTCTCGCTGCAGCTGTCGGCCCCTGTGCTGCTGTCCCAGCTCTATGACGACCTCATCGCCCTTGCCAAAGACCTGCAAAAACCTGTGGAAGAAAAGTCAGACAGCACCAGCTGCCCTTCAGATCCCATCCAGAGCATGAAGGACCTGCTGAGCAAACTGCCTGGAAGCAACTACAACACCCTGCGGCACCTGGTGGCACACCTGTACAGGTGAGCGTGGCTGCCACACCGGTTGGGGTCAGGTCCCTGCTGAGACCTGGGGGCCAGCGGAGCAGCACCAAACACGTGTGAGAAGAGAACCCAGCTTCCTCCGTCACAGAGAGCCAAGCAGGCAGTTGAGGAGGGGGGAAAAGTTATTAATTAATTCCTGGAAAGAACCATCGTGCAGCAATTAGGGGAAAGCAACAGATCCAGGCAGCTCCTGAGACCGTTCTCCAGAGCCCCCTGCACAGACCAGAGCTCTGTCCCCCGTGACAGGCAGGCTGCTTTCTGTCTCTGCCAGGGAACAGGGGCTTTGGGGCGGTCAGATTGAGGGCCAGGAAGCCCCTGACGGTCCCGTTTCCCTTCCCAGGGTGGCAGAGAAGTACGAAGAGAACAAGATGTCCCCAAACAACCTGGGCATCGTGTTCGGGCCGACGCTGATCCGGCCAGGCTCAGGCAGCGACGTCTCCATGTCTTGCCTCGTTGACTCCAGCTACCAAGCCCAGATTGTAGAATTTCTCATCCAGAACTATGAGAGGGTGTTTGGGATGGATGACCTGCCTTCACCTGCCTCCCTTGGATGTGAGAACCCCTCACAGGAAGCATCACCAGAGAAGGACGAAGGACCAGAGAGCCCAAACCTGCTCCAGACCGTAACGCCAGAGGTAGAGCCCCCAGACACTGAGCTGGGCTTGCTGACCTTGCTGTAGAGACAGGGCAGGTGCTGAGCCATTAAAGAGACCTTGGTGTACAGATAACAAACCCATTTGCTGTCAGAGGGTTATTCCAAGAACGCCTCTTGCACGTGGAGCAGGAGAAACAGAAACAGTTTTAAGCTACAGATCACCCAGCAGCTCCTCAGACCGCCCTGGATGGGGGGTTCACCCTGTGCTTCAGACCCCCAGTCGCTCTGGAGAGCAATGGGGTTCTCTGTATTAAATTCCCTGGGGATGCTGCTGCTTCTATGAACAGCTCTGCAGCTGTGGAAGCAGCCACGTGCACATAGGGCCCAGCAGATCCCCTGGTACAGGGCTCCACAGCGTCCCCGAGCAGTGTCCCCAGACCCTGCTTGTCCCAGTCCCCGCTCCCGAGCGCTCTGCATTCTCCCCAGGCTCTCTGGCTCTTTCCTCATGGCATTTCACAGCCCAATTAGCAGGATTTAAGAGCCAAAATGTCCCTGCACTGGGACATGGTGGGTTTGGTGGGGTTTTTTCCCTTTTCGGGGCTGATGTGATGAGTAAGAAAGAAAGAAGAAATTACTCTCCTAGAGTTAAGCCAAAGGGAATGAGATCCATTCTCAGGGATTCTCTGCCTTCTCCTTTTGAGTCACAGGTCCTTGTGTGCAAGCTGGGTGCCTGCACTGACCACATCCCCCTGACACCAGCAACGCTGCTTTCCCCACAGCTCCAGCTCCCTCAGGGAGCAGAAATCAGAGTAACTATGATTCCAGTTGAAAGAAAGTCACCAGGGTGGACACAGCTCACTCCTGTGGCACAGGAATCCTACAGAGTTAATAAACCTTCACAGGAGGCACCTCGAGCTACACACACCTGAGACCTCTGACTATCCTCAAAGCCACTCTCCCTGCTGCAGCAGCATCACAACCCTTTAGGAAGGGGAGCTGCTGCTGCTAAGGGCACTCCTGCTTTGCCATCGATCAAAGCAGCCCCTGGAGCCCCTGCCCAGGGTGCCCAACCCTTGGGAGAGCCACTCAGGGCCACTCCAGACCCATGTCGGTCCCCGTGTCCTTTGCTCATCCTCCTGTTGGCACGATGATGATGGTTTCCATGCCCTGGTTATGACCTGGTGTCTGAGGTTTCAGCATCCCACAGGACACAGGATCCGTCCCCACATGCCTAAAGCGGCGGCTGCTTTCTGGGGAGGGGTCCCCGTGGGGGCACCAGAGCTGGCACACCCCAAACCTTTGTCTCCCCGCTGCCAGCTCCCCCCCTGCACCCCAAGTGTTAGACAATCAGGGTGAAACGACAGCATTCCTAGCTCAGGCGGTCGCCTCCTCTAACAGCCCCTGGGGCGGAGCGGGAGGTGACGGTGTCCTCACGCCCGACCAGCGCCCCCAGTAAACACTCGTGGCTTTTCCCAGCAGAGCTCCCCCTCCCAGCACGGTTCGAACACCGAGCCCGTCTCCGCCAGCCCGTCTCCCAGGGAAGCCGCCAGCGACCCGACTCTAGAGGGACCCCACAGTCCGCCCGGCGCGGATGCTCTAGGTAAGGACCGCCGCGGCGATGCTCTGGGGCTGCTCTCCCGCATCCCCGTGTTGTGTCACACCGAGCTCAGCGGGGCTGTCGGTGTCACCGCGCTGTCGTTGTGGGGTCACCGCAGAGCAGCGGCCGCGGGCTCACAAGGGCTCCCTTGTTTCCTGCTGGTTCCCCCTCTTCTTCTGCCTCAGCTCTCGAGCCCCCGGTCACAGCTTCAAGGGGCTAAGCCCAATCCCTCCAGCCCTTGGGAAGGCTCAGCTGGCGATCGCTGGCAGCTCACGAAGCCGTCAGAGGGGGGCATCTCAGCCGGAGGGCTTTCGGGAGCCCCTTTAACTGGAAAAGAAGCCACCAGCCAAAATAGTTTGTCAGAGCTGACCCCGTCTCACCGCTCTCAGGTAACCAGCCTGTTTTCTTCCCTTCAGAGGTGATCACGGGCTCTGGCTTCGAGCTGGAGGAGCCGGAGGATTCCGGGCAGGAGAAGACAGAGAGCGACTCGGACGCGGCCGCAGGGACCCAGCCCAGGTGCCACTTCAGCCGACAGCCCGTGAAATACATCCGAGCTCAGGCTAAAGCCAAACCCGTCATCCCCAAGTCTTCCAGTCTGGCCTTGGGGGTCACCATGGCCACGGAGCCCAGCGCAGAGAGTGACCCTGCAGACAGCAGCTCCACGGCGCTGGAGGAGGGAGCGAGGACCAGGAACAGCTCGGGCGACACAGGCGCGCTCAGGCAGCGCCCGGGGGGCAGACAGCAGCTCAGGCACTTCGAGATCACACAGGAAACAGCCAGGATCATCTCCAAGTTCAAACTCGATGAGGCGGCCGCATCCCCTGAGCGTTCCCAGGAGAAAGCAGAGGACCTCAACCCGGGGACATACCTCTAGGAACAGCCCCCCGGGGCGAGGGATGGAGAGAGGGCTGGAATCCCCACCTCCCCAACAAGGGGTAGCGCTGGGGTGAGAACAACGTCCTCTTTGTGCTTCCCAGCAGGCTGCGAGCCACCCGGCCGGCTCCCAGCTCGCCCAGGGTTTGGTGTCAGCCGTGAGCAAACCCCTGCGAGCGAGAAGGAGCCAGCGCGGCGCGTGTGGCTCCCTGGGGAACCTGCCCGGCGCGGTGCGAAGGGCAGCGTGAGGAGCAGGAGGGGAGCACAAGCTGCCTCCTCAGGAGGAGGACGCAGCGAGGAAGGAGGTGACTGAGGCGCTGGATGATGGGCAGAAGCCATCCCGACGCGGCCAGGAAGCGCTGAGCGGTGTCAGGTTTATGGCACAGCCCTTCTGAGCACACCAAACAGGGTGCCAAGACTCACTCTGGATTCTTCTGCTGCCACTGCTGGGGCTTCCACTCTCTGGCCAGCACAAAGCCAATCTCTGAAGGGAGAGGATGCTGCCATACTTTGGGCTAGACCTTGTTTCTGCAGAACATTCCCTCTGTCTCTCCAAAGCACACCAAGCTTCTGCACCACGGCCACGTCAAGCTGCCGCCCTCACTGAAGGCAGCAAAGCCCTGAACAACCAGCAAGACCAGAAGATTCCTTGGGTTTAAGAGGAGGTTGCCCAGACTTGCTGGGTCTCTTCTCTCCTGCAGCTCCCAGTGCTCCTTTCTGCCTCTGTGCAGCAGGATTTCTGTCCCCCAAATCCAGCCATGAGGACAGGGAGGATTCCATCCTGTAGTGCCATCTCACAACACACATGGGCTTCCCATACTGCTCATGCCTGGGGACGGTGTCACAGGTTTCCTGGGTGCTTGACTGCAGCATGAAAGTCGGAGTACAACATAACAAGGCAGAGTTTGGGGGTTGCCACCAGCTACAAGAGATGTCTGAGCGCTGGGAGACGTCTGACTGCGCCGGAGCTGAACGCTAAAGGAAACAGCAGCTCAAGAGGCAAAATGATCCCCTTACAGCTTCCCTCTGCCTCATCTAAGGGCTGCTAAGAAACACCCCAGCCCTGCTCTTTGTATTGTACAGCTCAGGCCAAAGAGGTTTTGCCCCTCAGGCTGCTGTGTGTTGGTTAACACAACGCTCTGAATTCCTCCATCCTCAGTTATCTGGTACCACAGGGCTCCTGTAATAAATCACCAGGTGTCTGCTCACAGGCTGCTCCTGTGTCTGTTAAACACCAGTAGGGAAGCCCTAAGCAAACACCTCCCTGACTGGTATCAGAAGGGCCAAGCGTGCCCAGGTCTCTGGGTAACGCTTGCCCACAGGAATTTATCAGCCAGGAGGAACCCTGGGAGCTAAAATCTCTGGTAGAACCAGTTTCCTTTTCCTGTGCACTTAGAAAGTTAAACAGGAGGTTCATTAGGGGCTTGTTCAGTGCAGGTCCTGCCCTCTGCTTCCTCTGACACGTGCCACAAAAGCTACTGGAGAAAACAGACCAGCTCTCACCTTGTAACTCCTGGTTCCTCGCTGCTTTCCACAGAGCTGGATGGTTGGTGAGGGCAGCAGCTGCAGCGCTTCCAGCTGGGGAGAGCTCAGGCACAGGCTGCAAAGCATCTCCAGACAGGGATGTTCTGTGAGCCAGCCACAGCAAACACAGCTCTGCTGGAAACAGAGACACCGAGTTTGAGAAGAGCCTCAGGCAGAGCAGGAAGCATCATTCACACCCTCAATTCCTCCCACCTCCGGGCTGCACTTTCCCTCTGCTGCATTTACACACAGAGAGAGATGGGCAGTGGCAATGAGGAACACCCTCATTTCCCAGAGCAGGGACCTTACAAACCCCTTATTTCATGGCAGCACCTCATGCAGGCAGCTGCCTTCCATCCTCCTCCAGCCTATCCCAGAGAGGACAGCAGCAGCATCTCCACAATAGATACACAAAGCCAGAGCAACCCCCTCCAAAATCCTTTCATCAGCCAAACACCCAATAAACCAATTTCCTCTTTATAAAATATTTAAACCTTTTTTAAATTTATCCAGGTAACATCAACTCAGAGCACCAAGACCTCACCTCAACCACTGCACATGCTGCTACTGAGCCCCAGTTGTTCCTCACATCCTTAAGCAAATTAAAGCCCTGGGTCCTCACAAATGGGGGTCTCAGCTGGGCCCTGAATTAGGGAAATGCCAGCACCTGGTGGGTTTAGGCAGGGACCAGGTGATTCCTCTTTCCCTGAGAGGCTGGAGTTTGTACTTTGCCGATTGCTGTTTGGTTGAGCTGACAAATTCTGCCCTGAAACAAACAAACAAAAAAAAAACAATAAAGGAGGATTTTTTTCCCCTTATCCTTCTAAATAAACCAGAGCAAACAGACCTGGAGGTAGCAGGAGGAAAATCCTGGCTAGGTTTTCCCAGCAGACTGCTGAGGGATTACCTTTACACCTTTATGGTGCTCAACCTCACGAGGCAGAAGGCTTTACAGCTGGGCTCTGGTCCAGTTTTTGATCCCATCTTTCCCTTTTCCCTTTTTTTTTTTTTAATTTCCTCCCCATTTCACCTTTTGTCCCACCTAATTGGAGAAGCTCAGTGGAGATTAACATACAGCTGTCAGGTATTTATCCACCTGCCCCAGATGGAGCACGTTGGCACAAGGAAGCTGGCTTCATGGGCAGGATTTCCCCCCAGTGCCTCAGCCTCTGACCAGCATCCTGGGGTATAAAGCTGGGGGCTGAAAGCTCTAGGTTCTGATGGAGGGGTGCAAGAGCTTGGGGGGGGGGTTTTCTTGGGGGCTTCCCCAGAGTGGGTGCTTTTCTCTTAAATGCTTTGTGGACTCCATCCTGTGAGGGTAAGAGGGGTTTGGTTGGTGAATGTGGTGAGGTTCTTGTTGTTCCTGAAGCTCAGCACAGAGAGCAGGCTCCTGAGAGGCTGGGTTGTGCGGGCACGGCTTGGCCTTGTCTTTGTGTGGGGTCACTCCTTGAACATTGCTCCCACACAGGGTGTTTTCTTGCCTAACTCTTCTGCCTGTTACTGCCAGGCACCAAACCTGCCTTAATTTGTGTTTTCTGAGCCTCGCTGCTGTTCCCACACAGGGTTAGTGGCTGAGTGTGGTGGTGTTTAGTGGCCAATCAAACTGTTCCTACCTCTGTCTCAGATGTTAGCGCCTCTGGGATGTTGTGGTGTGTAAAATAAGCCAGTATTGTCGAATTCCTGGTTTATTTTCCTTTGAAAAGTGCCTTCCAACAGGCAATTAGCAGATGAGGGTGAGGTAGTGAACAGCGAGCTCCTCTGCGTGTCTTGCTGGGAGCTCACGCTGCTGCAGACAAACAGCTTTTGTTTTCCTCTTCTCCCCCCATGCCCTCCCCCTCCCCCCCCTTTCAGTATTTTATAATTTTTGCCTTTTTTTGTAAGATCTTTGGCCTTGTGAGCACACAGAGTACCCGTGCCTATGGCAGTGCTGGTACACATGGTGAGTGGCGTGGGTAGGCCCGTCCAGGCCGCAGCTGGGTCAGGATGGAACTGGCGCTGTGTCGGCTCATTCCGTAGCTGGAGGCTGTGCTGGGCTGGTTTTGTTTTCCCTCCCCAGCCTTAAGCAGAAAGGCACGTTCAACGCTGCTTATGGCTCTCCAGCAGTGAGCTGGGGGCAGCTGATGTTAACCTGACTGGGGTGGAAGTGGGTTTTCAGAAGTAATCCCTGGGGAAGCAAAGGCAGAGGCACAGGGAGCTTGGGACACTGGAGGTGCCAACTGAACTGGGAGACCAGAGAACCGGGGTGTCAGCTGGGATGGGGGAGCTCAGGGCAGTGTGGAGCCTTCCTGCCAGATGGGGTGGTTTGTGGGAAGGGAATTTCCACCCAGCTTGGGTTTTACTGATGATGGTGTGAGATGCCAGATGGAATTATCTCTGGGCAAGGAGGAGGCTGAGCCCGGCTCGGTAACCACAGCATCCCGGCTGGACGTTAACCCTGCCGTGGCTTCTATCAGTGTGACATCACCCAAGGCCAAGCTCTGCTCTCTCTGAGCTGCAGGATAATCTCCTCCTTCCTGCGTGAATTAGGAGGAGCAGCAGAGGGGCCCCGGAGCGTCTGGACTCCAAACAAAACACCGATGCAAACAGTCCCCTCTTTCCTCCCCTGTCTTCTCGCTGCTGCTGCAGGACAAATGTTTTCTGTCTTGGAGAGTGCCAGAAGAAGCTTGCAGAAGGAAGTTAGCCCCCCAAATCTGTTTTCCAGGCTAATTACCTGGGGAAGGTAAGAGCGTGGCTTTGCCAAGACCATCCCAGCTGCTCCTTCTCAGCCTGGGGGTTTTCCCACTGCATTGGAAATGCCCAACCTGGGGCAGGTCGAAGGGTGAGAGGAGCTTTTCCAGGTTCCTGGTGACATCTTCTGCAGCAATCCATGATAAACAGCTGCCAACTCGCTGGAGGGAAGGAAAATTCCTCTGGCAGGCAGGGCTGTGGCGGCACGGGTTCCTTCCCTGCCTCTTTGTGGAGAAGTATTTGATGCTGCAGGTTTGGAAACAAGGGCTCTGCTCTGCTGGCGGCGGTTCAGCAGCAGTGGGTGTTAGGAAATTCCTGCATTTTTAACACTGATGTATAGCTGCTTCCCATCCAGAGATGCAGCTCTTGGCTGGGATCCTCAGAACAGCGGCGGTGTGCTCAGGGAGTGCTCTGTGCTGAGGGACTGGGGGTCTCTGGGCCAGTTGGGGCTTGGGAAGTGTTAATTTGAGCTGGGGAGGGGAGATGATGACATGGCTCCTTCCAGGAGGTCTTTAACATTCCTGGCATTCCAGGAGAGGGGTCCCAGCAAGAAAAACCCACCAGGGAAAGGGAATTAGGAAGGGGAAAGGGAAGGAACCCCCTCGGATTGTCATCCCCAGGAACAGTCGAGGCTCTGGGGGTTAAAGGAAGAAAACCCAAACCTCGGGTTTGTTTGAAAATGCAAAATCTCCTAAAACAATTCCCTTGGCTGGGGAAAGGAGCCGTGCAGGAACGGGGAGTGAAGGGCTGTTGTCTTTGGAAGCGTTTCCCTGCTAGCTCTCTGCTGGGCACCGGGATGAGCGGATCTGCCGGCCACAGCGAGATCAGGTTACTGGTGACTGCAGCCTCCCTGCTTGAGGAGGGGGGGAAGGACACCCTACGAGCCCCTTCCCAGCCGCTGGAAATGGGGATAACCTGGGGAGTGGTCTGAGGGGCTGGGTGCTGCGGGTGTCTGGGCTCCTTGGTGTTGCTGCTTTCAGCATCTGGTACTGGCTGCCAGAGCATCGTTGCTGGAAGATACCCGGGTATCTGAGCTTCAGGAGGGATGGAGAAGCTGAGCTGAGGCTTTTCGGGTGCAGCAGCTTTGGGGGGTTGTTCTACAGGCAGCATTCCAAAAGGGTGAATGAGGCTGTGCAGGGCCTGTTGTGGGGCTGGAGAGGTGACCACAGTGGGGCTCTGCTCCTTCAGGTATCCCCAAACCTGAAACTAAGAACTCCCAGATTCAGCTGTGCAGAGAAGTTTGGGTTGTTTTGGGTTGGTTTTTTCTAGAGAAAGGGAGTAAAAAAACCTGTTGAGGTCAGGACTTGTACGCCTGGAATGTTCTCCTGCCTCTGAGCAGACACAGACCGTGACCCGAGCCCTGGCCTGATCTGGCACGGCGTGTCGGTGTGTATGGACCGAACTGGGAGTCGGTGCTGGGTGCTCCAAACCCGCTGGGTCTGTCTGACGCTGCCATTGTCACGGGGTGGTGACACTGCAGTTGGAACCAGTTCTGCTGGGCTGTTTTCCTGCTTGCTCTGGGTGTTTCTTTAGGGAAAACCTCCCCTCTGAAGCGCTCGCCAGCCTGAAACCTTAAAGGGGCGAGGAAATCAAACAATGCTTTGAGGCTGCTGCCATCCCAAACCGTGCTGCTGCTGACAGATGCCTTGTGGGAAGGTGAGGGGTCTGCTCCGTGTCACTCAAGTGATGCTGTGAATGCAGAACACCTTCCTGTCACCCTGACAGGGTGTGATACAACCCGCCCGGTCACAGCAAAGCCTCCTGCCCCTGTTAGGACCAGGGTTCGTGGTCACTGGGTTGCTCCCTGCTAGGAGAAAGCAACTCATTACGCCACAAGTTCAGGGCTTTTCCAAGGAAGGGCTCTCTGGTTGGAAGCAGAGAGCTGCACCGTCTTGTGCAACCTCGTGCAAAGCCGTGGTGCCTGGCACTGGCACCGCCCCTCTGTGGGTGCTGAGTCTGTAACCCTCAGTGGTGATGACGGGTCCTTCTGCGTGTTTCGGGGAGGGTTTTGCAGACCTCGTGAGCTCCTGGTGTGACTCTGGCCTTCGGAGGCTGCCAGGGTGAATTCAGGTGGGTGTTCAGCCTTCGCAGGGCTCTGTGGCGTCCCCTCTGCCCCCCCAGCTTGCCCTGCTCCTTCTGCTGGTGCCACTGGAGCCGTTTCCACATACGGGAGGGTTAATGTGTCCTTGGGTCTCTGGCCCTATCTCCTTCCCCTTTGTAAACCTCCTGCCTGTTTGGGAGCCTGGCAGAGCCCCGGTGTGTCTGACTGGCAGCAGATTAGGGTTGTGCTGGGTGATAACATTGTTCCTTGGGGAACAGCCGATGGTAGGAGGAGGGTGGGAGAGTTGGAATCGGAGTTGAATGGAAATTGCCTGGGCCTCTGCAAAGGCAGCAGGCGTAAATCAACCTGAGTGGGTGTTGCAAGCCCCATGGGGAGGTGGCTCTTCCCTCCCTTCGTGGCTTCTGCGGTACAGCTTGTCAGCACCGAGGGTCCTGCTGCGTGGTACTTAGCAGGGGCGATAAGCACAGACCTGTCAGGGACCAGCCAGAGCCACAGCTCAACACGAGCTCTCTGGAGCGCTGACACACCGAGCGTGAGGCCGTGCCTCAGTTTCCCTTCTGTCTCACAACATCACCTTTCCCTGCCTGGAGGTTTCCTGCGCTGGGCAAGTGTGTGTGGGGCAGATCCTGCCGTGCTGGGGCTGGGGTTAGGGAAGCGACCCCCCGCAGTGGGAGCGCCGGGACCGGAGGGTGCCGGGACCGGAGAGTGCCGGTTCGTGCCGAAGGAGCGCTCCGGAGGCGATGCCGGCCGAGCGGCGCGAACTCGTTCCAGCCAGAACCGGAGGGGCTCGGGAAGCGGGTTTTGGCCTCGGTGGAGTGAAGGCGGCGAGGACTCCGGTTACAGCTCCTGGGTGTCCTGGCAGGACCCGCCCAGGGGAGGACCCAAGGAGGGACGGGCGCATCCGAGCTCTCGCAAACTTTGCCTCCGCGGAGCCAGCGTCCCGCAGCGCCCTGTGATGGGCTGCGGGGCTGAGGCGCTGCCCTGAAACTTCCCTGGGAGGCGGTCTGGGGGGGTTATTTGCTGTTTGCCCTCTCCTCGCTCGGAGAACACCCCAGGCGCCGGCGATGGGGATCCCGTCGGGCGATCGCCGCCCTGCTCTCCCGCGGGCGGACCGACGCTGAACGCCGGCTCTGGACGCGGTGGCTGCGCTTCCAGGTGAGAACGCGGCTCTCCGGGGTCAAAGCGCCTCCTCTTTCTGGCTTCAGAGGAAAACGGCGGCGCTGGGGGGGTTCGGCCACGGAAATCCGCGCGGCCGCCGTGGGTTAAAGGGGTCCGAGCCCCCGGCAGCCGTGCGGAGCCATTGTTCTGCTGGTGGTTACTGGTGGGAGCGTAAATCCGGCGGCTGGTCCTTGCTGGGCTCCGTGCTCGGCTGCCGGGCGGTTTGTTCCCGTCTCCCCGGGTCTCACGGAGTCGGCTGGCGTGTGCGAGCGAGAGGGAAGGAGAAGGGAGGACCCGTGCGCCTTCCTCTGCGCCGTGAGCCCGGGGCGGCAATTGGCTCCCGGAGCAGGAAGGGGAGCGGGATGCGCAGGGATAACGCCGGGAGCAGAGGCGTCGCGCCCCGCTTTGCCTGGGGGTCCTGCCGACCTGCCAGAGCTGCCCGCAGCCTTCGGGAGGGGCTCGGGGGGGCTGGGGGCGGCGCGGCTCCGGCAGTGCCCGTGTCTGGGGGGTTGCTCGGGGAAGGGGCCGCTCGGTTGCGGCACCACGTAACCGGAGTCTCGTTTTACCGAGTAAACAACGCTGGTGAGGAGCGAGCCGCTTGTGAGGTCCCGCTGAGGAGGGGAGCGGGAAGGGGGTTGCCGGGACGCCGAACAATGGACTCGGCCGGCTCCTTTGTGCATCATGGCACCAGCCTGACTTTCTGCCCACCTGGGCGGGGGGCCGGGGGTCTTTCTCTTCCCCGGCACCGCCCGTTAAATTTGGCTTCCCGCGTTGTCCGAGGGCTGAGATGAGCTCCCAGGACGGGCCACGAGCATTAACCTGCCGGTTGGCTCCCGGAGCCCGCCGGTGTCATGCAGATTTGGTCCCTGACCCACCCACATCCCCGACCCTCGAACTCCTGCCCGTGCTCTAACAGGGTCTTGCCTGAAAACAAACCGATGCTGTCACTAGGACTCAGGCCGAGGGGCTGTTTCTCTAGTGCGAGTGTTTGGTGTGCAGGACACAGCTCCCATCCCCTGCCCAGTGAACCCACCGCTGAACCAGGACCTGTCCGATGCTTTGGAAGAAGTTTGTGACTCCCCAGCGAGCGTGTGGGCTGACAGAGGCAGCTTCCAGGGCCCATCGGAGCTGTGGGATCCTTTGTTTCTGCAGCAGAGTAAGATTGGCCTCTGATTTGGTGGCAGTTTTAAAGCTAGTCTAGTCTGGATTTAATTTGTCTTGGTGTCAGCTCAAAAATGACTGAGAATAAGTGTGTGTGGGGTGCCCTGAACCACGATGCTGCTTCAGTCTCCTGCTTCCCCCTTCTTCCCTGTGCGTCATCTTAAAAAGGCAAAGCGACCCAACTTCAGCCATTTCCTCTTTTGATTTGGGATTAAAGCTGTAAACGTTTCTGGGAGGAAACTGTTTTGCATAGGAATGGCTCAGGCTCCAGGTACTGCCCTGCGGAGGCGGTCACCTACCTGCCGGTGAATCACAGCGCTTGGGTTTGTGGTCACCTGCCTGCCCTGCCCGTGATTCACCGCGGTTGGGCTTGTCCCTGTCCCCTCGGCTGCCTCCATCGCTTCCCTCCCTTCCCACTGTCGAAGCCAAAACTCTCCCCGCTCACCTGCCAAGTCACAGCACGACACCTCTGCAGAGCCCCCTTGGGCGCCTTCGTCCCCCACGCTGCGTTTGGGCCATGTGCCTCTCCTGACATCTGCAAACATCCCATGACCTGAGGGTACAGACAGACAGACAGACAGACCTGTTACACGGCACTATCCCCCCTGCTCCATCCCCCGGCGCAGGGCGATCCCTCCTCTACCTCCTTGTCCTCCCTTCCCCACCATTATGGGTAAAACATTCCCCTTTTCAAAGTGAAAGGCTCCCCTGGCTCCTGGCAGCCAGCCGTAGGTTGAAGCAGGCCGACAGGAGCCCATTAGGCCTCGGATCAGACACTGATCTGCAGGCACAGCCGGGCTTCCCGGCTCGCACACCTTGTTTGCGCGGCGTGGGCGCGGTGCAGCCATCTCCCCTGCGTCTCGCTGGCCACGCGTGCCGAGCCCCTTCCTGGAAAACAGAGCAGCCCTGGGAAGCTCTGCTGCCTGGAGAGCGGGGGGACGGGTGGCTGACTGGGGCCCCTGAACCGCGCTCTGGTTTTTGGGGGTGATTGGAGCTGCGAGTCAGGCACTTGGGGTTTCCTGTCAGTCCGGAGAGGATGGCGCTCATGCTGTGTGGTCTGTGTTGGGCTCTGAAACTGGAGTGACTGAGCTGTGAGGGGACAGGCAGAGCTCGGTGTGCAGGAGCTGGGGTAAGGAAAAAGCCGAGTCACTTGTCAGCACCTCGGCACTGGGAGGAAGGAGGCTCCGGGCTGGGTCTGCCCATCCCGTGGGACCGCAGCCAGCCCTGACTGGAGATTTCCAAGCTCTTGGTTAGGAAATAGGAACTGAGCATCTGCTGTGGGGTGTAACGATCGGGCTGCTGCTCCTCCCTTGGGTTCCCTGGTGCTGCCATTATTTTTCTCATGTTTTCTTTTAATTATATACAGATATATATATTTTTAAGGGACAATTAACAGAACTAACACCCAGTGAGTTGGTTTGCATTCTGCCTTCACTGGGCACTTGGTGTTTGGCTGCCCACAGAACAGGAAGTTCGTTACCAGAGCTATATACGGTCTCTGCTAATTAACACTTAACGTTACACTCCTGACAGACGCTGTGTCGGTCTCAGTCTCAGCTGTGTCCGGTCTCACTCCTGGACATGCTCAACACCTCAAAGAAACGTGGAGAAATCCCTTGTGAGGTTCAAACACCTTTTTTCCCCTCAAGTTTTTTCCCCACTGGGTGCAGAGAGCTTTGAATTGCAGCCATGCTCCAGATGTGGAAGGGAAGAAGTCTCTTCCCTGGCTGCATGGGTGACTTGTGGGTGGTATTCAAAAGCTGATCCTCTGGGTGCTGACCCTCATGTTGGTGTGTGGTCTAGAGGTGCTCCAGGGGCTGCAGATGCTCCAGGTTGTAGGTGCTGACTGCTTGCTGCTCTGAGCATTTCAGGGCTGTGAGGAGCTTGTTTCTGCCCTGCTCTGCATGCTCTGAGTGATGCTTGGGAAGCACTCTCCTCTCCTGGGGGATCGGCAAGTGCTGTGCCACGCTGGGAAGCGGCTGTGCATTAACCTTTAAGTGATAAAGCCACGTGGGGAAGGGAAGCTCTGTGTGCTGACTGGCCCAGAAGCTGCGGTCCTGGGGTTGCAGCAGCTGGAGAGGCTCACAGTCCCCATCAGAGTGTTGGGTAGTGATTGACTGATAAAGCATCTTCGCTGCTGGTTTGTTTGTACATCTGGGGCAACAGAAATCGTTTATCTGTCATCCCCATGAAGCTGCGTGGGCCGGACAAGGAGAATCTCTTATCAGATCTGGCAGACTTGTTTCCTCTCCTGCACGTTCAGGGTTTTGCTGAGTCCTCAGTAAGATTTTGAGGACAGATGAGGACTCAGTCTGAGGTGCGTAGCTCTGCCTTGAGCCCAGAAATGGTTTCCTGTTGCTTGTGTGGTTGTCCCTGGGTGTTTCAAGCTCCTCCTTGCCTCCCTTCTGTGTCAAAGCCATTAAGGGAACACTCAGCGTCACCCCAGCTTCTAATTGTGTGTGTGCACAGCCAGCTAACGATAGTCTCCTTTCCCCCCAGGACGGCAGCGATGAAGCACTGCTTTTACAACGAGACCGTGGGGTTCTTCTACAACAACAGCCGCAAAGAGCTGACCACGTACTGGAGGACGAAGGATGTCCTGGTTGTTGCCCTGGGCTTGACGGTGAGCGTCATCGTGCTCCTGACCAACCTGCTGGTCATCACCGCCATCATCATCAACCGGCGCTTCCACTACCCCATCTACTACCTGCTGGGGAACTTGGCAGCCGCCGACCTCTTTGCTGGCATCGCCTACATGTTTCTCATGTTCCACACGGGGCCCAGGACGGCAGAGCTCTCCCTGAAGACCTGGTTCATCCGTCAGAGCCTGCTGGACACCAGCCTGACGGCCTCCGTGGTGAACCTGCTGGCCATCGCCGTGGAGAGGCACCAGACTGTGTTTGCCATGCAGCTGCACAGCAAGATGTCCAACCAGCGCGTGACGATCCTCATCTTCTGCATCTGGGTGACTGCCCTGCTGCTGGGGCTCATCCCGTCCTACGGCTGGCACTGCCTCTGTGCCCTGGAGAAGTGCTCCAGGATGGCGCCGCTCTACAGCCGGAGCTACCTGACCTTCTGGGCCATCTCCAACCTGGTCATCTTCCTGATCATGGTGGTGGTGTACACGCACATCTTCATCTACGTCAAGAGGAAGATGACGCGGATGTCCAAGCACACTAACTTCCACCCCCGCTACAAGGAGACCATGATCAGCCTCGTCAAGACGGTCACTATCATCCTGAGTGAGTACCTGCTTGCTGTTGTTGCTCTGATCCTCCCTCCTGGGTCACCTGGGGCTGGAGAGGGGAAGGTGTGTGGGGCAGCGGTGAGGGCTGAGCAGCGACATCCTGATGCTGCCAGGGCGATGCTTCGGTGGGGACGGTGGTCTGGGCTGGCTGCAGGAATTGAGAGCTGCAGAGGGGGAGAGCAAGTTCCCAAATCTTTCTCCCTCCCTGCCCTGGTTAGAGGCACCATTACTAAGGTGCCTAAGTGCTGTGTGACTGCTGTGGGTGCAGGCTCCTTGGGCAGAGCCTGCTGCTCCAGTAAGCTTCCTCCCCAGAGTGGAACTGGGAGCTGTAACTGGCCCTTAAGCACTTGGCTCATCCTTAGCGGCCAGAGGGAGGTTTGGGGCAGATATTCCGAGGTGAGGAAAGGGGGAGGGAGTTGTGCCCAAATTCCTTCCTGCTGACTGGGACAAAGCCCTGAACTCTGCCCGGCTTTGGTTTCTTCTTTTAATGTTGGTTTTTTTGAGCTGCTCAGTGCTGGGTCTCAATCTGCTCCGGTAGATACACCCCAGGAGCTCTGGGTCCCAGCTACTCCCTGCCAGCACAGGGTCTCCTGCAGAGTGCTAATGGCCCGTCAGTCTGTCTGTCTGCATCCGCCAGCTCTCCCGAGTAGGAGCAGCCAGTAGCTGGAAGTGGTTTGGGGCCGGGAGCTGTGACTCGCCTCGGTCCGCGCTGTGCGGCGAGCAGCGGGTGCACGCACCGCGCTCTCGGCAGCCCATCGCCCCGTGGGTTCTCGAAGCTGCTTTTATTTTTGCCTCCTGCTGTAGAGGCCCAACGAACCCCTGGTTAGAGAGAAGCAAGCAGCACGCTCGGACCTGCAGCTCGGCGCGGGGCTCTCGGTCACAACCCCTCGCAAATCCTTCCTGATAAGCGCAGAATCTGCTCGCTCAGGGAAACCTCGGAGCTGCAAACAAAGGCTACTCCCTTGCAAGCTCCCGCTGGCAGAGCCGGGCTCTGGAGGGGAGTGGGAGCGGTGGGGGGGCTGGCTGGCTGCTCGGTGGCTCCCTGCTCGGGGGCACGCTGGCTTGCTGGGTCCTGTTGCAACTTGTGAGGGTGGAAAGGGGAGTTTTCTGCCCGTCCCTGCGATGTCTTCCCCCACCTCGCAGTCTCTCTGACACAACTGGGAGCTCACAGCTTCCTTGGAGCTGAGCAGAGGGCTGGGGGGAGCTGAAGAAATGCTTGTTTAGTGTATTTTGCACAGCTCAGGGTGGGGAGAGGCTGGTTTGTTCCCCCTCCCTTCCCAAACTGTATCAGGGGTGAGCCCCCAGTGTTGGCAGCACTGCTTAATTTAATGAGGCTTTGCATATACCAACTGGAAGAGGGTTGGTGGGATGGGGATGCTGGCCAAGGAGGAGGGTGCAGCTCCTCACCTTGTTTTGGGAGATGCCTCCTCCATGCCTGCTCTTGTCCTCTGCCTTGGAGGAGGGAAACGCTTGGGTCAGAGGCTGGGAAGAGCTGCCATGGCTTTGCGAGGAGCTAGGGCTGGGACCTGATGTGGAGAGTGGAGGGAGACTTGGTATCTCTTCAGGGCTTTGGGACTCTTGTAACCCAAGAGATTCTCCCCTCCTCTGCGGGACGGTGTCAGGGAGAAGCAGCGGTGGGTTTGGCACAGGAGGGAATCAGCTCAGTGGGAGGGAAATACCTTCCTGTTCAGATCCAGCGTGCAGAAGGCCCAGGCTGCGGAGGGTTTGTCTCCTCCCTGTGAAAGCCCTGGAGTAATTACTTCTCCACCCTGGCTCCCCAGCCTGTGCAAACTTGGACTCTGCACAGAGAAATACTTTGCGCCTTATGCATCAGAGGGTGTAGCCGCTGGTGAGCGTGCGAGGAGGCCGAGGGCGCGGTAGGAGCTGTCTCTCTGCCGCTTCGTGGTGAGGCAGGGCAGCCAGAGCGGATGGGCCCACAGGTCCTGGGCACTGGGAACAGGTCTGGGGCTGACCTGGGCGCTCGTAACGAGTCCAAGGTACGCCTGGGATCCAGTTAGCAGATCTTCCCGCTGGCTGCCGAGTGATACAGGGATGAAGCCCAAACCCCAGGGTGCAGTCCTTGGTGAGCACGCTGGGATAGATCATCAGGGGTTCAGGCTCTGTCCTGAATGCTTGCACAAAATGTTCTCAGTACCTTTTCTTTACCTTTTGTGGTGTGTCCCCCCCCGCCCCCCCTACATCTTCAGTGTTCCTCTGGCTTTACTTAGTGCTGCTGGGAGCCCAGCTCCAGGGAATCTGGTGCTGAGAACCTGGCTAAGGAACGTTACATCCCACAGCAAGCAGGTCCCTTTCCTGCCGGCTCACTGGAGACAAGTGCTGGCACCTTCCTGCCCCACAGCTGGGACTCTCCTGTGTAGAGCCGCTGGATTTAAAGGGAGCAGAGTCATGCCCACAACTGGGGGAAGGCTGCCTGGCCCAGCTGCGCCGGCTGCTGCGCATGAATCACTTAAATAATAAACCAGGCTGCATGATGCATGGCCTGGAATCAGCAGGGAACACTCCCAGAAACCCTGAGATCCCTCCCCAGCGTTCCTCTGGCTCCCCCACTGCAGCATCTTGCTCAGTGACAGCCTTAAGTTCAGCCTTTCAGCTTTGGTGCCTGTCCCGTGGCTGCTGCCGTCTCCCAGGCGGCTGTTCCGCGGCAGAGGGTGTAGTTGCAAAGCTCCCAGCAAGTCTTTTAGTGGTGGTTTTTTCCCCCCACGCCCTTTCCCAGGAGCTGGTTGGGCTCCTGTGCTCGCAGACCCGGCCTTACGCGTGACCTCCGCGAGCGCCGATGGGCGAGGGCTGCGTTTGCGTCAGCCCTAAACATCACCAGCGTAACCAGGGCTTTGGGAGCCGCCGGCGCCTCCCACCTCGTCATGCCAAGCAGCAATTATCCCTTTGCCAAAGAGCTTGGCAGGTGGTGGAGGGAAAGTCGTACTGACCTGGCTGCAGAGGCTGCCTGGCTGCGCTCTGCCCAGGGACAGGGGCTGCGTGGGCTGCCCCAAGCGTTGGCCACCTCTGGACACTGAAGACCCCTACAAATGGTGTGGACAGTGGAGATTCTCTTCTGACTGTCCCATGATTTTAGGACTTGTTCCCCTTTTTTCTGGAGGGAGTGGTGTGTTAGTAGGACACACGGAGGAGGGGAGGTAAGTGGGAGCACTGTTGGGAGTGGACAGGGTTGGGGGAGCAGGGGGAGGCCACTCCTTGTAGTCACCAGTGGAATCTTTGCCTTTCCTCCAAAGCAAAAACACAGAGTGACATTAGTTGGGGGTGGGTTTTTTCCTCCCCCTGCATTTAACATTGCTTTTCCCCTGAGATAAACCACCAGTGATGCTGTGGAGCATCCTCGTGGTGAGTGTTGGGGCAAGGCCAGGAACCTGCTTGGGTTTTTCTAATGATTCTGTTCTAACAGGGTTTCTTCTCCCCCCAGGTGCTTTTGTCATCTGCTGGACTCCAGGACAAGTGGTGCTGCTCCTGGATGGTTTGGGCTGCAAGAGCTGCAACGTTCTGGCGGTGGAGAAGTACGTCCTGCTGCTGGCAGAGATCAACTCCTTGATCAACGCCATCGTCTACTCCTACCGGGACAACGAGATGCGCAGCACCTTCCGGAGGATCCTCTGCTTCGTCTGCTACAGGAATTCCAAGTACACCCCCACGGTGGTGAAGCTGAACACCACAGACCGCAGGACACTCTCCCAGAACGGGCACTTCACGGTGGATTCCTCCATTTAGCTCTTGCTTGCTGAGCAGAGAGCGAAGCCCAGAGCGAGCCGCTTCCGGAGCAGCTGAGACTCTTTATGTGCTCCAGCATGAATACTTCCCTCCAAGACTTGTCCCAGTGAAGGGCAAGAGGCTTCTAAGGGGCCGCAGGCCGGTGCGTGGCGGAGGCCGTGCGGGCCCTGAGCAGCAATCCCATTAAAGGCGCTGTTCCTAACGCACAGTTGATCTAATTCAGCAGCACCAGGAGCGTGTCGTGTGCCAGGACGCCTGAGCTCTCCACCAGCCAAGTGTCTGCTGGGTCCTTCAGTGTTACTCAGCCCTGCCCCTGGCAGTGTACTCTAAGGGGCTCTTCAGCTGTAGGTGCTGCCCCTAAGCAGAGCTGCCTGGGGTTCCCCTGGAGTTCCTCTTCCCGAGGCCTCTTCGGAGACAGGTCGCTTCCTGAGAAGCACACTCTGCTTTCCTAACTCTGCTTCCCGACCTCCCCAGTACCCTGGGCTCAGGGAGGATGCCTCGGGGGCCCTGAATCCTCTCCTAAGCCGGAGGGGTGCTGTGACAGAGCGGTACCACGGGGTGTTCGCAGCCCATCGCCTGTTCAGAGACACGGGGCGAGTCCCGTTCCTGTTAAACCCCCTTTCCAGCCACTGAAACCCTCTGGGACACGTTTGGGTCACGTTCCAAGGTCCCTGTTTTGCCTTGAGTTCAATGTGTGGTTTGTACCTTAACTCAGCCGCTCCAGTGACACATTAACAGCCTGTGCCCGTGCTGCCCTTCTCCCAGCGGAGCCCTAGAAGGAATTAGCAGCAGTAATTAACAGTAGGATGTAGTTTTCTGTGTCAGCCCGTTGGTGGGCGATGTCAGGACGTGAGTGGAGGGCAGGGGCTCTGCTGGCAGAGGGGTGGTCACAGCTGACAACCTGTAACGCTCTGGGTTCCCTTCACCTTGGTGCTGTGAAGTTGGAACAGTGTGAGTGTGGCTGGGAGGGTGTAAAATCCAGAGTGCGTCGCTCCCCGTGGGCTGCTGTGAGCACAGGGAGAGGTGAAGGGAAGGCAGGGCTGGGAATAATGTCTGGATTTCTCATTTCTGTTGGTTATTTTTAAATAAAGCAGCCCTGTTCTGCCAGATCCCTGCCTGGTCCCCTCAGAAGACGACTGACCAGAGGTGCTGTTACTCCAAGGTGTGTGTATGGACTGCTCCCTGCAGCACGGGGCCAGGAGGTGGTGGTGTTAAGGTGACAGTCTCCTGGATTGACTGAATGTCTCAGAACATGGTTCCCACCCCTGTGTCCCAGAGACCTTTTTTAAATAAACAGTTTTGTCCTGGGTTTTAGAAAAGCAGACTTGGACTTTCCTCCCCCCTTTCTCCCCACCCTGAAGCCCCTGGAGCAGCAGCCTCCTCCAGCTGCGTGGTGTGATGGGACTGGCTCTGTCTTCCAGCCAGGCTGTGCCCTCAGAGCCTCTCGTGTGACCGTCTCCAGAGGGGCTGAAGCCTCTGGAAAGGCTGTGGAGATGAACCAGAGGAAGGAGTCTGCAGCCAGAGCAGGGGGTAAGGCCACAGCCTTGGTCCTTCGCTTGCCAACACCAGGCTCAGTGGGTTGGGGGAGTCTTATGCTGTTAAGAGTGTGGCAGCGCTAAAAAGGCCATAATTTAATTTTTAATTAAATTTAATTAAATTATGGGAGTGGGGTTTTAACACCCCTCACAGCAGTGACAGCAGCATGAGCAGCATCAGCCAAAGGAGACGTTGGGGCTTTTGGGGGTTCTGTGGGACTTCACACTCTGGTTTTCCCTGCCCTACAAGCCTTTGCCTGAGCAGGTGGAGGTGGGTTTTTTTGAGGTGCATGAGATTGTTCCAGACTTTTTGTGGGGTGGGAGGAAGGAAGAGACACCTAGGAACTGTTCTGAAGGGCTCCAACATGGGAGAAGGGAGAACACCCAGCTGGATCAAAGATAGGCCGTGTGGGTCCAGGAATGAGAGGTCGTGCCTTGCTGCCTGGATGGAATTCCTGAAGGGAGCAGCTGCCAAAAGTAATACGGGTTTTGGTGTGTTTGGGGAGGGCAGTGCTGGAGAGCAGTGCTGGAGGGGCTGAGGGACACCCAGGGGTTATGTTCTTGAGGGAGAGAAGGGAAAACACCACCACAACAACAAAACCCCAACACACAGGAAGAGGAAACGCTGAGTAGAGAAGTGAGATTAATCAGGGGGAGCTGCTGCTGGTGGGTGTTCTTGGGGTTTAAGCTCCAGTTTGTCATTGCTCTGACCTGCCGAGCGGTGGGGAAGGGAAAGGAGAGTTTGTGCTGGAATCCCAGAATCCCTGGGTGGGAAAAGCCCTTTAAGATCAGAGAGTCCAACCCTTCCTGTCCTCTGCTAAACCTCATCTTCCTCGCTGTATCTCCCTGGGAGTTTATACTCCGTGGGCTTCAGGCTCGCTCTATAAGCTGTCAGTTGGCATCTGAAGTCCTGGCTTTAGTTTTAAACCAAACTCTGCCCCCCTCACTCCCCCTGCTTTTTGCCTTTTTGCTGACAGAAGAGAATTCACTTGCTAATTATAGCCCTGTCCATTTCCCATCGATTCATGGGGGCTGCAGCCAGCTCCCCCCGTTCCCGGGGCTGCAGCAGCAGGGACTGCTGCAAGACAATTTAATTTCTTGTCATCTTCTAATCCAGCTCCTTTCCCACCCCCAGTCAGCCCGAGAATGAGAAAAGGTGGTTTATTAATCATGTTAGGTGGAGAAATAGAGAGCTGGCGTGTTTCCTCGGCAGTGCTCGCTCTGTGCCTCATCAGTCAGTGCTCACAGAGTTCAGGCCCTGCGCTACAAGGACAGCGAGGCCCTGGAGCGTGTCCGGAGAGGGGCAGCCTGGCTGGGGAAGGGGCTGGGGGGCAGCGGGCCTTCCGAGGAGCAACTGGGGGTGTTCAGCCTGGAGAAGAGGAGGCTGAGGGGAGACCTCACCGCCTG